>OZ035870.1:4581596-4982299 GCA_964034905.1 Itoplectis maculator
CCCTCGCTGCTGCCTCTCCGGCCAAGTGAATCGTGGAATTCGCACTCGCTCCCGTCCTGCTTATAATAACCCTTTCCCACGGGAATTAGTTCCCTCGCCTGAAGCGAGAAAGAGAGAGTGGGAGAGAGAGAGGGAGCGGAGAAGCTCCGGTTTTCCTGTGCTCAAACCCGACCCGGACTCAAAATTCCCCGAAGCGAATTGCCGGGCAATTCACGTGCGATTTTGGCAGACGACTCGACAAGCGACATCGTCGTATGCGACTTGCGAGGGAAAAATTGAATTGCATTTCAGGCAATTAAAAAATATTTTTGAGACGCGGGTCGATTAGTTAATTCACAAAAAATGTTTTTTTGGGGTTAGGAAATAAAAGAGCATAATTTTTCATTATTCGCGAATAATTGAAAATTAAATTTTTTCTCACGGTGAACTACTTTGGCCTTGAGACTTTTAGTAGGCACACATCGTCCGACTCACGTGGTTCGTATTAGATGTGCATGGAAAAAAAACATGAGTGGGACGAACGTAAAAAATTCCGAAAATATTTCATTGCTAGAACTTCGCGGAGTGTTTTTGGTTCACTCGTTCTATCCATGCAGCAATGGAGGGATTTTTACCCATGAGAATAGCGGGACACCCGCCGAAACTTTTGCTGCTTATTTGCAAATTTTATGAATTCGTCGACTTTTCCCACATTTGGATTACTCACCGTAAACATATATATATATTCATTTGCAACACTAACCACAACGACAAATCAAAGGGTGTATCACGTCCACAGTCGATTCCGCCAGGCTCGTCCGTTTCGATCCCTTATTTTTTTACCCTCCCCCTCGGAGAAGTTCGTACTTTTATTCGGCGAAAAACAGCTGTGAAAGAAGGTGAAAGAGCGTCGAGGAGCGACGTCAACGAGGGAGAGACGGAGAGTTGGCGGAGGAAAGAAATTTCAATTCGCTGTCTCGCCCCGCGCGCTTTGCTTCCGTTAAGGGCGGGAGCGTCGAGGGTCGGCGGGGGTGAAGCGGCGGGGGAGCGTCGACGGTGGCAGCGGACGGTTCGGCGGCGGCGAAAGTTTCGAGAGAGCGAGAGGCAGAGGCGGCTGCTGAAGAGCCGAGAGCGCGAGAGGAGGCCACTAGTGGGCTCCTGGCTGCAACTTTCTCGATCTTTTTCACTTTTTGGTCCGGAGCCACCGAAAAGCGAGTCAGTGAGTCGACGGGGCGAAGCCGCCCCCCCCCCCTCCCCCCCTCCGCCACGGAACTCGGCCGGGCGCGCTTCTCCCGTCGAGCTTCCCACAGACGTGGAGTCCGATGCAGCGACTGCACAGTGGCTCAAGCTGCAACTGAGAGTCGAAAACTTGCGTCGAGGGAGAGAGGAACACATACAGTTACCACTGTATTGTATATGTGTATAGATAGGATATAGATATTCGAGCCCTTGAGCAGCTGTATGTAGTTATATACGTATAAATAGTTACCACTGTATTGTACATGTGTATAGATAGGATATAGATATTCGGGCCCTTGAGCAGCTGTATGTAGTTATATACATATAGATATAATGCATCTAGCTATAAAAAATATATAGAGCTACATACTGGATGCCTCGCGAGCCCAGGCGATTTTCCACGACTCCTCTGTTACACGTTATACACAGGAGAAAAGTGAGGCAATCCATCGGCCTGTGGAAGTCGGGCCGAACCCCTGCGCCGAGCGGAAAGTAGTAACGGAGCAGCGACAACGGTAGCAGATCCATACGGAGTGAGAGAGTGAGATAGGAGGGGCAGGGAGGAAGGGGGGGGGGGTCAGGGTCGAGGGGTCGAGGGTTTTAGAGGAAGAGAGTGGATCGAGAAACTAACTCGGAGTAATCTCAACCTCGCGGGAGTCTTGCCTCCTCTCGTAATCGTAATAATTGGAAACGCTTGCAGGCCACGCTGAAACCACTGCGGACTTCTGATGTACTGTGCTCTGTATATGAGACATTCCACATCAACATGGCCACTTCAAAACCTTAATGTCTTGAATTTTTGTGCAATTGACGTATGCTATAGTACTCTTTGAAACAAAAATATTGACATGTATTAAATTTATGGTGGCATTGATGGGGGTGACATTACAGGAAAATGTGATTTTTGCTTGTTATTCTCTCTGATTTTATTACATGGAAATAGTGTGTCGGAGCGAAAAATGGCTACCCGCGCAAATCGAAAAATCGAAAACCGCCCAAATCGGGGTCACGAAATTTATATTTTCAAAATATCGACTTCTAACCTATACCATCATTCTCAAGTCGCATATTCTACCCCTGAAAACACTGGTTACAACCCTTTTTTAGTTGATTTTGAAAAAAAAAAAAAATGTGGTCGAACAGTTCGTCAGAAATCGTAGATCTGGCCGCCTGGCCAAAAACAGCCCAAATCGGGGTCACGAAATTTATATTTTCAAAATATCGACTTCTAACCTATACCATCGTTCTCAAGTCGCATATTCTACCCCTGAAAACACTGGTTACAACCCTTTTTTAGTTGATTTTGAAAAAAAAAATTTTGGTCGAACAGTTTGTCAGAAATCGTAGATCTGGCCACCGGGCCGAAAACCGCCCAAATCGGGGTCACGAAATTTATTTTTTCAAAATATCGACTTCTAACCTATACCATCGTTCTCAAGTCGCATATTCTACCCCTGAAAACACTGGTTACAACCCTTTTTTAGTTGATTTTGAAAAAAAAAAATTTTGGTCGAACAGTTTGTCAGAAATCGTAGATCTGGCCACCGGGCCGAAAACCGCCCAAATCGGGGTCACGAAATTTATATTTTCAAAATATCGACTTCTAACCTATACCATCGTTCTCAAGTCGCATATTCTACCCCTGAAAACACTGGTTACAACCCTTTTTTAGTTGGTTTTGAAAAAAAAAAAATGTTGGTCGAACAGTTTGTTAGAAAACGTAGATCTGGCCGCCTGGCCAAAAACAGCCCAAATCGGGGTTACGAAATTTATATTTTCAAAATATCTATAAGTAATGTCACCCCTATCAATGCCACCATAAATTTAATACACGTCAATATTTTTGTTTCAAAGAGTACTATAGCATACGTCAATTGCACAAAAATTCAAGACATTAAGGTTTTGAAGTGGCCATGTTGATGTGGAATGCCTCATATAGATGTGTGTACATATATTGTATGTGTATATAGCGTAGATCTAGGAAAATGTGTACTGCGATATTGACCTCCGGGACTGCAGTTATATGCACTTTGTCCAAAGTTTCATCGCCGGAATCTCCGGAGACTCGAGTCAGACGTCTTTGCCCCTCGGTGCGCCTGTGTTTTGCGTTTCTACGCGGCCGTTCGGTCGTTCCCGGGGACAATTTCGATTCTCGTCTTCTGCACTAAGGTGGCTCCTGTTAATCTGACTAACAGGTTGTAGCATTTTTTTTCTTTTTTTTTTTACTGCTGATACGATGCTGATACGACGTTTGCGTCGAGAGAAGCTTTCGTCGTCAACTGAGGAGTCGTCAACGCGGCGAAGACGCATGGAGTGACGTGGATTTGCGTATTCGAACACGCGCGGATGACGACGACGGGCCAGTTCTCCAAAGCCAGCTGGATGAGGGTGGAAAAAAAAGCGACGGACTCCCAGTGGCTCAATACAACGAGAATCGCCGGAATATAATACCCAGGGAGCTGCGGGGAGATGAAGAGCTCGACCTTTTTTTGGCAGGTGGAGCTTGATGGACTTCGCCACCTCTGGTTTATCTTTATCTGCTCGACACTTCGGAGCTTCGCCCACACGTCGGGAATATATACAGCGACGCGCTATACACTTGGAAGCTTCTTCGCGTTATCTCGTGTCAACGTGTTCGCGATAGTTGCTAAGTCAAATATTAATTTCGCGACGAACGAAACGGAGCGTCACGAGCGTCGCTCGGGCTGACGCATATTTCCGTCGGGTCAACTGGATAATATATTTTCCAAGCTTCGAAAATTTGTTTCTTTTTAAGTCGCCGGTGCATTTTCCATTTTAACGCCGGACCAAATATTTCTGTCATAGTTTTGAAATGTCATGTATTTTATATTTCTTTTTTTTCTGCGATTTCTGCGGGAAGGAAACATTTTTTTATTTTTGTTTGTATCCATATTGCGAGCTCACAATCTTATTTTCTGTATTCGACGAATTTTATTCCAGTACAAGGCGAGCGGACGACGAAGGCAGAGACGCAAGCACAGGCGACTGTAACACGCGGCTCAGTGGATGAGCGGAATTTTTTATCTCCTCGCATTGGCCGCTCCCTGGGACGTTAAGCCTCGCGTATCTCGCACGGTCGCCGCGCGCTACGCAAATTCCGAAATGACCCATATGACCCAGATTCATATCCGCTTACAGAGAGACGAGCTCGGCGCGCTCGGACATCGCGCGCGCGTCTGGTGCTCGAAACGTATAGCCGAGCGAAAATAAAAAAAGAAAAAAAAAATGAAAAAATCTCTCGCTCAAAATTACCCTTAATGGCGAAGCTCGCTTTGACACGATCCATTGCGCGCATCCGACGCTGCCTGCTTGGCTTTATTACACGCTTTTTTCAAAGAGACAGCCTCACCCTTCCTCGTAACCTCCCCTCTGCCCCTTTTTTCCCTCTCACTTTTTTTATCTCTCCCTCTCTCTCCTAGTCCCCATCGTGAAATCTCGTCTGTAAATTCGCACGTCCATTCGCGAAACCTCGCCGTTACGTTCGCGCACATTGTTATTATCGTTGTTACTTCCACGTGTAAAAATATCGCGGTGGGATTAAATATGCCGTGAATCCCCGGGCGAATACGACGCGAAATAGCGAGTAAAAAAAAAAATAGCGCGCTGTAATTATTCTCTCCGCGGGTAACAAAGATCTTCCGCGGCGGAGTCTGATTTCGACGTGAAATATTGAAAATGCATTGAGAATGGCCGAGCGCGAGCGAGTGGAGGACGTTGGTCGCGCGTTCGCGAAACACGGGAAAATTAATCTGCTTCGCGCGTAAAAAAAAGGGTATTTCAAATACAACTATGTTTGGGCCGCGTTGTTAACGTGTGCGTCGAATATTTTGCCCGAGATCGCCAGTCTGGCCCCGCGCGAAAATGTATATAATATTCGCGGGGAAATGCGTTGCAGTTGACTCGCGATGTACCGCGCGGTGGTATATTATTCGAAGCACATTCAATTCCACCGGAAACCAAATCGCTACAATGCTCGCGACCAACAGTTTCGATTCTGTCGACCGTGGCTGTTGCTTCGCCCGAGCTCTCTCTTTCTCCCCACGCTCGCGGGCTGTGTATATATTTTCACAGGGTGTGGCTGTATATTCGCGACACGCGGAACCACAACCGCGCGATCCCTTCGGATATCCTGTCGAATAAGCGCCTTACGCCTTACGACGAGCCAGCAACGCTCCGCCTATCGACTAAATTACACGTCCGTGACTGACGATAAGCTCGTAGCATTTTTTTCTCCGCAATCTCGAAATAGGATCGTACAATGCGATTCAGGCGTGGCGTCTAGTTGCATAGCTATCCAGCAAAGAGTTCAGTCGTGGTAGTCCAGTAGTTGGTGGCCCAGAAATGGACCAGCCGTGGTCGTCCAACAATTGGACCACACTGAGAAAACGGGGCTCGGGTGGCTGACTAAACTCGGGTGGATACTAAACTCATTTGAAATATGCTATAAGCTTGGAAACAACTATTAAAATAAAAACAATTTTTCCTACGCGTCTGCCAATAAGTACGAAAAATATCACAGATTTTACTAGGCGACATTGTAATAATTGCGAAAGAAATGCAAACAGGTTCTAAGTCGCTATGCTGGTCAGCACTGAGCACACAAATTCTATCTCAAATCGCTACACCCTAGAACCTCCGTTTTCTCCGTGCAGCTTAATCCTTGCACTTGCTTAATCCTTGCATTGCTCGTCGAAAGATCCGTCGATCAGCACTTCAAGCCAGCGATCACCCAAAGGTCGACCCATTTCTGGTATCACACTTGACACCCAATAGCTGTCGAAACACAGGTCAACCTCGTCATCACCAGTCCCCGCAGGTAAAACACACACAACGCACATGACACACACGACTCGCGAAGCGGGGAAAAAAACGAGCGCGGTCGCAGCCCCCACCGATTTTGCATATATCGCGCACCGCGCTTCCGGACGCACATTTTTTATATTATTTCGCCGTTGCAACCGGGGCCACGAGATTCCGGTGCCGAAGCGTCGACGCGGTAAAATTTTCCGCGGCGCTCCGTCGGTAATGCCGCGCACTAATTAGCACCTAATTTGCATACAGAGGCTAACTCAATTAAAAGCAATTGTTGACGTGTGTGATACGCGATCGGGAGCGTATAGCTCGTCGGTGAATTACGTTAAATCGGACGGAGGGAACGGCGGAAAGCGCGCGAGAGTCGCGACCGAGCGGTATAATATTTCAACAATATCCGGTACATGTACCGTATACTATATTTACACATACACACATGTATATTGTATGTACGATCGCCGAATCTGCTGCCGGTGTTGCCGCGCACCATCGACGCAATCGGCTACGCGCTTCGTACATTTCCAACGTATCAAAACGGCGAATTTGTGTTTCCGACGAAATCAATTTGATCCATGGCGAGCGTCGCGACGATAGCGCGTTGATCCTGCGCGTGTTCGGCCAGGCGATAACGTCATTTTCGTCAGACGAGCTCGGACTGCAATCTGACGTCCATTAAAAAAATCTGTTTTTTTAAGGGTTCAAACCATTGTTTTCAGAGGTAGAACCATGCACGAAAAAAAAATGAATTGCTACAACCAAGAAATGAGTTGACACAACTAACCGATTATTCTGATTCTTTTACATCTCGCCTTATTTGTGTCAAGCAAAAGGAATTGGTTGCACGAACCAAGTTCCGTTGGTAAGCGGTGTGTTAGTTGTGGCAACCAACCGAATTCTTGACACAACTGTTCGAGTAAGCAACTCAAGTATCCGATTCCTTGACTGTTCAAACCGCGTCATTTATTTTCGACATAAGTTGCTCTACTTGTACAATGAATATTACACATTAGCGTAAATGGCATTACTACAGTTTTAATCGTACGATTTTTAGGTTACGTACAAACTTATTCGCACCTCGAACGGCACACCACTGCGAAGTTAAAGAAAAAGTGAGGTTATGCCGGCAAGAGAGGAAACTCTCCAAGGATGCGAATAGTAGCCTCAACCATGCGATTGGTCGTGGCAACTAATGCAATAGATACCGCAGCTATTCACGTAAAACTGAGATACAGCTCGTGAACGATTAATTGGCACGACCAAACTTTTTTTTCCGTGTGCGACTTGGGAACAATGATATAGATGGTATTACTTCCAGCAATTCTGAGAAAAAAAATAACGCACGCAATTGCTTCTAGTATTGAAAAAGATAGCTCGGCTTGGGGAGCCACGCGTTATTCCCTCTCGCTTTTTTTTTCGTGACCCTCCCCACTCCCTGTCTCGCTCGTCGCGATAGCGTCCGGGTCCAGTGGTGACACCAACACGCACCCGGTCCACTCCGGTCGCTTGTACGGAATCAATAGAACGTCACTCGAATCCGATTATAGTTTGACTGACGAGCACGCGGCAAAACTGTGTATCGCGTATAACGAATTTTATTTCAAACATCGTGTCCACTTCAACTACAACCGAGAGAGCCAATAAGAGCAACTTCGCCGAAAAAACGGTTGTGCAATTTTTCGCCCGCGGTACCATTCGTCGTATCATCGCTCTTCGCGTCGGTTTGCGCGACGAACGACGAACCGGGACACGGTTATTTTTCGACAACACATTTTCACCTATTTTTGGACCACTTAAAGGCTAACACGTATTTTCCATTAATTGGACGCAATGTTGAAACCCGAAATGAATTCCAATTGCCGATTCATCGACCTGCAGGTCGCGTTTCTGGGTAAAAATTTGCAAAAAATGAAACAGAGTGGAAAAAATGGTGCCAGGTCGAAACATCGATGCCCGATTGCGACCTGTTGGTCCTTGTACGACCCTCATTACGTGTTAACGCGAAAAAATGTTCGACAAAAATCGGAATTTGTCGCGCAATTTATCAAATGCAGGTCACCCGGGACCCAACCCGTCCGCTGCGTCACTCACAATCGCATAAAACCGCAGTTACGAAAATACGTATCACACACTCAGACGCCGAGACGATCGGAGCGTCTCGTCGATACTGAAGCGTGCGAATGTAACAACTAACAAGGAGCGTCGAGAGCAACCGAGCACGATTGCATTTTCGTCGTGATGCAAGTTGCACACAGTTCATCGGTATATCGGGTAGCAACACTATGTATATAGCGAGAGGAGCGGCGGCGAGCGCATTTGGTTCGCGTGAATCCTGCGAGCGCGCGGAGTAACAACAACGGGACAACAGCACTCGCGGCGGTACAATGAAAACCGGGGAAACTGAACAAGCGGCTCTGTATACTTGTTTCTCGACCGGATTAGCCTCGTTGTATCATTGTATTTCGCGTTGTTCCCTATATTGTATTCAGAGTGGATAGGCTCTTTCGTTATACCGACCGTGCTTGCTGTCTGTGCGTGTGTGAGTGTGTTGTTTGCGTTGTGTGTGTGCGTAGTCGGGCAACACAGCCGGTGCCGGACTGGACGATTGATTTAATGAAAGCCAGCAATTGGTATATGCAGCGGGAATACACGGACCGGTGAATTCTGCGCTTCCGGTCGACCGAGGGAATATTCTCTATGCGTACCTTCCTCTCTCTCTCTCTTTCCCTCTCTCACTGGTCTCTTTCTCTCTTTCTCTCTCTCGCAATTCCATGCGCGCCCGTCGTATATGTATTTTTCAACAAACTCCACAATGCCGCGCGCGCGAGACTACGACCGAGTCCGGCGCGAGAGCGGGATTGCAGTGCATTATCATTGTCCCCCGACAGATTATATTACGAGTGTTTTAAGCTTTTTTTTTTTTTCATCTCACGCCGCCCGCGCGTTTCCCGCGTTTGTTTTTTCGAATGTAACTCTCCCGTTGATTACTTCGATTGAAATGATTCAGCGTTTTTTGCTTCTGGTGGAGATGAAGGGTTTGTTTTTTTGAGGCGTCACATAGTATTGGGGAGGAATTTTGGTCGTTGATGTGAGATCTTTAACACGAAATACTTAGTTAAACATAAGCTTCGCAGTTAAATAAATAATTCAACTGGACTTAACTGGATTTTTTTTACAGCCGTCAAAATGAAAATTCAGGTTCCCTTGTCGTCAAAGAAAAACGAAACTTTCGGACCAAAGCAGCATCCCACAGCCTCGCGGTTACACTGTACATTCATTTTTTTTTTCGTTCATCATCGCGGCACGAGACTCAGAACATGAGCGAAATATTCCCAGGATTTTTTCCCCGAGCGCTTTTCGGTAAAAAGCTTGGGCAAGTAAATCTAAAATATTTACCACCGTGTAGCTCTGCGGGCCGAGATGCACACCGCGTGTACTCCGGCGTAGAATCAACGTTTGCGAGAATAATATTCCCCCCCCCCCCCCCCCCCCCCTCCCCCCGCTCCGTCAGATGCGCGCGATTGTGGATGTCAAAGTGATGGAACAGTAGACGCGCGCGCTTTTCGCATTTCTTTCCGTTTCCCCACTTTTTCGCGTTCGGAAAATATTCGGAATGCAGCGCACCGCGTTTATCTTTCTCTTTTTCATGTATATGTATACACACATACATATACTCACATATATACAGATGTATATCCAGTGGTTTTTACCGAGGGCCACGGAGAGCGCGCGAAGCTTCGTAGACTGGAAAACTTTATTAGCCGGGAGAGGAGTAGCTGCCCGTAAACGCAAGGCGGACGATATCGCTGCCAGCTCCGCGTATATAAAACATTTCCACGCTAACAAAGTCGATGAAACGCGTTCGCGTACCTCCATATACTCGCTGCCGCCACCGTCGCCGCCGCCTTCCACGCTGCGCGTTGCTCTCGTCCGACCGAGACTCGACTCTTCGTACACCGAGCTCGCAGGATGCGCGGTCGGAGCAATTCGCCAAACGAAACGGCCGAGGAGCGGTATCCGGTACGTTAAACTCCATCTCAGTCGGCAGTCTCCGGGCGCATCGCTTCTACTCGCCTTTGAATGAAGTCTCCTCAAAAGTATCCTTAGCCCCGCGCGCGCATTTGACGAACAGCCGAACGTAGACGGTGAAGATGCTTTTACCCCGGGTGCGGTGACCCAGTTGCCGCTGATTTATCTCGAGAGGCAAACGCGGAGTATTTAATCGTGTCCCATGGTCATTAATATTCAGGTGTCGGGATGAGTTGGGACGAAGGCTGATGTCGTCTTTGCGGGGGACGTGAAAATTAATTGACCTGCATGATAAGAGGTGGTCATTGAATATTGGGAAATAGACAAATGAACACAAAAGAGATTTGGATAGGATAGCTTGGCGATATGTGCCAGTTAATTGATCCATTGGTTCGAACAAGAATTTTTTTAATTAAACGAGGAACAATGACGCGGGATTTTTGGCGAAAAAACAAAATCGATTTAACGAAGTTGTAAAATCCTATCCGAAGGGAAATTTCCCGCTGATTCCAAATATGACCGGTTTTTGCCGAAAAAATAAAAAATTTCTGGAGAAAAACGCGAAAAACGATTCTTCAATTTGGCCCCATTTTGGCGCTTTACTAAAATCGGTGTAATTTTTCTTTGGATCAATGTAATCAGAATTTTCAAATTCCCCGCTGATTCCAAAAACGACAGGTGTTTGTCCGAAAAATCGAAAATTCAATGAGAAAAACGCGAAAAATGATTTTTTTTTCTGTTACCAACTTTTTAAAAGAGAATTTGTTTGGTCGCCAAGCAACTTGGTTGCATTGTTCAGTTGGACCATTTGGCATGTCTTGATAGAACAATCAAGCACTTTTTACCATGCCCAAGTGACAGAGTTACCAACGACTATTCGCATCTTCGGTACCCTTATAATTGCCTGTCCCCCGAGGTGGAAGTATCCGGCGAACGAAACAAAAGTAAGGAAAATTCATTCCCTTTAACAGTCGCGATAAACCCTGTTACCGTGGCTACGCCTGAACCCGGAGTCGTTTCGTCGCCGCTCGTCGCGTCTCTTGATGACCGTCAGAACTTGAATAGAAACACCCGGCACGCGATGAGACAGTGAGCTGTGCGCTTCCACTGACTCTTTTTTTTTATCCCCGGGCAGCGTCGTTTCGCGTCGAACGCACGGGACGTCGTAGCGACGGTCGCTCGTCTTCCATTAAGGGCGATGCAAACGTCACCGACACCGACATTTCGCGGAGGGCCGAGATAAGATTGGATTTCTCGTCCCTGGCCGACGATCGGTCTCCCGTTTTCCCTTCATTTTCCTCTATCTCGTTCTCCACTTCCTCCATCCGCTCCTTCGCCTCCTCCCGTCGCCCTTGTCCCACTGGAAGGCTAAGCCACGAGGAGAGTCCTGAGGGGTGCAGCGCGCTGGTTGCAGTCCCGGTGAGCTCGCTGTCTCGATGAGCCGCTCACCGGCGAACCGGTCTCTGTTTTATCTACCCAATAGTCGTCTTCCTCGTTTTTTCGCCCATCAAACGTAGTGGCGGGAACGTGACGCGTTTGGACAAGAGGAGGACGAGAAAGATGGCGTGCTGAAGCGACGACGTTGTACCAGTCGTTGGCCACTGTTAAGAACGACCGCTATTCGACGAGAATAAGATTTGCAAAAATATCAGTTCTGAAAGGGATACAAGAACATGTCCAATATCAACGTCAACGGAAAACCTTCGAGGCGTGTTGATATCGCAGCTAATCATTGATTACATGTCCAGAATTCCATGTAAATCCGTCTTAATTAATCTTGCGACCTTCCGGGCGGGATTCAGAATCAAGGAACGCTCGCCCACGAGGGTCAAGTGAACCTGGAGATGGCTGTCAATCGTCATGAACCTGTAGGTCCAGTGATCAGTGGTCGCAAGGGTCAAGCGGTCAGGGCATCAGGAGTTTGCCTTAACAAGCCAATCACTATTCAGGTTGACCTCGTCCTCCCCCTCGCCACTCACCCCCCCCCCCCCCCCCCTCCCCGCCCTGTGCCCGAGACCGACGGGTGACGTCGATGGGCGAAGGGTCCTCGCAATCCACGAGATCGAATTCGTGCCTTCATTACACGGCTTCCTTGCGCCAGAGAGCAGTAAATGTCGTCGACCAATCAACGAGGAATCCAATCGTTCGACATCCGCACCGCCTCGTAAATCAGAAGAAGAAACGCGCCCAAGATTCGTACGCAGAGCGAGACGTGTATTGGATCGACATGACACTTCGATTGCGACACAGCCTGCAATTTCTTCGTATTCATGGAACGATCAGTCCACCCACCCAGGGGGTTTTGTCTCACCCTGCTAAACGCGAATAAGGCACAACGCGAAATTGTCATAATCCTTCGTTCACACCCTTTGCACTTGTCTTGTCGTCATTGTCATCCGTCCTAGTTTACACAAGCGCGAAGTGTCGACAGCGAAACTCTCCCTCCGGTGCACTCAGCGACCTTGTCCCGACAATTTAAGTTGGCGATCATAGAATGGAATTGCGATTTCGCAGTCGCCGCAACTGGCGCGTACCATAACCATCGCCGAGTTCCTGTGCATTCGAAGGGACAGAGAGAGGAGCCCAGGAGAGGGCCAAGGCAGAGAGAAAGTGGGTAAACTCGAAACTCCGGGGAGTGTTCCACGGCTGCTCAGACAGCGAGTCTGAAATTCTCCGGAGTTTCATGAGTTTAATCCGGGCGCGGGCGCAGTCAGCGAGGCAATGTCCTTGGACAAGATTTACGGGATCCACTGTGGCGCATTAGATACGCCGGATTCTAAGATTCTGTCCTTTCTCCGGATTCCGTACCCCCTACCATCTCCTTCCCGGCGGGTGTGGCTAAGACACGGATATACCGCGATTCGAAGCTTCGAATAAGAGGATTTTCAATATCGACAAGCTTTAATACAACTACTCTCGAGATTCAGCGTTAATTGCTCCATCAATTTCCCGGGATAAGAAGCTCACGATTCTGCGCAGAAGTTAACTCCGAGAGATTTCCATGATTACACTTGAGAGGATCGAGGCCGATTCTCCGCGCTTTTGTTGACACTTTCTATCGGTGTTTTCTCAATTCCACTGAGAGGCAATGATTCGGTTGTAAGTGACCTAATAGTTTCGTTCAACTATGTTGTTTGCTCTCAGCTAACCGAGTTTTCAACTGGGTCCCGGAATACTTGGTATTTACATCTTTAAATAACTTATTTTAGTCTAATTAGACGAACCAACTCATCAGTTATCATATAACCAAGTGCTGGGCAATG
Source organism: Itoplectis maculator (assembly GCA_964034905.1). NCBI lineage: Eukaryota > Metazoa > Arthropoda > Insecta > Hymenoptera > Ichneumonidae > Itoplectis > Itoplectis maculator. Next base: position 4,594,937 of record OZ035870.1, read on the forward strand.
TTGCCAATAACTTGGTCACTCGTTAGGTCCAACCAATTAACGAATGTCCCATGTCCCAACCCAAGTCCTTTGCCCATCAGCATTTACCCCCTAAAGGGTCGGAGCCCTATGCCAGCGTCCAGTACGTTCGCCTGCCATAACGTCGTTTCGAGTGCCAGCAGCTTTATGGGGATTTTTACTCCTGAGTTGTACACGGGTAGAGGCTAAATCAACCCCCCACCCCTGTTCCATTTCGCGACATTTTCCTTCAACGCAACGACGAAAGTCCGCACCCTGCTCGAACCTGCAGGAGAGTCCATTTCGCAGAGTCCTCGCAATATCGTACACGTGAGGAACAACCCCATATACCATCAGCCCCGGGACCCAGCGTCAGAGTGGTAATAAGGGTAACACGGGGGTATAGCGACATCGTATACCTTGCGCTCTCCACGCCCGTCGAGCTTAATCTTTCGTGGCGCGCGCGGCTATGCTGACTTCGTAGCGCGTATCCTCTGATCCTCGCGCTGGCATTCCCTAGGGTGCAACCCACCCCGGTACCGGAAGTACCGGGTTTTCTTTTCGGAAACGAGCGAACCGGCCGCTTTCTCGATAACAAGAAGGTCCGAGGGTGTCCGGGAATCCCCGCAGCGATATTCCCGGGGGGAAGGGGGAGGGGGTGAAGTTCTGACGCGACCCCTAAGAGCGATAAAACACCGGGGTGCTCGTAGTGTTTCGCACGATCGCGCGATCCACCGATTGCCACGCATGTAAAGTAAAATATACTTGGGGGGGAAAAAATGGACACCCGTGCCTGCCGTCGATCGTGACTTTTTGCCGGACGCCGGCATTATTAGCCACAACGTTGTTCGCAGTACGATGAAAGAGGGGAAGACGACGTGAAGGACGTCGTAAAGCTCGCGCTGTCATCGGACAAAATCCTCGGGTTCGCGCGACCGCTCGAGACTTCTGATGTCAAATAGTGCTGCCGACTTTGGTGTACGACGGGGCTACTGCGAATGCGGCGACGGGAAACGATAAAGCGTTATTTACGACGGGGTCCGCCGAATGGCTCAATATCCACGTGCCTTCGAGGAGTACTTACCCAAAATGGCCAACTATCGAGTTTTCTTTTTATCGGAGAAAAACAGGAAGCGGCAATTGTAGGTTATTTTGAATGCTTGTCGACAAATCACTGGGGTTCAAATGGAACAATTAATTTACATTTTATTGGGTATTTAAGTTTGATCAAGAAATTGAAAAAGTTCTGTTGTGTCTTAACTAGATTCACTTGATCTATTCGAAGCGGAGATATTTTTTATATAATATATTGAAACTATTAGTGTTCTACTTTTTCATTCTTTGATAGTATTAATAATGATGATACCATAAACCTATCATGTTCTCAGTCGGTGTAGACTCTTGTTTTACAGGATTTGGAAAAATAAAGGACACACGATGTATAAGATCGTGCGTCATTCATAACTTAGCAGCAACGTTGAAGACGCGTACTTTAGTTTCCCCGGAATATTCCTGATTTAAATGTGATTCGAGCTTCTCCAAATACTATTATCGTTACTGTTATTGCTATCGCTGCTGTAATATCAGTGGGTAAACGGGAAGATCTCTCCCGCTGAAGGCAGACGGCTCAAATGTCTCCCCGCGTTCGCTTTCTCCTAGCACCCACAAACCTCCTTCCTACGACGATAATAACCCGTGAAGAAACACGGAAAATGCGCACACGGTTAAAGCTCTGATATATTGTAATTGAACATTATCTTCACTCGTTGTGCATTTTCGTAAAATGCTCGGCGAGTTTTGATGCTCGGTCTTTATGATTATAATCGACGAAAATAGTACATTACAATACTAGTGTGAAAAAGGTTTTTCGCACGCGTATCGTACAAAATTTGATTTCACGACGTCGGAAAATGCGGTATTACGCACGCCGTATTACGCACGCTTCGCGTGCGTAATACCGCGTGCGTGTCTTTTTCTATAAAAATAAGCCGAAAGTAAGAAAACATTTTAAAGACTCTTGTTGCAAAAATTAGATATCTGTATGAAAACAATGATCTAAAAAAACGTTAATGCCCGATGTGGCAAACTAAACACATTCCATTCCACAATTGCAGTAGGCTGCAATATTCCGTCCCAACGATAATTATCTCCCCACCTCGAAATTAAATTCCGTCCCAAACATTGCGAAAATATTATGCATAGCTGAGGGTCTCAACCCCGGATTTAAATTAGCATTAAGACTATTTTCATTACAATTTGGCTGCAGCCATGATCATTCCCATCGAACTTACTCCCCGTGCGAGAATAATTTTCCCATCTTCCGACCCGACTGCATCCACCGTCGGCGGCGGCAGAATAATAGGACTCGGGCCATCCGGTTTTATCATAGCGCCGCGCGGTTGAGCCACCCCCGCGCGCACGTATTTTCTCTCGGAACTTCCGATCGGCCGTGATTCCCAGCTGAGCGCGTGCGAGTGCCTTGGCGCCGGGCTGGAAGAAAGCTTTACCACTGCGGAACGGGCAACGGCAATGGCAACACACGTACACACAAGACACACACACACACACACACCGAGGGGTAAACCGCAGCGGGGCAACCTCGAAATAATACAGGATTCTCGAGCATTTTGCTGATTGGGTGGCGCGATACAGAGGGTTCACTCTCTTTTTCCACCGTCGAAGCACAGTGGCCGAGGCTATACAGCCCAGGGGCTAACAAAGTGCAATGTGGCCAGCATGCGGACACCGAGGGGCGCACATCGGCGAAGGGGCGAAGGGGTGGAAGGCAGGAGGGGGTCGGGGCTTGCACCGGCGTTGTGGTCAACCGTTCCTGGTCCGCTCCCGGCTCGGCGGAAAAACCCGTAGCCGCTCGAGCGTTCCTCGTGTCGCGGCATTGTCGATAAATCAGCGGGAAAAAAAGCCACCCGCGGCACCGCGGAGAACAGATTGAAGGCCGTCGCGACGAGCCGCGTATCACCGGCGTTTCCGCAACTATCGTGAAAATCCCGAAATATAGCGCTGGACATTTTTTTCGCTGATATTCAGTCGCAAATCCCGGACGCGGGGTTGCGACACGGAAAAATGTCGTTAATTCGCCGCCGTCGCTGCTGCGAAGTCTCGCGAGTTGCAGGGTCGACGAGAGGCGAGAGGGGAGACCCGGAGAAAATCCCGCGCTGATTCGCGGTAATTTAGTTATTCCCGGCAGTTCGCACTCAAAACCCGGAGGGCGCGGAAACACACGCAGGCGGAGATTCATTTTCGCCGGGAGAGTCGCGACCTCGCCGCCCTTCATCCCACCGCCGCCCAGACGACGAGGCAAGATGGGATTAACGGCGCGGGACGAGGCGCGATGTACACACACGGAGATGGAGCGGAAGTGCGCGGACCCGGTCTCGTCAAGTGCCCGCGGACCTGGGGGGGGGGGGGGGGGGGGAGGGAGGGAGGGAGCAGGATGGACACGAGTGTGTGGGCAGACGAGTGCCACGATATAGGTAGGAGCACCCATACGGGCAACGGGGTAGGTGGGGGGAGGGGGCAGGGGGCAGGGGAGCAGGTTGGACGCTCGTGTGTGAGCGGTCGAGGGCCACGATAGGTCGGACCACGCGGACGGCGACTGCAGGGCAGCAGGAAAGCTGCACAGCGTGCGGCGAACACGAAAGCGTTTCAAAGGTGATGGGATTCATTTACGCAGCGAAACCGCGCGTCGGCTCCGCGCACCGGTCGCCCAGGGGCCGAGTGTGCGCCGCGCGTACGAGGGAAAATGAGATTATACGAGCGAACGGTGATACCGGACAGACGCAGACGGGCGGAGCGGGGGGGGGGGGGGGGGGGGGGGTAGGGGAGAGGAGTAACAGCGACGGGAACAGAAACAGAGACGAAAGACAGGGACAGGGGTATTGTCGGTGGATACGCGTCTACCTGGCTCGGTGAACGCATCGCCCACGCGTCTCGTTCTGCAGCGCCAGAATAAAAAAGACGACACGTGTTACTCGTTACGTTTCCATTTTTCGCTCGGGATCCGTTTTTAGCGGCGATACACGAAGCGCAGGAGTCGACGGATCATCGCTGCCGCGATGCTTTTTTTTTTTTTTTTTTTCTTCTTTTTCGATATCGACTTTTCGCGTTCGCTGTCGCTGGCGAGTCGCGTGTTTTGCAACGCTGAAGACCGGCTAGACGGGGCATTGTGTAACGCTGGAGGGAAAATTGGCGATTGCAATACGAGCGGCTGCTTCGTGGTTATCGCGGGCTCTTTTGACCTTGATTTTGTTCCTTGGGGTACCAACTCTTTAGTTACACTACACTGTTAAACATCTACGGTGTCAAACGCTGCTGGTGTGGACTTTTTCCTGGTGTTACTTATTACAGTGTTAATATTAACACTGTTTACGGTGTTAAATTAACACCAGCCGTTTCGTTAAATTTTCCCTGTGTTACCGACGAAGCATTATAACACTTTTTGCTTTAAAGGCATGAATGCAGGTATCATGTGTGATTTTTTATTATCTCGTGAATAAATTAGTCGCTTCTCTCAGTTTTTATCGAAAAATTGAAGAAAAAAATCGATTTTGCATTACAGATTTCTCTACCGGGTAATTGATCTGTAATTTTTATTTTCGAAAATCAAAATTCTGACTAATTCATTAACGAGATTCACATTACCGGCGACTGTATTTCAATTTTGGCTTCGATCCGTTGATAATACGCGAACGGCCGATCTTGACGGTCTACGACCAATCAGCGGCCGAGTTATATTGACAACAATGGTTGCTCATGCACAAAGTTGCGCATCGATTCAACTCGGCCAAAAATCCCGCTAGACGGACGAGCCAAAGCTTAAATAACCGTCTAGCACGATAATCTCGCCATCAACTTTTTACTAGAGGACTAGGAACAGTGAAACAAATTATGTATTTTATAAAAAAAAATGATAAACGAATTAATTTATTCGTACAGCGATCTCGCCGGTTTTTACGATCGTGTTGAGTGGGACTACGAGTAAAAAACGAACGAAAATTAAATTGCAAACAGAAATACCAGACGAACAGACGAGCAAACAGAAACAATTGCGCGGCAATATTCCACCTGACTGAAACCATCCTCCCACGTAGTTCGAACAACGTGCTCGTGATAGTTTAGATCTGCAGCGTTGAACTAAAAAACACAACACACGCACTACCATTTCTATTTTTCCGGATGCACCAATACTACCCGTCAGAGTCGTAGATTATCGCATTGAGCGTGTACAAGGATTCCATCGGGATCCAGATACTTGGAGAGCGAGTGGGATGGCGAAGAGGGGTGGAGGGAGCCTCGCCTCTGCTCTCTGAGCAGGAGCGAGTGTCAAAACAGTGCCATTTCTCACGCCGTTATACGCAGCCCATTTGAGAGCTGCTCTCGGCTATCCCAACAGTATACATGCACACATTGTATACATATATACACGGGAGTAATATACCGTTGCCACTTTGCCCGGGTCTCTGCGTCTCTCCCACTCATAGCATCCGATGCCGACGCGCAGTACACACGGCGTGTCCGCACACCTCGCTTCACTTCGATTCACTTCGCATTTACATCAGCACTTTGTATACTTGGCTCCTCTCTCGCCCTCGCTGTCTGCGCGTTGCCGACCCGTTTGTGTCTGTGTTGCGCGCGCGCGCGCGACTGTCATCAAAGCGGAAGAGGGCGACGAAGCGCGATGGGATGCAATAATTTGCACGGCAACCCCGGTACCAGTGTCTCGTTTCCACTATGACGCCATTGCTGAGGCAAGGGGACGGTTGGGGGAGGGAATGCGCGTTATTAAGAAACTTTTCCGTGACGCTCGCGGTAATAGAGTAACCGCATTTGTCTCACAACGCGAGCGGCGCGCGTTCACCCGCTGCTATCCAACCAACGCGGCCATTAGCCATTCGAATCCGTCGCCGCGGACTTTCCCCTCCGGTGCCGGGCGATCAAAACCCGAAGCGACACGAGCCCGCCGCGCGCGTCCCTCGGCGCTGGCTCGGTTGTAACTTCCCCGGATGGTTTCACCCCGTGTCCGCTTACTTATTCAACCTCAGGCTCCCCCGACTGTTAAAAAGTGACACGCGCCCAGCTCTTTCCCCTCGTCGACCGGCGCGCTTAACCGCTCGGCGAGCGGAGGTTTTTCCCCCAATCCCGTCGCCGCACTTTGACGCGACCAGAAAATAGCGCTGTGAGCTTGGCGAGATTTATTCGCGCGAATTAACTCGGTGACCCCGTTGTACTTTTGGCGGGAGAATTATTTTTCCATGTCTTTCTGTTTCTCGGATTTTCCCTATCGTCAATTGGAAATTTTTTTTTTGTGATAAAGAAAAATGCATGAGAATGAGGAATGCGATCCAGGAATTAAAATTCTTATTGCGGTTGTTGACCACGAAGCTGTGATCCTGGCATCTAGTTGGATGATAATGGAAACAATGATGAGGTACAAGTTCTGAAGATCCACTGGACAGTCGTACTAACACTCGCAGCACTCAAAGACTCTTAGGCTCTCGTCCCCCAACCTGGACACCCTAAAGTGGACACATTCATAGACACTTAGAGATACTCAAACGGACTTACAGACACTTGCAGTCAATGGTAGACACTCATAGTCATAGATATCCCATTAGTTCTACAAATGTCTGCAAGTGCTGTGGGTGTTTCTGCCTGATGACTGTTACTGTACATTTCTATAAGTGTCAGAGCGTCTTTCATTATCGTACATATTGGTACAAGAACTGATTGCTATAGATATCCCATATTTCGCGATTCCTGAGTATTTAATGATCTGTTGATAATGAGGTCACTCACGTAGAATTAAACTCGTTCACACAATGAAGGGGGTCTCAGTAAAAGCTAGTGATAACAATAGCAATAAAAACAACAATAACAATAGTGGGTGATTATGATTCAACCAGTTGGTCATTAGTTTCGAGGGCTTCGTGGGAAGTCTGCATCGTCATCGACCTCATGATCATGCCGAATTAGAGGGGAAACACAGGACTCACTCAGGGACCTAATGTCAAAGACGATCATGTTCGAGGCTCTCACTCCCCCTCTCCATCCTCTTAGCGATCGCGCGCTTTGTAGTTTGTATCCCAAGTCCGCTTGTTGTAACCCAAGTTCCGATCAGAACAGAGCGTGTGATGCTGGTTACGAAAACTTGCCCGTTACTACATTCTCAAGAGTTAAGCCCCTGTGTCTCAAACTCCGGTACATCGTCCAACCTCCGTCGATTGCCCCCGGGGTTTCGTTGATCGTCCGTGGCGATGATTGGAGGCTCCTGTAACTATTCGCACAGCTCGTTCGTTGTCGAAGTGGAGTAACAAGAGGAACTCCAGAAGCATTTCAAATGCCGTGTACGCCATTTTGAATCGCGGCTTCCAATCCTCTGCCCTCATAGAAGCTTTGAACACCTGAACTTGATCAGCGTCAATGACTCAGTTGGCAAAAACGTTCTTACGGTAAAAACAACAAAATTGCATCAGTGACAATTAGGAAGGCCAACCAGAAACAATTTATATCTTGATGATTTCCCTACAATCGAACTTTACCTACCAATCGTCCCAAAAGTGGCTCACCTCGTTTAAGATTCGGTTTTCTCGAAACAGTCACTTGCCACATTTTCTCCTTAGCTTCTCCGTGAGCTCTGTGATCTCTGCAGAAGCAACAGCAGCAGCATCAGAAGCAGCAGCAGCAGCAGCGGTAGCAGCTCGTCCAGATAAGCATTCTCGATCCTCCCCCGATGTAGACGTTCTTAGACACTCGGCGAGCGAACGAGCAAGGAGAGCGAGCACTTCGAGCTCCGGTCCCTGCGAACTAGCCACCAACTACTCGCAATATACCTCAATTAGGCCGAACCGGCGAGGACCGCGCGAGGCGGGTGAGGAGGGGGTGAACTCGGTCCGTATAGCTCGGTCGTGCGGTATATAAGGACCTGGAAATCCCAAAGGGAATACCGTGGCAGCCACAGTCGACGAACCGCAAGCGATCCCCTCGTGCTATTGGCACCGATCCTATCTCCGCACTTCCTCGCCTCGACGCGAATACCTCTCGCCTCCTCCTCCTCCTCTTACTCCTCCTCCTCCACCCACCGGCTTTCCCTCGTATCAACCGCGGATGTCATCGTCTCCCCGTGCAAAGTCCTCACCGCATCTCCACGAGAGTCTAGAGACCCTAGTAGACGCTCTCGATCATCTCCAACCGGCGAAATCGGTTATGTTTAATTCCGATGTTTGATCTTCGTCGTGCTTGTCCGCGTATAAGCGAAGGACTCACAAGACCCTTCGCGTTCGCTAATCTGCATAGAAGAGACCTGCGTTCGCATTGGTCGAGTCGCCGGCGGGATTGACGTCGATGATTGGACCTTCAGGAAAATAAAATAGTCTGTACAAACAGAATGTGGAAGTCATGTTCGGAACTAATGTCCATGAGTTTCAAGTTCTTCTATAGATCTGCATGGTCTAGCAGAAAGCGATGCGCGTGCATCGGATTTCGGAAATGAAAGAAGGTTAATCCTCGCAGAAGAAACAAACTGATTTTTCTTCCATCCAATTTCACCAGCCTCCACTCGACCCAAGTCTGTATCCACGGATCGAAGTAAACGCCAACATAGCCACGGGCGTTGTGTCGGCAATTTTCGCTGAGGAGCCAATGACTGGGCCACCCGCGCGCGTCTAAGAACTCGAGAGTCCATTGAGCGCAGTACCATCGATTCCACGCAGTCAATTGAAAGGCCATTGAGGGGGATTACAGCGTCAGCCGGCCCCGGAGTGCAGAGTAAATTTGCCATTGTACTAGTAATTCATCCGATTTGAAAACCGCGTGTACTTCAGTCCGGTAATCCTAAGACACGACGGATTGGGTGTTGAACAGAGGGGGTTGTAGATGCCCCCTCCCCCAGGTAACGGAGAATGAGAAAAATTCGTTCTTACTCGCGTCAAGCGAATGTCGGTCGTGGAGTTTGATTAAGCCGATATTTGTCCTTCTCTCCTTGATAAATCGTTCGACGTTGTAAACTTCCCCCATCGCACCTCGTCCTTATTATTCAGTCATTCCCGTCGGCGCCGTCTCGGCCATCGCCACCGGGCGAACTTTCGAGTTTCAGCCGATTCGCACCGAGGAAACAGCCAAACGTACCGGGCTCACCGTCCCGACAATTATATTCACCCTCGGTTATTAGAGTCCGCAAGGGGGCGCGATATTTCGGGGCTCCCCGAAGTGTTATACGACTCGCAATCAGCCGCGGCGATTGCGGGCCAACGTGTTTTCCGTCCGTTCGGCGAGAATCCCCGGGATTTCAAAGTGTGGCATACGCACCGCGGGCGAACGACGACTACGCGCGGTGAATTTAGCCCCGGCGGCTATTCGGTTAATTGGACCGCGTGAATCTTCCTTCGATATTAATTAAATTTTCCGAAGTACCACAACCGAAAGGGAATCGATTTTCCCGCGCTTCGACAAAGCGTTCCGACGCTGCGCCGGAAAACGAGTTCGGTGTGTGCGAATATAATCGCGGCGGGTGCGAACCTCAATACCTCGGTCGGTATCTTAATAACTGACTCGGCGCGAGAGCTTTTGCCCTCTCGCGCATGAATGCGCGTCGCGCGCCGAACGGGCCGAACTTTGCGGGTTGCGATTGTGCCACTGACCCAGAGCATGGAATTAATTAGCGCGGAAGCCATCGTTGGCCAATGAGCCGCGGCGAATAATCGGACGGGTCAACGCGAGTCGCGAACAGCGGTGAGATAACACGGCAACAGCGGAAGAAAAACCTTCCGCAGGAGTACGGGACAGCGAAAGAAGCTCCCGGATTTAAATTAGACAGCCAGACGGATATAAATTTTAGCCCAAGCCGTAAATTAGACCAGGGATAATGGAACTTGCGGTGGGTTGCGATTAGCCCCGCGTCCGGCGCGGAGTTAATTAGCGTGGAAGCCATCGTTGATCAATAAGCCAGCGAATAATCAGGTATGCATAATCAACGCTACTACGGCGAAATAATAGAACGCGTTTTGATGATCCTAAAAACAACCCGCAGCAATTTGATCCTAACTAATATCGCAGATCAGCCAAAGGAAAATTTATCGCAGTTCATTTCCCTCTCATCGCGAGGATCCTAGTCACAGATCCCTCTTTTATCGATGTCGACAGTTGATATCCCAAAGTTTCCAAGAACAATGTCAAGACCCAAAATATGTCATCACCGATTCAACCTAATCTTCCTCATGAAATGAACCCGGAATCTCCATTGCCAACCGCGGCTCATTTCACTGTCCAATCAGCGCCCGAAAAAAAAAAAAAAAAAAAATTCGACGCGCGTATCCCGAGCGAAAGAATCGCATCTGCGGAGTGCACGAATGTCGCCGGGGGCAGAGAAGCGAGCGAACCGGCCATCTCATTCCGCCCCCCCCCTCTCCGCGAAGCACTCGGTGACAAGAAGGGGTTAATGGAGAGAGCGTATCAGTCGAGCGCGTCGCCACGGTCAGCAACGCTTCCGCCTCTCGCATAAGCCAACCAACCCTCTCTCCGTGTGGCCGGCGGCGCGAGGTGTATACACACCGCTGGCGGCGGAGCATCACGATCTCGTTCTCTCGGTGTCCCCTCGGCCTTTTTTTTATTTCGCCACCACGTTCCGGGCCATCTAGTCGAGGCCGTAAAACGTCGGCCAACTCACTCGCCTCCTCCCCCCTCTCTTTCTCTCTCTCTTTTCGTTGTGTGTGCGAGGGTTTTTTTCTCCCTCGGCCTCGAGCTCTTCCAGAGGCTTCTAGGACCTCTCCCACGACTCTCGTTCCCTCTGCCTCGTCCCTGCGCTGCTATCCTGGGCAAACGTGCCATTTTACAGTAGCGTTAGTTTCACCTCTCTCCCTTCTCCCTCTTTCCCCATTCTCCCTCTCTTCCTCTTTCACCCTTTTTCGCTTTCTCTCTCTCTCTTTCTCTATGTCCCAGCTCGGTGGACTCCGGGGCCGACGTCTCCTCTGTCCCTCCCCCACTCCCCTCCCACACGGGGCTTTCTACACAGCGCACGGACCAACTCGCGTGGGACTCGTAAAGTCCGAAGCGCAAATAGCGAGATATTCGAGGCATGCACGTCACCCTGGGTGGGAATCCTGCGGGAGGCGCGCACCGAGGCATTACTGCACCTTCTCTCGAGTGCAGCCCGGCTCTTTCACCCTATCTTACGTCTCCGGTCGACCTGAATTTGCAGTTAACCCCCCCCCCCCCCCCCTCCCCCTCTCCCACTTTTGCACAACCCTCGCTCTGAACCCTGGATCACACGTGACCTCCAAATATCGCAAACGCGGTTCATGAAGTGTCCCGATAATAAAGTCCGACCGGGAGCCACGAATTTTCTCCCCTATTAGCGAAAACCCAATAGCAAAACGTCGTAAGATTCGCTAACGCCGAAAAGTTATTCTCAACCGCGCGAAATAACTCGGCTACGTTGAAATATCATTTTCCCCGACGCAACACTTGATATTTATATTATATAATAGAGCAAGCCGGCGCTCGGGCTGTGTGTAACAAGGGCAGAGGCGGGGTAAGAGAGGGGAAATAGCGGGAACGAGAAAATTTCAAGTAGAAAACGAAATTTTCATCTCCGCGCCTGAGTCTCCGGCGGGACTCGCGATTACTCAGAATTCTCGGGCCGGGAATTGCGAGAGCTCGAGCCTGGCTGGGGCTGGGTGGCTTGGTGCTCTCTCTCCGCATGAGTCTCTGCGATGAGACGAGGGAAATTAGGATTCTGCGTTGCCGGCGAGGAGAGGTCGACGAGAAGACGCCGCGGCGTCGGTGGTGGGGGGGGAGGGTGCGGAGGGGGAAAACGTTAAACGAGCGAGTCCCGCGCGAGCGTATTTGCTCTCGGTGTTTCCTAGTCGCGGGGCCTTCGTAGGTCGGAGAAGAGGAGAAGAACAGAAGAGTAGCTGCTGTTGTTGCCGCCGCCACTGCTGCTGCTGCTGCTACGTACGAACCGGCTTTAGCCCAGGCTATGCGGCAAAGTATCGCGTTCCACTTACCTTTGTTTCTCTTCTTACTTCGGTTGGCTCGCTGCTGAGTCGCTTTACATCCTCTCCGTGCGTTACTCTTTGTCTCGAGCCGCCCGGCCTCTCCTCCCTCACCCCCCACCTCATCCCTCACCGCCGCCTGCCGTGCTCTCTTGTTCATCCCACCCCCGCGGGCCCAGGCTCATCCCCCTCGTTCTCCGTGTGGCTCTTCCGACGAATGCTACTTTCGCCGGCGAAACTTCCGTGCACCGTGGAAATTACGCGTCAGAGGGCAAACCCCGCGCGCTCGCGCGCCAGCTGAAATATTGTCCCGGGGGGCGGTGCGGGAGAACCGGGAACGCGGTGCCGCCGCGCTTAAAGGGGTCGTGGGTCACCGATCGAATTTTGGATAATTACGTTATTCGTGTGCGCCACGATTAAATTATCGGGGGACGATTTTCTGTTCGATCTTTGTGAATTAAATTTCTTTATTGAGCTTCATAAAATATATTATTATTGTTATTATTGTATCTTGTAATATATTACTTTTTGAAACGTGGAAGAAAAAATTATAAAAAACTCTGTATCACTTTTCGAAGAGAACTGTTGAAATTTCGCGTTCTCAGTGAAATCGTGAATAAGCGTAAACAAATGTGACGAAATTGTCGCGAAAGAAACCGTGAGAAAAACTTGACCCAACGATGTTATCCCTTCGATCTACCCGCCACCCTCATTATATTCCACATTAAGGTCACTCCCTCAAGGGCATCGTTAACACTCGATGGCTTTCGAAAAACCGTGTTTCACGCTTCTCGCAAATGTCGGTAGTACTCGCGACTAGGCAGGGACTTCGTGCCACCGACAAGACCCCCTTAATTACAGCGCTGTAACTGGAAACCCTTCGAAAGTCACGGAAAGCGTCAACCTGCTGTTATTTATTCTCGAAACGGCCATGGGCACCGAATTTCCGGATAAGTACCGCGAGAACCGTGAATTTACAGCGTCCACATAATTTCCTACGACGAAAGGCGGTCGCGGCGAGTCCGGTCGAGAGTTCGGGGGTTAGTGGACGGAAGGGAAGGGGGGGGGGGGGGGGGGGCAAAGGGGGTGCAAACTCTCCGACTCTGTTTACTACATTTTTCGATGCAGTCAGCAAAAATTCGTTGCCTCTCCGTCGGTCGGGCAATTAAATTCTTTACCTGAGCAAGCTGCGGTCGAGTCTGGGGGGTCGAGGGGCACGAGGGGGGCACGAGAGGGGGCACGAAACTTGGGCGACGAGAATGAAATAGGAAAAGCGCAAGCACGACGAGGGGGGAAGAGTCGCCGTATATATAGACTCGCGCGGAAAGACAGAGAACTCCTCGCGGATGGTTAGTTCTCATTTGGACGAACGCCAGGAGACTCGCTCGATCCGCGCGCGCCGTTTTCTCTACCAAAGCGAAAATCCCGAGCGCCGCCCGCGCGCGCAGCTCCCGCCCGTTTTCGCGATTATCAAATGGTACCGGGCCACGCGAACGTCCGCGCCGCCGATCTCTTTGCGGTCTTCGGGGTCGCGAAGCAAAAAGCCTCGCGAGAATGGAGCCACCGCCGCCGCTGCTGCTGCTGCTTTTTTTTCGCCGTCGTCCGTGAGCCGCCCGTTGCGGTTCTTTTAAACGATATAATGAGTCGTAAAAGTTGATGAAGACAACGCTGCTCATCGCTGCGTCGGCGAAACGACGCTCGCTCTCTTTCTCTCTCTCTCCTCTTATCTGCATGAACCGGGGGAAAAAAAAAGTTTGGTGCGGCGAGCTGCACGCGCTGGGGATATTAAAAGCGATTCAGGAGGAATCCGTGTCTGACCGGCGAGACACGAAAGCTCGCGGGTTTGTCGGTGGGTTGTCCTGCGGATAAGGGTGACCGGGGTCAGTTGGATCGTGTTTTTTTACTCCTTAGTGGCTGGTTGACCCGAAAAACCATTGAAGTCAGGGCTTCAAATGTTTTAATTATGTTACTATTTTGGAATTTAAAAAATAAACATCTTACGTGTCTCAGAAAACAGGGTTAAAAATCTTAGTGGCCCGGCTGACCTCGGTCTCCCATAATTATGAATTAGTTTCTCTTTGTCCGCTCGAAGCTTTGAGGTTCCTCGCGATTCGTCGACAAACGCGTGTGCCACCCACTTCGACCCGTCGCACAAACAGCCAAGAAACGGTTCGTGATACCTTCCGTCTTTTCTCGTTCGGAAAAGAATTTTCTCCCGAGAAAATCGCGGCCCTCGCCGGGCGGCGATATTTCCTCCTCGCAGAATTTCCCATTTCGCCGCGTGACTGCCAGTCGGAAAGCGAGCAAATTGAAATAGCCGGTGGAATCTGTTATCATCACGTGTCCTCCTCCTCCTCCTCCTCCTCCTCCTCAGCAGAGTTCATTCAGCCGCTGCGTGAGCCCTTTGAGTGCCTTTTTCTAGTTTGCGGCACAAAAGGGCGCGCGGGACGGACAGACGAGGAAAAGCTGTGAAAAGCTCCGGTGAATCGACGCACATGACTCTGGAAAATGATATAACGAAAGAGGAGAAGAGAAGGGGAGAAAAAAAAAGAAGAGGAAAGAGAAAAGAAGATAAACATGAAAGAAACGGAAAAGTTGGGAAAGTGGATTGAAGTTCGTGTTACACGTTGCGCAGTTGGAAATAATTAAATTGGAACGACGAATGTTACAACAAAATGGCATCAACAATATTTCGCACATCGGATACGCTTCGTGGCGTCAATCGACACATCCGACAGTTTCATCATCGACTCCCAATAATTAATTATTTCCAATTGCGAGTGTTTCGCTGAAACTATTCATCTCCCACAAAATTCATCATGTACAACGTCTCATTTGTTTCCACCTTCTCGATTGTTTCATTTTATTTAGTAAACATCGTAATGTCATGTTTATGTACAATAATATACCTATCTAATCTAACGATATCACTGCGTTACGGTTGTTGTTTTTGTTGTTCTTGTTGTTATTAATTTTTTTTACAGCAGCTTTGTTGTACCCAACTCACTCGACATCTTTTTCCGCTGCTTTTTCCCTCTTCGCCTTTGTCTGTTCCACGTCTAGTCGTACGCTCTCCTCTGGCGATTTTTTTTTGTTTATTTGTTTTCCTTCCTTCTTTCCTTCTTTCTTTCTTTTTTTTTTTTTCATTCGTCAACGACCTTTATTTTCCCGTTAAAGTTAAGTTTTGCGGTCACACGACACGGAACAACGCTCGTTGTGTAATACAATATTCATTATGGCTCCACGTTACGCTCGTCGTCGTAGTGTGGCATTAGTATTAGTGGTACGTGCGGAACGGTGGCCGCGGTCACGAACGCCTGGCGGAAAAAAATTGTTTTCCTTTTTTCCTCATAGCTCGCGGCTTTTCTTTTTGCGCTGGTTTGCTCCCCCTCCCCCCCCCCCTTGCCCCTTGCGTTCGTGTTCTTTTTCACTAAACTCCGTACATTTGCGCTTTCAGCTACCTCTTCACTCGCACTTTTTTTCCTGGCCAAACCACCGGTCCCGGTCTCTTTCTCTACTTTTTTTCACCTCGTTTGCCGCGCCCACGCTTCGCACTTTTTTTTTCGTGGGTCCCTCGGCTGTCGGCCGCGCGTTCTTGCCCTGCGTCGCCCTTTCCCTACCTGTCTGTCGCTCTCGCGCGACGCGAACCCTTTTTCCCACCCTTTTCCTTTCGGTCTCGCGCGGCCTTCCGTGTTTTTTTTTTTTTTTTTTTTTTTTTTTTTTGAGTCGCCCGTCTGATGTCCGCTAACGCGGTTGCCGCGCGAAATCACTGGATCGCCTCGTCGCGTGTGCAAGAGAGAGACGGTTCTGCTCGAAATGAACACACATCGCGAGGCGTCGGCGGAAAACGCCTCGTTCAGTAAAACTGCAGCGACCATTCTAGCAAATATTGTTTTAGACTCAAAGATTTCTCGTCGGTAATGATATTTGCTAAAAGATCGGTGTTTGTTTACTATTATTAATTATTATATTCCAAACCAAAATTTGACAAAATGTTAGATAAAGATTTCATTCGAAAATTTTCGAGATTTTCAAATCCTAATTTCAATTTTTCTTTTTCCATGGAAAAACATATATCAGCAGTTTTGGCCCTGACGTCACCCGACTTGGTAATTCTCGACAGATCCTTCTCTCCGTGTTTGAACGACAAACGCCACGTGAATCCCCCGACGTCGTCAACGTCCGTGCGGTGTCCGTATTCACCGCGTCCGCAGCATGCAAAAGGGCCGGGAAGCGCAAGTTTCTCCGCGGTGCAAGCGAAGAAAGAGCATGGGTAACCGCGGGGCCGGTGATCAGGGAATTACCCGCGCTGGTAGGAATTTCAACCGAGGCACGAACTTCTTTACAGAGTTACGGGAGAACGCGAGCGGCAAGGTACACGAGGATCGCAACGCGGTTTTCTCGTCTCGCCTTCGAAAATCGAATTTGGGACGTGTATTCGATTTCGAGTCGCGGCGCCGGGGCGAGAGCGAGAGAAAAAGAGAGAGAGAGAGACAGAGGAACGAGCGAGGCCGCAGGTGGAGGCAGGAAAAATAAAAATCACTCGTTAAGCAGCCCCTTTGGTCCCGGGGCGGATAAAATTCCGTCCTTGCACCCCGCGCGTCGCGTAGCCGAATTCCCATATCGAGGCCGGCCGAGAGTGCGACCGCCGACCATGAATTTCGTCCGATTATCGTCGAAAAAGCTCGGCGGAAACGCGAACCGTCGAACTGCCGAAATTTCGATTCGTTACCAGCGACTCCGCGCCGATCGATACCGTAAAATGTGTTCTCGGCGCGGGCAAACAAAAAGACTACAATTTAAAAGCAAACGTATATCCTGATTCACGGTAATTTCGGCGGATTCACATTTTACCTCGGTTTGCTCGACGCATTATCCGTATTGATGGTCCAATTATAATTTTCGAAATCTCGCTCGGTTTTGTCTAACGACACGATCAGATGCAAGATGCTAATTTTCATATTTGGTTGGACGAGTAAATTTGTAATTTTTTTAGGCCAAATCAGTTCTTCACGAGATTTAGTTTCTCATTTTTTCAACACTTTCAAAGTATAGGTTTTAATCGCCATCCGGTTGGTTGGCAAAAGTTCGCGAAAAACGCATTACGAATAAATGTAGCCAAAGAGCTTGAACCGTTTTTAGGGAAAAAAAATCATGCGCGTTTTTTTTTGGCTCACGATTATTCCGCAAACTATTCGAGATACGTGCGCACAGGACGGCATTGAATTACCGTTGTTAATTCGATACCGCGGCGGCAAAGCGAAGGAAAGAGGGCGTATAAAGAGAGCGTTGAGAGTGGCCGAGGTGAATTTAAGCCGTTGGGTAAAATTACGAATTCGTCTTGCTCGTTAAGCATCAACCCCCTTCCAACCCACCCCCCGTCTCTTCTCGGCCTCTCTCATCATTCTGATAGAATTATCTTTATTTCCATTTCGTGCGAGAGATAAGAGATTATTCTCCGCGGTGCGGATCCAGCTCTGTACTCAAACCTATCCGCATTTATATTTTTAGGGAAAAAGTGGCGAACCAGTTGATATTTCGTTGATTCTAATAGCGTCGGACCAAGTTTCGGTTTTCGGAAAATTTTCGGGCAAATGTGATGAACACGGACTGATTTACGTACTAATCGTGTCGGACCATGTTTGATTTTCAGGGCATTTTAGGGCCGAGTGGATGGACAGACACGATTAGTACGTAAATCAGTGAAACGGGCACCGATCCATGTTCACCGCGTTTGTCCGGCATATACATATCCGTATCACTGTATCACATACGTGCACCGAGTGGTCCGTAAATCCGTAGGCGCGTAACCGAGATGAATATCTCGGCAGTAGAAAAAGCCAGCGAGAGTCAGACAGTTCGCTGGCTGAGAAAACGGGTGCCACCTGATACACGTACATTGAGCGTCACGACCACATGTTTTTTTTTTTTTTTCTCTCTCCCGCCCTCGTTGGAAATATATCGATGATACTATCTGCTACGATATTTATCCAAGGAGTATCGGGTATTCACCGGTGCCCGCATTCTCCATCTTTCTCTCTCTCTCTTTCTCGATCCCGCGATGAATATTCGAGGATCCCCGGACGACACCTGACTCCCCGTCGCACCGGAGAGAGAAAACCGATCCTATCTCTGCACACGCCGAGTCTCACCGTCTCGCCACCTGCTTTCCCGGCCGCCGCGTGAGCCTCGCTCACTGTTTTTTTTTTTTGCCGCTCGCGACGCGTGCATCCCAAGTGCACGAGGCGCAAAAAGCGACGCGCGCTCGCGATCGATTTCCGCCGACGCGCGTCCACCACCGCTCGGCACGTACGACGGAAACGTGCATAATATTGCCCCTTCACAATTTATTTAATATACAGCGTGACTACACTGAGAAAAGAAAGTAGTCAAACCAACAAAATAAATTTTGTTGACTTGCAATTGATTGACTCAACAAAGATTGAGTTAAAACAACGGAATATATTGTGAAGTGAACAAGATAAACGATTCGATCAACTAACTCAAACAGTTGACAACATTCAGTTGAATGGACACGCCATTCCATTGCCGCAACTAAATATTTAGTTCTGTCAACTGAAAAAACATGCTTAAAAGAACAAAAAAGAAAACAGTCAAACCACCCATATATTTAGTTGGATTTTAATGACCCAACTAAATATATTTGTTTGGTTTGACTAAATATATTTGTTTAAACCAACTAAATATATTTAGTTGGATTATTATAATCCAACTAACTATTTGTTTGGTTCGACAATATTCTTATTCTTTGAAGCATTTTGGCTGAGCTGACACAACTAAATATTTAGTCGTTATTAACAGTCTCTCCGGTTGCGTGAAAGCTCATGGTCCCAGTCTCTCTCCCCATCGAAGATACAGCGTCATGTACATCGGTTTAACAATCATGTCAATATTTTCCACGATGCAGTTAATATTGAAATAAAGTATTCGGATTTCGCATAGCCGGTTTGGTCTAGTGGTTAGCGCGCTCGTCTTTAGGTATTTAGTTAGGTAGGTAGGTATCGGTCGATAGGTCTCAGGTTCGAATCCCCAAGCGGTCACTTCTCTCAGAGAGCGGTATGAAAGAGTAGACATTTTTTTTTCGACTTTTTATAAAATGTTATCTTTACCGTTGGGTATAAATAATTTTCTACAATGTAAAAGTGGCTGCTGTATTAATTATTTGTATATTGGGAGTATTAGTTTATTCAGTAAATATAAACATTTATTCGGTTAGTTCAAGCATTTTTTCAGTCAGTTCGAGCATTTTTTCAGTTAATTCAAGCATTTATTTAGTTGAACAAAAAAAATCGGTTGTTGAATGAAATTGAAATATTTTGTTGTTCGAACTGTACAATTTCTTGACAGCCCGTGACCGCCAGATTTTGTTGAGTCAACGAAATTTTCAACAAGTCAACAATTTTGTTTTCTCAGTGTATGTACAACGTATTCATTCCCTCCTGTATTTATTCTCATTTTCTCTCCTTCTCCTCATTTTATTTATTTATTATTAACACACGATCTATGTTATTTTTCCGACATTTCTGATCTTCGGTGTTTTATGCTTTTTTTTTTTTGTTTCACCTGTCCGACCGTCGTTGTCGATACTCGCGAGCCCGTCAATCCGCCCGGGTGTTCTGCGTCGGAGTTATCGCGACGTTCCACCCGCCGCCGTCGTCGCCGGGGGACCGAGTTTATTGATCAGGGTTCGCAGGTGTAATTTTTTCACCGTTCCAGATGGAATAATCAATGGCGCGGGGGACGAGCAGCACGCGGCTTGGCTTCTCCGGGGCAGATCCGACCCCCTATCATAATCACGTCTGGGTCGCGCCCAGACCCACGGCCGCGAGGCGTCATTCTGATCCCGTTAATAAATCACGCGCGAGGATCTCGCGCACGGAGAGAGGCGAACGCAAACACACAGACACGCAGACACACAAACACATAACACAGACGGTGGAACACGGGTCGGGCCCTCGACTCCTGATACCCTCCTGAACTCGGCCATTCGACGGATTACGAGCATTAACGGCCTAATTCATAGACATATACTATACTGTCAACCCCCGAAACCCAAACGGGGTGAGGGGTGTGGGGGGGGGGGGGGACCAACCCCCTCGCCGTACTCCCGAGCGCCCTCTGCATGTCTCAGTGACGCTCGTTTGTGTGTTCACCTCCGCTTCGTGTCTGTGTGTTCACCTCGCGCTACGTACACGTATGTCCGACACTCGGTGTACGCTCGACTGTTTGCCGCGCGTTCGGCCGCACAGACGTTGGTCATCGTCGGAGGATTAACACGTGTCGTCGGTGGTATTAACAGGCGCGCGAGAAACGCGTTTAGCGTCCGCTCCACCTCTCGCGACTGGATCAGCCGAACCCCTCGTCGCCTGCAACCCTCTCGGCGACCCGAGCGACGGTGATTGCCGAAAGTTTGTAACCTCGCGGGATAATTTAGGGTTCGACCCACGGATGGACGGAGGGAAAAAGAGCGCAGGGGTTGAAAAATCGTTAACCGGAATTTTATTCACTATTCGGGAACCGACACATATTTTGAACGACTTCTGGATTTAAAAAATTGTTTACATCGGTGATTTGATCCTTGAAGCTTTTTTTACAACTTTTGGTACATGTTGGACTGATTTCCCCGACAAATATTTTGAACGACTTCGGGATTAAAAAAATGTTTACGTCGGTGATTAAACGTCTTGGAGCTTTTTTTTACAGCTTTTGGTACACATGTTGGGCTGATTTCTCGTCAGACGTCGCCGCCTGACGAAAAAAAAACGGCTGCAGATGAAAACTTCAAATCTCACGGACCGGAAGTGAATCTTTCCGCGTGTTCGATTAATAAAATCTCGAGTTTGAATTGTCGTTCGAGTCGCCGGCGCGTTGAGCTGTTTCCGTTGGGATGCGACCGGCGGGAGTTTTTCGCGAGTATCGATTTCGCCTCTCGTGAGTGATCGACGCAGGGGGCACTGCGACGTCGCCTCCAATAGCCTTTCGGACACGTGATCGCCGGCGTGAGTCGCCAATACGCGAACGGCGGAGCCGGTCGAGCGGGTCGTCGATGAACGAGTTTATCGGCGGGCACGCGGACCTTCGTTATTCCAGCGGCCGATCTGCATACGGCCCGCGCGGTGATCGATCGATTCGCATTCAATTCGCGGAGAAATCTCGCGAACCGCTCGACCGCGTGCGCGGACATAAATTACCGAGTACAATCGCGGGTCGAGAGCGTCCCGCGCGCGTTTCAATTAACGATTCGTCGGGTTTTCGAAAACCGGCGGTTCTGACGTTCTTCCTGTCCTTCCTTCTCCCTCTCTGTTCTTTCTCTCTTTCTCTGTCTCTTTCTCTCCCGCTGAACTTTCACTTCATTTTTTTCTATTCTTTCTCTCTTTCTCATTCAATCCTCACTCTGTTTCTCTGGGTTCTTTCTCTCTTTCTCATTCAATCCTCACTCTGTTTCTCTGGGTTCTTTCTCTCTTTCTCATTCAATCCTCACTCTGTTTCTCTGGGTTCTTTCTCACTTTCTCACTCAATTCTCGCTTTGTTCCTCTCCGTTCTTCCTTTCTTTCTCACTCGATCCTTACTCTGTCCCTCACTGTTTTTTTTTCTCTCTGTCTCGCTCGATTCTCACCCTATTCCCCTCGATCTCGATTCCCCAGTGTTTGACACCAGCGACAGAGTCGATCGAGCGTGTCTCGCGGGCCTCCCGGATCACCCAACGTGGAAAATTCTTAATCGGCGCGTCCACGATCCCTCCCCCTAGCCCTTCATCAATTCTCATCGTCGCGATCACCACGTCGGTTCCCCGCTCGTTCGCCAACGAAAATTTTACACGGGAACCCGCGGGGACCTTGGGCTCGTTTCTCACGTCAGGCGGAATATATTTGCATACGTTCTCGTCGGACGAATTGAATGCCGAGAACTAAACATCCCCCTCGCCCCCCCCGCCAGTTGATACAATATTTTCGGATTAATCGGTGTAGCCGTAACTCGTCCCAGAAGGAAAAAGAGAGGAGAAAGAATGAGAGAGAAACGAGTTGCAAGGATTGGCCCCGCGGGCCATCGTGTCGTGTTTTTTTTTTTTTTTTTTTTTCTTTCATTCCTCCTCGACAAACGGATCGGCTACAATTCGTCGGTAGGGCTATCGGGGTCACGCGCCTCGAGGACAAAGGAGCGCGGGAAAGCGAGAAGAGGTGGAGGAGGAGGAAGTGACATTGGCAAAGAAAAATCAACGTCACCGAGAAGACGAGGGAGGGGAGGACTCTCTCTCTCTCTCTCTCTCTCGCTCTCTCGAGAGCGAAAGAGAGAGAGAGAGCGAGAGGGCGAGACGACGAGAAAGCTTTGGGTGAGCGAGCGGCGCAACTCTTCCATTCACGGATAATCCAGATTAGCGTCCCTTCTGACTCCCCCTCGTTCTGCCGGGTTCTAACTCTCCCGCTCTTTTTTTTTCCTCTACTTCCTCTCTCCTCCCCCTCCCCTTGCACTACTTCCTCCTCCTCCTTCTCCTCCGTAGTTCGTCCTTCCTTTGCCCATTGCTTACTAATGGCACAGACTCTTTTGCCGCGAATACTTCTTCCTGTCTCCCGCTAACTCCGACCCCTCCCTCCTTTACCCCTCTCTCTCTCTCTCTCTTTCGTCTCTTCCTCATTTTCTCTCACTCACTTTGCTCCCAGTTCGCCGACAGCAAAGAGGGATCGATCAAACGAGCTCTCAGTCTCGATACACCCCCACGGGTTACGCGCGACCTTCGCGACAGCCACGCCGAAGACCCGGGGAGCTTTTCCCCGGATATGCCGACTCGTCTTTCTCCCTGATCCCTCAGCTCGCCTGAGGACCACCATTCATCCGCCAAATCGCTCCAGCCGGGTATCGATAACGATGGCTAAACGGCGTCGCCGTACGGTGTCCCGACCAGTCGAACTTCCAGGGTCCCTCCGGCGTTCCCGGAACCGCCCTTAGATTGTCCCGGAATGTCCTGGACGTCCCTTCGCATACTCGTGACCACCGAATATCCGCACAACGAACTCTTTACTTTTAATCCCGCACTATTTATCTCGCTCGATTATTCTTCTCTTCGTCATACACACGCACACACACTTACACTCGTTATATTATATATTTATTTATTTATTTATATATATATTTTTTTCTTTTTTTTTTCACTGTTTCACAAATCGTTATTTCGCGGTAACGTCCGTGCGTCTTGTTTTGTTTTGTTTATTTTTTTTTTACACCGAGGATATGTACAAAATGATGAGTGACACGAGAAGACAACTTGAGGATAGGATGGGGCCCGCCGTTCCCGTCTGCATCGCCTCCGGTCGTTCGCCTGGAACAGAAAAAATACAGGGCGAACCCGACGAGTGACTAGTGATCGTTAATTGTCGATTGTGTGCGTGTGTTTTATTTGTTTTTTACGTTTGCGCGAAATACAAGACGGGAGGAGTTTTTTTTTTTTTCGTTGCAGTCGAATCTGTTACTTGCGGCACTCGGAGCCCTTCGGGCATTTTCGAAGAAAGCTCACCGTGTTCGTACCTCGCGCTTCCACCGTCGTTTTCGACGGCAATCTGGAAGCTTCATAAAACGAATCGAAATGCAATTTCCGTTACGTCCGCGCCATATCTACGAGTGAGCGAGAGAGAAAGAGAAGGAGAGGGAGACGATTTTCCTGCCTCGCTCTCTCGGCGAATTCCGACCCTCGTAAATTCAACACACTTCGCGAGAGCTCGCGCCTCGCGTATGGAACGAAAGGGGCGAAGCGAGAGAAAGGTCGGTGGGGGGGGGGGGGGGGGGGGTGTGGAGGAAAATTGTGCTCGCGAGCTTTTCCAACTTGCAAAATCGGCCGAAGCGCCGGAAACCCCGGAAATCTTAAGTAACGCCCGGCTTCGCGAGGAAAAGAGCGAAGCCTTTTATTTTATATTCCAGCGCCTGCGCCTCGCGAGTTCGGGTCATCCCGTAAAAAGAGAGCGTTTTGTACTGTTCGAGAATTCACGAGATTTTGATATTCGATTTTTTTTTACGAAAGTCTTAGTTATGTGGGGCGGTCGCTGGTTGCAGACTCAACTGCACCTGGGAAACTCGCGTCGGGTTTATTAAGAAGACTGCATTTCGGTCCGGTGAAATTTATTGGTAAGTAGAGTCTGACTAATGGGTCAGACGGACAGACTTTATTTGAAGGGTCAGCCAGTTATTGGAATTGACGAAACTGTGGATTTTTTAATTGGAAGTTACGTTCAGAAGAGATGAATTTTTAGGATCAGAAATTAAGCTCAGAAGGGATGAATTTTTAGGATCGGAAATTATGCTCAGAAGGGATGAATTTGTAGGATCAGAATTTACAAGCAGAACTGACGTTTTTTTTTTACCCCAGCTTCAAATTCATACATCATGTCAGTGCGAAATTCACCGGACCCGAACGCACGGAATCTACTCGACAATTCGGCATTGTGTTTGCTCTCACCGTTAACCACGTGGACCCTGATGGACGCGGTGTTGGCGTTGCTGGGCTTGCAGCTGTATTCCCCGGAATCCGATGTCTGGGCCGACTGTATCAGCAGCCAGGACGTCGTGACGTCGGTTCCCTTCTCGGTTATAACGGACACGCCGCCGCGCGGACTGTCGTAGCTCAGAACGTTGTCGTCGTAGTACCAGAATATGTAGGCCGGCGGTTCCGAGCTGAACCTTATCGCGCACGTCAGGTTTATCGTGCTACCGGCGCCGACGTAGAGTTCCGGTCCGCCCAGTATTGTTGCCGTTGGAACTGATGGGGTTGCCAGCGGGGGAAAAAAATCAGACAAAACGAGGTGTTAGTCGTTATTTCGTTACGGTACCCGTTGGACACTCGGATAATTACCACTGATCTGGCAATAAACTGTAACTTACAATAATAATAATACTTGTAATGATAATGTTTTTGTAACTCATGTACGTAATATCGCACATTTCGTGCCCGAAAAGCGTGAGATCGCGTATTATCTACATTACTTCACGCACACATTAGCGTGCGTGAAACTATCTACAAGATGATCTCACGCTTTGCAGGCACGAAGATGTGCGACATCACGTTGACATTCGTTACAAAAAGTAGTATGTGATACATGGGCGACAAAGCGGCCGTCCAGCGGAGGTTAGGAAGCAGTGCACTCGCCTCCTCTCGTGCTACAAACAACACTCGGCTTCGCCTCGTGTCGTTGTAGCACTCGATTTGGCGAGTGCGCCGCTTCCTAACCTCCGCGCGAAACGGCCGCTTTCTCGCCCTTGTATCACAAAGTACTATAATTTTTGTAACATAATAATTCTACCCATTTTTTATTATTATAAAATAATAATAATTATCAGGCTGAAGGACCTCGGTCGATGGCCAATTGGCAATGTATGTATGTATATAATGTACAATGTCCAGAAAAAAAAATGTAAATAATTATAATATGTATAATCATAATTATATTGTCAATAAATCAAGTTTACTACCACTAATAATTATTAGTTCTAAAATATAGTTGATGCTACAAATTAGCTACAGAACAACACAAAAAATAGTTGACCATTTTTTTAATTGCTGCTTAAAGTAACCGAAATCAGATAATGCTTTCATTGTGAGTGCGTTTAACGGTAAACCGGAGCCTCGAAGCTCTGAGCGCGGTAGCTGATACCAACCTACGACGTTGAGGTGAAACTGATGAGATTTCAGCGGAATCGTGGATATCTGACACTCGTAGATCCCCTGGTCTCGCTCCTGCGCCCACTTTATGCAAAGCGTCCACTCCGTCCACTCACTGTTCTGTCCGGACGTCTGTCTGTGCAGCGCCTGAAACCGCTGATCGCTAGTGTACGTGTACGCGCCCGCCGTGAGGATGTGGATGTCCCGGTGGCGAACCCACGACACCTGAAGACACACGAGAAGAGGGAAGATAAAACTCGTGGCTGCGTCGCGCAAAAGTTTGTTTTTATTCTCGGCGAGAAGCGCGGAACGGGCCGACGCTTCTCGCGGGCGATTTGTTTTTACCGACGTTTCACGACGCAAGAATAAAACGCAGGACGTCCTCTCATTTTTTTTCTAACTTTTTTTTCCGTTTTTTTTTTCTTCGATATATGACTCTTTCTCGGCGTTATATTTTTCTTCCCGACGAAATAGTGTCACACTACCCGGGAAAGTGGGTTCACGATTCTCGAGTCTCACCGAGTTTACGAACTTTCCGGTTGCGTCCCACGTTCCAACGTCGCGTCCACTCTCCCCGAGATCTCCCGGGAGAGCGGCGCGCGCCCGGAATGACAAGTCCTCGCGGCCGTGTCGTCGTCGTCGTCGGTCGAGGAGGGTCGGAAATTGTCGCGGCCGAAAGCGATAAATATGAATTCGCGGCGCGGCCAGGAAGAAGGGGAGCGAGAATTGATAAACGCACTTACTGCGACGGCTGACTTGGGATTCGGCTGTTATAAATTTTACCACCGTTTGGTGATACTTATTGATGCTGATCGGCTAATTTTTTTTTTTTATTAAGACGGCTCATCGACTCTGATTCGATTTGGACAACTTTCGCACGAGTTGATTGAATATTCAGCAGGGAATCTTAAAAAATAATAACAATAACCACGAACTAGGTAGACACTTGTCATCGTTTTTGAGGTTTATTAAATAATGGTCACAGTGAGTTCAATTTCGTTTTTTGCATATTTGGTCATCTATATATCGATCGTGAAAAATCGTGCAATTCCGTATCCCAAGAACACATCTATGAATGTTTCATCGAGACTCTTCTTGCGCCAGGTTCGGATAGTTCGACCGACGGAAATAATATCTCTTAGTTTCCTCTCGGATTTTTTTTTAAGTTCATTCTCCGCCCCGAGCCTTCGTGAATATTGCTAGCCGCAGGAATATTAATTGGCAATATTCGCTCTCGATATTCCACTACTCGCCGACCTGAGAAATCTCCGCTCATCCGTTCTCCCAATTTCTCTCTCTCTCTCACTCTCCCACCTTCTCTCCTCTCTCGATCTCCTCCCGAGTCTCCGTTCGACGGATATTGCTAAGGAATTGTCCAGAGCCCCCAATACTCCTTCCATTTCCGTAATTCTCTCGCTATTTCCCTCTCTCGCTCAGTTCGACTCTATTCGCGCCATCTACTCGACTCTAGCTCGACTCTACCTCAACTCTTCCTCGAATTTGCCGTTGCCCAACGAGAATTACTCGTGCTTCGCCGATCTCACACTTTTTGCGGCAATTTTATTGTTTGAGTTTCTAGCTGAGCGTGAACGAATTTTTTTATCACTCGGTGCACCTAAAGTCGACGTAAGGTAAATTCGAGGTATTCTCGAGTAATTCCGGGGGTCTCTGTGTGTATCGAAGGAGTCGTTCTGTCACTCCATATATTCCACATGCGCTGTACTGTTCATATATATATCCGCAGACTCCTCGGTTCGCGGAGCGAGAAAATCCGATTGCGAGTCTCTCGTCCTCGGGTGAAATATTCCGGGATCCGCAATACCAGATGCTGCGGAATATTAATCTCTGGGTGGCTGCGTGTCGCGCGCGCTCCCGAGCGTCTTGCAGAAATGCGGTCCTTTCCAGGCACGTTCTCAATGTGGAAAATACTTGGGAATCCTTTATCCTATAGGTGGGCGCTAAGGGGTTGGAAGGGGGGGGGGGGGGGTGACTGCCTGTCTCTCACTGCCCAACTCGTTGATATTCACGCCCGACTCGGTATGCGTCGATACCGAGAAATGGTCTTAAGATCTTCCGCGCGTGCTTGCGTTCCGCTGCCGCAAGACAATCATTATTATTGACATTTAACCACGAAGGCAACGTCGCTCGCTGCTCAGATGATATCGTAATGGTTATAATGGACGCAATAACGTTTATTTAAAATATTTTATTTTGCGAGAAAATTAGATCACTGAGAAAATTCGAATATTTCGTTCAAGGGAAGTTTGCTGAGGATTTATTAACGTAACAACGTAAATTCAGATGTAATAATATCATTCGACAAATTTGACGATTTTGTAGTACCGAGAAAATTGGAAAATGTTTCCCACCGAATTATTTGTGCCAGACGATTTTTACCAGTTACACGAAGACGTTATTTATTATGCGTCAAAAGAGTTCCGCGCACTCGTTTACGTATTTTACATGTAAAAATGTGGGTTTTATATACCTTGTGAATTATTGACACGAACAGGTAAATCTGCCGGTAAATATTTACGAGAACGTAATTGCCTGTCACTTGCAAACATTTTTCTCCCGTTCCCCCATAACGTTTCATCCTTTCGTTTCGCCGCGTCGCGCAGCCGCAGTCATTGATATTCGAATTCGCGGTGTCGTAAATACGGCGCAAAGCGGAAGTCGAAGACTGCAAATATTTTCGTTTTTTTTTTTTTCAGCATAAATTTTGCTTTCCTCGGGTCTATGTCAACGTCTCCGAAGCCGTTCGAACGACTTCGTTCTCAGATGCGAGCCGAGACGCTCTATTTGGGCCTCGTCGAGAAAATGATGGATGCGACGCGCATCGAACAAACGTCCTTTTTCGGCGACAGAGAACAGCGAGAAATTTGAGTGACATCGAGCGAGAGAGGAACACAGCGAAATTTGAGTGATATCTCCCGGCCTCATAGAGTGTGGAATTTGACTGATATATCCCACCCCGATAGCTCGGAGCTTTTCCATTTTATTCGGCAACCAGGAGCTTTCCGGTTTCCATTGCCACGCTAAATCCTCGCCTCTATATTTTTTTATAACGGCTCGTTCTTCAATTTCAGTATTTTTCCGTTTCAGCGTTTTATCGTTGACATTCGGAAAATCGTGCGCGAAAACGCGAAAACATCAGTTTCCATCGCAGCATAAATTTACCGTTCCTCGATCCTATGTTAACATAACCAAACCCACGCGAAAGAATCGACTCCCAGATGCGAGTAAAATGCGACTCCCTCTCACTTTTCCCGGAGAATATGATGAATGCGTTCGCGTCGAGCAAATGTGTTTTTTCACCGCTCGAAAGCCGAGCGAACGGTTCGCCGGATTTTCTTCTTGGCGGAGAACAGAAAGGCGGTCTGAGCGATATTGGCCGTGCCGACGCGGGCTAAGAGCTTTTGGCTTTACACGCTAATGTCAAATCGTTATGCCGGCGGACGCCCCCGTCACCGCGGTTGATCGACGCTCCCTTCTTTCGCGCCTATCTCATCCCACCTCACCTCTCACGCATTTTCCTTCAGTCACGTGTGTGTCTGTCTGTGTGTGTGTGTCACCAGGGCGCAAGAAGGGCGGAAAATGGTTCAGCGTTCAACGTAAAATCCTCTCGCGTCTCCTCCGCTCGACGACCGACGACGGAATAACGCGCCGGATGGTTAATGGTCTGTTCATATTGAACGGAAGCGCGGCGAGACCACTGGCAGCATGGGGTGGGGGTTCGGGGGATGGGGGGGGGGGGGGAGGGAGGTCGTCGGGGAACGCACGGCGAGTGCACAGAGAGAAAGAAAATCGTGGAAGGAGGGATGCTGACACCTGCTACGAGGGAGAAATTTCTCCCAAGCTCTTTCCATGCATCCCCTCCCCCACTCCCAGTCCCCCACCCTCAGCATTCTTTCAGGCCGCTAAAATATGTTGAGCCGAATGCGAAGCAGCGGCTCTGAGAATCCCGAGCGAGCGGCTCTTGATAAAATACATATTGGATTCCCCCCCCCGCCACTCACCGCCGCCCGCTTTGCTTCTATGTGTTTTGGCGAATCATGCGCCACCGGATGCAAACACCGGCCCGGAAGGTCCGGAACAGTTGGGGGAGGGAAGAAGGGAGTTCTACGGCAGCAACTCTCACTCTCTTCCTCTCTCTCTCTCTCTCTCTCTCATTCTCTCTGTTAGCCATCGCACATTTTTTTTTGTTCACTCCCTCGCGAAATGCGCCAAACCCCGTTATACCCGCGCGCGCACAGAGACGCGCGGCGATTCCGCGGGTCCTCCGGACTATTAACGGACTACCGATTGGTATCGATTCCCCGGCGCCGCTTCGGGAACTCTCGGGCCGCGCCTCGCCTCGCGCCGCCCGCGTTTACCTCATCTCGTTCTGTGTCTATCCGGGCCGTATTTTGGGACGGCAAACAATTCCTGTCCCGACAATCCGAGAGGCGTATATACATGTATACATATGTATATGTCGGTGTATGTGCGAGAGATATACATATATATACGAACATACATTTATGTGCCAACCTGGAGAACGCGAGACGTGAAATTTGGCCGAGCAAAGTTTGCGTGAAACCATCGACTGGTCGCTACCCAATTCGCTACCTCTGTCTCTCGGTCTCTTTGTCTGTCCCTGTCTCTCTCGATTTGTATCTAGATTTGGTACGTCAAGCCGCTTCTCGGTAGACTGGATTAACTGGCAAATTGAAACGTCGAGTATTAATTAGTAATTATTATAATTATTCAATTCAACTTCGTGTATCGAGAGAAAGACAAATTTTCCTGCATGTCAATCCTTCATTATAATAGTAAGAATAATAATAATGCTAGGAATATGCGAGATGAATATGGCAATGCAAAATGCTGGTAACCACTGAGTTCACGAATTTTGGCGGTATAATCGTACAAGGACTTTTTTTCACTCCAGGACTTCTGACTGACGATGGAGAACGAAAGCTACGGCGGAAAATCGTGAAATTGTGTCGAGTCTGCAGCATCGACGAGAATTATCGTTACCCGTTTTCTGCCTCTCTAATTCGAGGTTATAATTAGCGCGCGTAATCCGGGTATTGATTATTAAATTTAAGCCAGGTATCGATTATTAATGCTAATCTGGGCGCTGATGATCAATTTTAATGATTATATTTCAAGTCTCGCGCTGAGAATAGGATCAGTGCTATTAAATAACTCAATGATTTCCAAGATATCCAGGTTTCCAGAAATTATGCTTTCAGCACAATACACAAATTTCGCGTTTTCTCCGCGCGAATTTTTAAGCAGCTCCTGGTAATTATTGACCGAGAGAGATAAACGGGAAATTCGTCCATCGACAAGAACAGTCGCTGCTATTTTCTCTCTTTCTCCCATCTCTCAATTTGTATCCAGATTTATACGTCAAGCCGCTCCGGCTCTCCGGGTAACTCGGGCAATGCGTGCAAATTTTTAACGTCGGGCATGATTATCAATTTTAATGATTATATTTCAAGTCTCGTGCTGACAATAGGATCAGTGCTATTAAATAACTCAATGATTTCCAAGATATCCAGGTTTCCAGAAATTATGCTTTCAGCACAAAACACAAATTTCGCGTTTTCTCCGCGCGAATTTTTAAGCAGCTCCTGGTAATTATAAACCGAGAGAGATAAACGCGAAATTCGTCCATTGACGAGAACAGTCGCTGCTATTTTCTCTCTTTCTCCCGTCTCTCAATTTGTATCCAGATTTATACGTCAAGCCGCTCCGGCTCTCCGGGTAACTTGGGCAATGCGTGCAAATTTTTAACGTCGGGCATGATTATCAATTTTAATGATAATATTTCAAGTCTCGTGCTGACAATAGGATCAGTGCTATTAAATAACACAATGATTTCCAAGATATCCAGGTTTCCAGAAATTATGCTACTAGCACAAAACACAAATTTCGCGTTTTCTCCGCGCGAATTTTTAAGCAGCTCCTGGTAATTATTGACCGAGAGAGAGAAACGCGAAATTCGTCCATTGACGAGAACAGTCGCTGCTATTTTCTCTCTTTCTCCCGTCTCTCAATTTGTATCCAGACTTATACGTCAAGCCGCTCCGTCTCTCCGGGTAACTCGGGCAATGCGTGCAAATTTTTAACGTCGGGCATGATTATCAATTTTAATGATTATATTTCAAGTCTCGTGCTGACAATAGGATCAGTGCTATTAAATAACTCAATGATTTCCAAGATATCTAGGTTTCCAGAAATTATGCTACTAGCACAAAACACAAATTTCGCGTTTTCTCCGCGCGAATTTTTAAGCAGCTCCTGGTAATTATAAACCGAGAGAGATAAACGCGAAATTCGTCCATCGACGAGAACAGTCGCTGCTATTTTCTCTCTTTCTCCCGTCTCTCAATTTGTATCCAGATTTATACGTCAAGCCGCTCCGGCTCTCCGGGTAACTTGGGCAACGCGTGCAAATTTTTAACGTCGGGCATCGTCGACGTCGTCGCCGGCGCCGCCGCCGCGACTCCCGGTGCACCGACGACGAGAACGCGAAACGTGCCCGGGAAAACGAATTTTTCGCTTCGCTTCTCGTCGTGCGGTTTCCACCCTTTCGGGTCGCGCTTCTTGTTGCCGCAGCGTTCTGTGTCCTGCGCGACTTTTCGGTTTTATTTCGAATGCGGGAAAAATGAGAGAGAGAAGAGAAAAAAATGGGAAAAAAATCGCCGGTTCAGGGAGGTTCGTTCGTCATCGTCGGCGGGGCGTTCGTTGTCACTCTCTCTCTCTCGCTCCTAGTCGCTGCTGTCGCGTATCGCGCCGGGCTCGGCCGATGCCGTCGCGCTTTCCCGTCGCGCGGGGGTCGCGCGCCCGCGTCGCGCAGTTGACCCACATTCGACGCACCTCGAGCGTGTGCGTGCGGAATTTATACACAATCGTTCGCCTCTTTACATTCATTATCACTCACGGTTCGTTCCTCCGCTCCGTTCCACGCGCGTTTTGTGAAAATTCTTCGTTTTTTTTTTTTCGCGATGCGTCGTCCTCCCGGCGAACGGGAATCTGTCGGCCCTCTTTCTCGACTTAACGTAGCGTGCCGGGAAAATTGTGACGCGGCGTCGCAACAACGGGCGGTTCGTCGCGCGCGGATGACCACGTTGAGATTTGTCGCCGGGGTAAAAATAGCATTGCTGCGAAAAATGAAGTAAAGAAATAAAGAAATAAAAATGCCGGACGACCTTTTCTTCTCCTGCGATTCAAATCTTTTTTTCTTCTGTCGTTTTTTTTTTTGCTATCCACCCGCCGTTTATGCAGTTGCGGAACATTGGAATTTATAAAAACTCTTGGACGTCCCAGCGCGGCGCGGAAAAGGATTTGATAAATGTTGGTTTTATCAACCTCCGCGTCCCTCGGCGCGGTGATGAGGGTTTATTGTATCTGCCGCTATCACGGAGATTCACTCGCGTTGATTTACGAGTGAGATGCGCGGGGGTTGCGCTTTGAAAAAAATTAATCCGTCAGGTCCGCCCGGTTTCTTAATGGGGCTTATCTCGCCGGTTGATATGTTGGAAATCCCTTTTTTAAATACTTCTGACAGGTGTCAGATGCCGCTGCGCCAGATTATCGCGGATACGGGTCTAAAATGGGTGACCAAAAAAAATGTTCGATTTAACGAAGTTTTAAAACCCTATCCGATGGGAAATTTCCCGCTGATTCCAAATATGACCGGTTTTGGCCCGAAAAACAAAAAATTCTAGGAGTCAAACGCGAAAAACTATTTTTTTTTGTGACAAACTGCTAAATTTCGCGATACTAAACATCAAGCTGCTGCCGGTTTCTCAACGACCAATCAGATGCTGAATAAATCGATAACAATGGTTGCTCACGAACTTT
Organism: Itoplectis maculator; assembly: GCA_964034905.1. NCBI lineage: Eukaryota > Metazoa > Arthropoda > Insecta > Hymenoptera > Ichneumonidae > Itoplectis > Itoplectis maculator. The sequence continues at coordinate 4,628,465 of OZ035870.1, forward strand.
TTAATAGAGAACTAGGGTCACGACCAATCAGAGCCCGAATACTTTGTCACCAATACAAATCTCGAACTTCAATAGCAAAACTTGAAAGTCGATAATCTCGTCACCAACTTTTTAAGGAACGATAAATAAACAATTAAGTGAAAAAAATAAATCAGCAACCAAACAATCATGAGCCTTCCCCCTCCCCAGCGGTTCTTCGCGATACTCCCGAGTCGCGAGTCCATTGTGTCCCTCGCCCGGACGATTAGTCACGTTGATTAACGAGTGCGCTGTGGACTCGTCGGCTTTAATAATCGGCCGCAATTCGCCGTCCTCGCTGTCTCGGGGCTGCCCGTCCGATTCATCACCGAGATGCGATTCAACGTGTCGGCCGCGTTTGTCGGTCGGCAATGCGCACCGAACGTACTTCGCATCGCGCTCTCCGGGCACCTATTTCTAATTTATCAATTGCACCGCTCGGAGCAGTTAAATTGTTTCGACGTCGGAGTTGCCAGCTCGACGTCGGTCGCGCCTCGACTCGGCCGGCACCGAGCGGGAAGCACGTTTGCGGTGTGGCACGACCCCCCCCCCCCCCCCCCACTCTCTCCCAGTGGGCGGGGGGTGAGAGGTTCGCGGACGGCGGTTCGCGCCGGGTCGCCCCGGCGCTGCCGTCGCGGGCACAGGGCGCATAACTTTCGTCGTCGTGCGTCGTGCAACGCGAATGACGAAGCCCCGGAGAGCCGAGAGAGAGAGTGAAGCTGCGGAGAATCCGCGACGCCACCGACCCGAGGGTCCAGTATCTACATCGAGAGGGACAGAGAGAGAGAGAGGCGACGACCTCGTGCACCGCTCTGTACGAGACGAACGCGCTGTCCGGGATAAAATTGAATTTCCTTGAACTACTCGCTGTCCCTATCCCTCTCTCTCTCTCTCTCTCTCCTCTCTCGCCCTCCTCGTCCGTTTCGTCTCCCACCGTCATCCCCCAATGGACTGTGCGGAACGTTCTCGCCGAAGCTCGAGAGAAACGCGCGCGCGAGCGCCGATTAACGTCCAATCGACTTCACCTAATTTCGTTATTTCCCGATAATCACTCCCCCCCCCCCCCCCCCCGCCACCCTCGCCACCCTTGCCACCCTCTTCAACCCCTTCGCCCTCCCCATCCAACCCACTATTCTCTCTGCTACAGTGAACCGTACACTGAGCGCTATGCGAGCTGTCTCGCTCCCTGGCGATCGTGCTATCGCTGGGACGCTGTGCCGGCTTCAGGGGTTTGGTATACGACATTTCTGACGTTAAATCGACTCTCACGAGAAAGCGATTTTTTTTTGTTTTTTTTTTATCCTGCGCACGTAAGCACTTTAACTTAATTTGTGTGTATAAACACTAATTGCGAGTAGTTCGCGTCGTTAGTCCGATAAAATGTGCAGATTCGATTTACTTTTTGTCTTTGCCGCGAGAGCGTTGGGGCAGCTGGGAAATGTGAATAGAGCGCTGAATGCTGCTGCGCAACCGAACGTGGATCTATTCTTGTTCAGTGCATTTTGTTCGTTATTTTTTTCGTCTTATTTGTCCTAGTTTAGTTCAGCGTTGTAACGTTATCGAGCATTTTTTTTTTATAAGAATTAAGTAGAAGTAATCTACTTTAAGGTTGTCGATTTTTCACAGTGACTGTGTTTAATAAACATGCAATAGACGTTTGCCAAGTGAATTGCAAGGTCATCGATTTTGGATAATCAAACTGGAAGTGGGTTTCACAATGAGAGGTCCAATAAAAGCTGCCTAGCTATCGATGCAGCTGCAAAAATGCAACGGAGTACTGAAGATTGTGAATTTAGGGTAGATGTACCGTTAGTGGCCACTGTACCGATTGTGGCCATTTTTATTATTTTATTCTTCAAATTATTTTTTTCGTATAACTAAATGTTGATTTTTCGAAAAAATTCATATTAATACACTGAATAGTCGACTGGATGATTTTTTGTATGCGATTAAATGTTATGTTTTATTCGTTTGAATGTGTGGCCACAATTGGTACAAAGGTGGCCAAAAACGGTACGTCTACCCTATCCCGTATCGGTCGTACCGTTTTGTCGCCAAGATGCCGAACCCGGCAGGTGAGATAGGCCGTCTTGCCGATAAGCGCGGTGACGTTCGTCGACTGCGCGTAGTCAAAGGTCGGCTCGGGCTTCATCTTCAATCCCGTGACTGGATCCAGCATCTGCTGACGCGGCCTACCCTGGCCAGGATGCCGGTCCAGGTCCGCGCCTCGGTCGCCCATGCTCAGCGTGTCTGAAACAGCAAAAAAAAAACACATCGTCGATGAACCACAAAGCCTTGAAGTCGTCGTGATGTCGTCACCAGTGAATATTAATCGGACACTCGGTGGGAGCGAATGAAATATGAATAACGCACAAGATGATTAAATGGCACATGAACACACACGACGAGAGCCGCGAGAGCTCAGAAGGATTATACAGTTTGCCATTTTGTCGACGTTTTCAGCCCACTCCAATTATGGCGCCAAGTGAAAGCCAACAATATTCGGCATGTATGTTTGCGCAAGAGCCGAGGTTCGCAAGGGGTGGGGGGGGGGGCGGGGGAGGGGGTTGGGGAAACGTGTTCCAGACTCTTGACGAGGCGCGCGGGGGAGGGATAAAGGGTTGACGAAGAGAGAGGGAGAGAGCGGGAGAGAGAGAGAGAAAGCGAGAGTCGAGAGCAGGCGACGACGGGGATGTCGGGGGTGGAGGGGTTGGTGGAAGGAGGGGGTGAGAAGGCCGAAGGCAGAATTCTCATTAGTCGCGAGAGTTACCGTCGTAGAAAAGCGCTGATCCAACGAGGTCGAGCTGCTTCCACCGTCGCTGCTGCTGCTGCTGCTGCTTGGTTGGTACGTACGTTGCTTCTGCTGCTACCCACTGGGGCAACCCGGCTGAGGCTGCTCTCACGCTGGGCAACCCTTTCGAAAGGGAAACAGCCAGCGCACTCGAAGCAATTTACTTCGAAACGGGGATAAGAGGGTGCCAAGGAGGACGTGAGAGAGAGAGTGAGAGAGAGAGGGCGGAGAGCATTGGAAAAGGAGAAAAACTCAATTGAGAAGTGATGAAGAAATTGTTAGGTAGGAGAAATATCGTGGAAGAAGGACGGGCCGAAGGTGTGTCAAAGCTGTGGAAACGAGGAAGTGCCACTCCGGATACAGGCGAGGAGAAACACCGTAACGTCGGGTCTAATGACTCTCCGGGAAAATCCGCGATGAGAAAAAGATACGAGCGAAGTGGTTTTCGGAGGAAATGGACGCAATTAATTTTCCGCGGATTGCACGACCGGATTTCATTGGTGAACGATCAATCTCCTTCGATTGACCGTGTACTGATAATTGCCTGGGTCGCAGCTCGATAGTATCAAGTTTTCAATGCCGCGACGACGCTCGAAGGCTACACGATAAAGTAGGGGTTGCTAATTACTCGCCTGCACGTTAAATAGTTGGAGCTATCAAGTTCTTGATTGCGACAACCAAGTTTCGATAACTATAAGTTCTTGATTACCAAAACAAATGTCTTGATTACGGCGATGACCAAGTTGTTGATTACGACAACCAAGTTCTTGCTCATTGTAAAGTTTTTTCTCATGCAACCGTCAAAGCTTACCTAGCTTACCCTAATTATGCACCCCCACAGGCGCCGTACCTACTCAGTATTGAGTACCTGGTATGCTTTCCAGTTGTACCACATCCAAGCGTCGCGACATCGATGCGCGGCGACAAAAAAAAACAATACCCAACCAGAGCGAAGCGCAATAAACAGTTGTCTCGATTATACGAGCTCGCGCGGGAATCGTCGCTCGAGATGCGCGCGTTCGCATTTGCCATCGCTATCGCGCTCGAAATATCCGGCGCAAAAAAAAAAACCCTCCCCCCGGTAATAGCCGATTGGGCACGGTCAATCGGTCGGCCGTTGTCGCCCGGTGCCTTCCTGTTCTCTGGCCGGTCACGCGCGCAACGTTTTGCATACAAATTTTTGCGCGCGTCGAACGTGGCGAGCCGGGTCGACTCGCCGGCCCAATGAGTCGGAGAAGGACGCGACGCGAGGGAGAGAGAGACCAGAGACCCCCGCGTTCGCGTTCAGTCGCGACTCGTGACCCACTATTTCCGCGCTGACTATATATACAGGGTGATTCAGAATGTTTTTGCCAGCCGTTGAGAAAAAATAGTTTACCATCTCGGGAACAAAGTTACTTAGACGTTTTTCGTAATTCGCAATATTTATATATTTACAAGAATTAGAAAAAAAATTAACCAATGGGGACAAATAAATGAATAAATATTTAAAAAATACTATTTATTTATAGTATTTACAGTATTTTTTAAATATTCGTTTATTTGTGTTCCCATTGGTCTACTGGTTTATTTATTTATTTATTTGTTCCCATTGGTCTATTTTTTTCGAATTTTCAATAAATGAATAAATATTGCAAATTACAAAAAACGGCTAAATAATATCGTTCCCGAGGTGCTAAACTATCGTTCTTCAATGGCTGACAAAAACATTCTGAATCACCCTGTATATGAAACCAGAACGACGATCAACGACGCCGGAACACCGACCGCGCGTTTTCCTGCAAATGTATTCGTGGAAATATTTCTCCATGGCGCGCATTTCCCCTGCATGCAGGGGTAGGTGGAACGGGGTGCTCCACCTACCCCTACCACCCTCACCCATCCACCCACCCCGATTATATGGCCACTCGTAGCTCTCCGCAATGAGGATTACCGGTTGGGCACACAGAATGATCGTATGGACGGGTGAATTCGAGAGTTCTGAGTGGCAAGTGTGTGTCCAACGTGGTCGGTCGCGCCCGCGCGCCAACGGGTCGAGTGGAACGCATAAATTCGATGGACTCTCGCGCGCGAACAGGGGCAAACTAATGCAGCCGGCGGCTATGCGCGAATAACGAGGAGGGAAAAAGGAGGAGTTGACAGACAGAGCGAGAGAGATAGAGCGAGACAGGAGCGAGGGACAAAATGTGCAAAGCCGGACTACGGTAAGCATTGCATCAGAAATGAACCCCCAAGTGGTCGTTCCATACGGCTATGGAATATGGAAATGGAAGAACAACACTCGGATCGAAGAATCTAATACGGAAAAGTATGTTCCACGCTTCTTCCATGCAGCAATGCGCATGTGCAGAGCTCTGGAACTCTCCGTACTGGAATTAAAACAATATCGGACTTCTTGGGAAAAAAAAGCTACAGCCGATGTGGTCGTATCTCTGCGGGGGCGGAAAAATCTTCTTGACGAGCTCTTGCGGCTCGTGGAAAATATTATGTATTCTCGAATACATCTGTCAACCGGATGTGGACTCGTCGCATCGCACAGACATTTTTGGTCGTGGAAAGACGATTTCCCCGAACAAAATTTCGCCCACCCATGGCCCGACATTTGACGAAGAATTTTCATTGTACGCTGCGCGGCGAAAATTCGAGTAATACCGTGCGGCGAACGGAGAATTTGTGCGGCAAAACAAACATTAGCGGGAATTCCCGGGAAAATGTGCGCAGCTGCTCGTCGGGCTGGCAGCGTGAAAAGTGGTCGCGGCCCGGGAGACAAATTTCCATCGTGTACGAGGTACCAACGGCGGTGGACATTACGAGCTTGGGAAGTGCTACTGGGATGGGCGACGGAAATTGACGCAAACGGGCGACCTTAAACACACACTGGACCAGCAAATCTCCGACGTAATCAAAGTGACGATGAGACGATTTGACGACTGGCGACGATATGAGAAATTTGTGAAAATTCAGAAATTCATTTGATAAGTCGACGAGTGCTCTACATGATTCATCTCACGACAGCTATCGCCTGCTACGAAAAAATTCGGACGAATCTTCGACATGATCAAAGCGAGTTGACGACGAGAAATTTGTGAAAATGTAGAAATTCATTTGACAAGTCGACGAGTGCTCCGCATAATTCATATCATGACAGCCATCGCATAGAGCGAAAAAATTCGGACAGACGACAAATATTGACACAAATGCGCGACCTTGCACACTGGACCGACGAATTTACCTCGTGATCAAAGCTACTCGACGACGATAAATTTGCAGAAATTCACAAATTCATCCGAAAAGTCGACAGGTTACTGCACACAATTCATCTCGTAACAGCCACATAGCATTGTAATAAAAATTCGAGTGTCACCGTTCCAGCTGCCGAGCAGAACTCGTCGCAAAAAAAAATGAATAATCCCAGCGAAAATGTCGAGCTTTGCATAAAAAAGCCAGACACCAGTGGTGAATTTTCCTGTTCCATGCAAACCAGCGTCCGAAATTACTCCCCGAAAAGTGTTCGGCTGGTTGACGGATATTCGCCAAAAATTCGACTAACCGGTCGGCATTGTCCGGCGTGCGCACATTGTTGCGATTTTGTCTGCGTGCTGCCGCCATCGGCGGGCACAACACGCGGAGTCAACCGATTTTCGTTCCGGCCAGCGGATATCTGGAGTAATCAAAACGAGTCGATAATAAATTTGTAGAAAATTCCGAGTTGAAAATATCTCGCGAGTTCGCGCGAGCCCCGCGCGATTATTCGTTGAACAGTGTAAATTACGCGAGCGTTGAAATATACATTCGAACACAGGCGCGAGGGGGTCGTACACACGCGGTAGGGTGGATGGACGCGACGGGGGTGGTGGATATGTGCGCGGGTTCCCGGGTCGCGGGTGACTGGCTGCCGCGCTGGATCCACTATATGTCGCTCGCGGATAACGAGTTTTCACTGCGAGAGCTACTGATGCCCCGGCGGCTCGTGTACCTCTGATAATAAATTATGGCTCCGAGGATGCGCGCCGACGCGAGATGGAACGCAGCCGCTAAAATTACTTCGCCCTCCGCTGGGCGCCGTCTGAAAACGTTCGCCTTGCAGTGTTGCCCGCGGCTATTGATCAGAGAATTTATATTTCCTTTGTTCGAGCACGTTCGAGGCGCGCCGCGGACCGTGATTTCTACGTCATCGCCCGCGGCCCACGTGAATTGTTACGTTAGTCACTCGGGCACTTAGCGGGTTAATGCGCTATCGGTATTTCCTAATTACACCGAATTAACGCGGATTCGGACGGTCGATGAGCGAAATTCGAGGTCGGGTTTTCCGGGTATTTGGTACTTACGGTTTCCAGAATGAAATCCAATATGATGGTTCATTTGGTAATTCTGGCGTCTGGTTTCGATGCAAAATATCTTTTATTTTTATTGAAAATAATGTTTATATCTGGATACTTCAGATTTGAGAGGATTGACCGAAGTTCGTTGGAAAAAGTGAACTTCGAACTTCATTTGAAGAGGCGAAGAAGTGAAGCAACTTTAATGGTATCGTAGAATTCTGAAAATCCGGCAGCACTTATGAAGTATTGGAACAACGGAAAAGTTAGGAAGCCGGATTTGTAAATTGTTTTTTTGCCCACGAACTGCAGTTCAAGTTGTCGGTTCTGCTAGTTGTAGGGTTCTTGCTTGATTGGCGTTTTCTTGATTACATCGAATCAGTGTAATTCCCGGAAACTCGATTCGCAAAATTCCTGTTTGAATTTTCAAGCGCTCGGAGTTCATGGCTTCACGGCCTTTCGAACTTCTCTACATGCAAATGATCACATTCAGGTACTTCGCGTTCCATATTCCTAATGCTTAGAACTTGTCTTTGCACACGGCGAAGGAGTAGAGCCAAAGTTTAATGGTGTCCCAAATTTTGCAAATCGGAAAGCACCTACGAAGTACTTGAACGAGTATTTAAGTTGTAAGAGTCACGAAAATGAAATATTGAAAATGATCGCCCACGGGGATATGGCATTCCTTCCTAATCCTTCAAACTTGTCATTGCACAAGATGACCGAGTAAAGTCAAAGTGTAATTGCGACATAAACAACTCTGTTAAAGTTACATGAGTTACGAAAATGAAATATGGGACCAGGTTTCAATTCTGCTGTCAAAGCAAACTGCAATGCTGAGAATTCAACCAACGTTTCTTGCACTCATCGCGTTAGTACCTAATCGGTGTTTCCTAATTACATCGAGTTAATGTCATTTCCAGCAGTCGACGCGTGAAATAATTTGCGTTAATTCCATAACAACTCAAATCAACGAGCGCCAGGAGTTCGCGGAATTCCGCGATTTCGTGGAATCTGCACAAAACGATCAATAGACGTTCACTTTGGATTCAAAACAACCCTTCGAGCCATTGTAATGAGAGAATTGGCGACAATCGGAATAGTACTTCATTCTGCAAATCGAGAAGCACCTGCAAAGTACGTGCATAAACAGAAACTGAAGCCCACACGGATACAGAGAGACAGACAAGGAAAACAAGGAATCAGGACAGAAGGAGAAGGAGGGAGAGACAGACTGGTACAATAGTGCTCCAATCTCCTCTCGTCAAATTTGATGAATCTCGAGTAACAGTGCTTAATGAGAATCCATACTAGGATATCGTAATTCCCGATAGCCCATTAGCCCAATATATCTCGTACAAATGGGGAGGGATGAGGATTTGCTTTGCGATTCCGCGTCTGTGGTATTGCGCTTAATACGGACAAGCACATTCGCTCATTGCTCCCTACCCCGACCGTCACAGAGCAAATACGGATTTGTATACCGATAGTTACATCGGTCCAATATATCTCGTAACCGCAGGGCCGCTTTGCTATTTCCCCGGTTGAGCTTATGACATGTAAGTACTTTCGCTCGTTAGCTCGACGATCAGAGGGCAAATCTATTATGGTTTTCATTTACAACGGTAACGTGTTTTCGCGTCCGGGAAAAACGACTTTCCCACCATTAGGGTAGATGCACCGTTAGTGGCCACTGTACCGATTGTGGCCATCTTTATTATCTTATTCTTCAAATTATTTTTTTTTCATACAACAAAATGTTGATTTTTCGAACAAGTTGCTATACATTTACTGAATGATCGGATAAATATTTTTTTTATGCGATTAAATATTAGTTTTTATTCGTTTGCAAGTAATGGCCACAATTAGCACTAAGGTGGCCAAAAACGGTACGTCTACCCTAGTAATGGTTAAAAACTTGCAAAAAACGCGCTGCTAAATTGAACTTTGCACATTTCTTAATTTCTATCTTTTGAAGCCTCTACTAGAAAGCTAAAATGGAATGAACTCGTTACATCGTTCACTAGACGTGCAAAGATTGAATCAGGTTGAAGTCACTTTGTCAAAGGGAACCGCAATGCACGACAACCGACTCGTATGTTCATGACGTGCGACGAGTTTGCGGTGTGCTAAATCAGCAATAACCAACACAGCTGGTATAGAAGCTCATGACAGAGCAAATATGGGTTTGTGTTCCGACGGTTACATCGATCCAATGCAATTCGTGATCAAAAGCACCTTGTGACGTGTAAACACTTTCGTTAATTACATCATCGTTCACATAGCAAACCAATATGTGTTGTGATGGTTAAAGCTCTGTTTCATTCAGCAAACCAAAAACTAGGCATCATCTAAATCTTTACCTGAGAACGAATCCCAGCCTGCCAACTTGTTCCCTGAATATTCCCCAAGTTTAAAATCCATCGTCATGTCTTTTCGCCTCGTTTGCGCTGAGATTTCGGAAACCGAAATCTCAGCTCAAACTTGCCGACAAATTTCAAAAATTAAATCCCGAAGCAGTTACGTCACTCGGAGTCGGCTTCCCCGGCTGCCGAGTCGGGTGGAAATTCTTTTGTCAAGGCGACCCGGCGCTGTGTGCAACGGGGCAATCAACTTAAATGTTCGCCTCCGGTGCAACGAGTGCACCGCGCAAAATCAGTAACCAACAAGGCAGTTGCTGAAACTAATTCGCCTCGGGTTCCGCAGTCTATACGCGAAGTTGTCTTGGAAGAGGGTGAGTGGGGTGAGTGGGACTTGGTTGGGGGGTTGGTCGCGTGGGGCTGCCGCGACCGGTGTAGACCGGTAGACGACTGTGTAGGGCCGCCGTCCGCGTTGGGGCTGGACGGGTAATTGCTGTCGCCACTGTGTCGCATTTCGAGTCGGACGTTAGTCCGTGTCTTCCACTGTACACAACGAGCTCTCTGTATTTATTTTAGTCGCGGTCGTTCGTATGGCTTTATGGAGTGAACGAGGGAGGAAATCGGCCGGTGGATGCCGGCAGCTCGTCGTCGACGTCGTCGTCGCCGACGTCGTCGTCGTTTCTCCTCGTTCCTCCCCCGGGGGAGCCGAAGTGACCCGGAGGGCGATACGGCAGGTGGGTTCCCGGCGTCCGTTCGATAGCGCGGAAAGCATAGAACCAGGAGTTGCGGCTCAGCAATTACATCTCCACCAGAACGGTCGGACTTGCGCGGCTCCGGATCGTAAACTGGCCGTGTATACACCGACCGAGTGTAAACCCATCCCCCACCCCCATCCCCTCATCCCCAACGCAACTCCGCCCCCCTCGACGGAGAGACAGGAGGCAGTACGGAAGCCCACGTGATATAGAGAGCCGAGGGAGACACCGACGGTGCAGAGGGCGCGCGCACACACCGACAAACTTTATGAGAAACCCCGGCCGCGAGGTACGCGAGGCTTTAATTTCAAAGCCTCTCGGTCGTATCGGGCAATGGAGAACAGTCGATGCCGTGGGTTTACACCGGAAGAGAGAGCGAAAAAAAAAAAAAACGAGGACTCGAGTCACTCGTTTAGTTTGTGTTAAGGAGCGACCATAAAGATCAAACCTTTTTGCACTACGACGCCAAGTTTTACCTGGGATCCCCAGGACTCAACCTTCGCCCATTCTGTCACGGATGTTTACGCCCGGAAATGACCGGCGGATAGTTTGAGGGATTTGGCGGATTTATGCGGGACGTGGATCACGGCTGGATGCAACGGGGTGATGATTTTTTTTTTTAAGCTGTCAGAAGCTTCGGCTTGATGAAATTTTCTTGCATTGCAGGTTTTGATGAATTTGATAAATGAAAGGTAACAGATTTTTGTAATAAATCTTGTGATTTAAGTGAAGGGAAAAATATGGTTTTAAAATTGTTGGCAAGAATCGGTAATGCAATCAGTAACTCGTGGAAAGATTCGTGAAGTTTTTTCGCAACGTTTTTTCTTGGGGATTTTCAGTCACCGAGCGAAATTGTCGAAAATTCAAGGGGGATTCGAGTTCTAACTGAGCTGAAAATACAGCGGATTTTTTTTTTACACATAGCTCGACAGTCGTAAAAGTGTAATCATGAATACAGTCGCCGTTAGGAGAGAGGAGAATAAAAAGAGGCTGACGTCACTCGTTTAGCTTGTGTTAAAAAAAAACCTATCCGGCAAATGGGGCGGAAAAAGGGAGAAGGAGAGAGACGCAGAAAAGACGGTGTTGTGTTCGACGTTGAGAGCTCTTCTGCTTCGTAACTGCAGAACTAAAGAGGATAAGAAAAGGGAGAGAGATAAATGCTTGTATTGACTACCGTTATCGGTGCTTTAGGCGATTAAAGATTTTCTCGACAACGAAAAATCTTTTGGGACTGGAAATATCCTACTTACCCTCCCGATCCTTATTTCTATGAATCGCAAGAAAAGTAGAAAATGTAACCCACTCTGCTACGTTTCTGTAAGATTTCTTTAAACAATTTAAATCATTTTGATTCGACATAAATCCACTGCCAAAATATTAATTTCACGTTATTCGTCCCTTCAACCAACCACATTTAACTATTCATAAAACACGAAGGTTTTCCACTAATGCATCTTTTATGCTTTCAGAAATGTGATCGCTCCCGAATTCACCACCTGATTCGTCACCACGCGCCTGAAGGACCGACCAATCGCACAGCATCAGCGGTTTCATCCAGATTCTTCATTCCCTTAATAATTGAAATTCATTCGAAAGGAAAGGCAAAAAAAAACGTCGCGATTAAGCGCTAAATCCACTCGTCGAGTGTTTTAAATTCGCTCGGGAGAATTGTCTCGCTAACCGAAAGCGTTTTACGATTGAGAAAATATTCCGGTGCGGCGCATGAAGGACGGAACGAGAGACAGATAGACAGAATGATGGGGATAGAGAGAGGAGCTCAAATTTACCGGCGCCGAGGGCTCGAACACTCCGCGGGGGTCGTCGATTCGACGCTCACACTTTGCCCGACCCGGACGCCGTTAAGAGGGCAGGGCGAGGACGAGAAGACGAGGCCGGTGGCTGAACGAGAGAATAAAGCGAGAGCGACGGAGAGACAGAGAGCGAGAGAGAATTCGCTGTGCGCCGGGCGCACAGAGTCGTTACCGTCGCACCGGGCGCGGGATCTGAATATTTAGATCGCTCGGGGATTTTGCCGCTACAGCTCGGCCTCTCTCTCTCTCTCTCTCTCTCGCTCTTTCTCTGTTCTAGCTGCGGAGAACGGATCCCGCAGCTTGTGCCATCGAGAACGACGACTGTGCGGACTGCTACTTCCGCCTTAGTCGTCGTTTCTGGTGCGGATCCCGGACGGCCGAGTGACAGAGAGACAGAGACAGAGAAAGAGTGAGGTGGATCACTTTTCAATAGTGAATCACATTCGTCGATTCGCCCAGGAATTTTCATTCGTCTCTCCAATTCCCTTTTTCCAGCCTCCGCGCTCTCCCCGCGCGAACCGAGACAGAAGGAGATAAACTGTGTGTACGGGAGTGGGGGGAGGGGTATTTCTCGCTCTCTTAGTCCCTCGCGATCCGGCATTTTATCCTCTTCAATCCTATTGAATATCCTTGGGCATCGAAAAGACCATCGCCCTCCCCCTCCACCGCACTCCTCTTTGTTTCATCCCTTTCGACGGATCCCGCGCCTCTTTTTTTCAGCTCCTTTTCAGCCTGGCAATTACGTCTGTAACGCTCGTCTATTCGTCCGCGTTGTTTCGCTAGAAATCGGGAGCGACTTGTTTATTTTTTTTGCGAGTTTAATTCGAATAGTAGTGACGTTTAGGGATGCTATTAATATCATGATTTTAAGAGATTAGGAAAATGATTCAAGTTGTATTTATAAAAAAACTAGGCTAATCACACGCGCTGGCGCGCGTGCCCGAGGTACCGCTTTGCGCTGCCGCGCTCTTATAAAGCTTTAAAAGGGTAAGACGCAACTAAAAACCCTTGTATAGTTGATTTTGAAAAAAAAAAAATTTGTCGAACAGTTTGTCAGAAATCGCAGATCTGGCCACCGGGCCGAAAACCGCCCAAATCGGGGTCACGAAATTTATTTTTTCAAAATATCGACTTCTAACCTATACCATCGTTCTCAAGTCGCATATTCTACCCCTAAAAACACTGGTTACAACCCTTTTTTAGTTGATTTTGAAAAAAAAAATGTTGGTCGAACAGTTTGTCAGAAATCGTAGATCTGGCCACCGGGCCGAAAACCGCCCAAATCGGGGTCACGAAATTTATTTTTTCAAAATATCGACTTCTAACCTATACCATCGTTCTCAAGTCGCATATTCTACCCCTGAAAACACTGGTTACAACCCTTTTTTAGTTGATTTTGAAAAAAAAATTTTTGGTCGAACAGTTTGTCAGAAATCGTAGATCTGGCCACCGGGCCGAAAACCGCCCAAATCGGGATCACAGTAGGTTAAACAGTGCTGCAGTGCTCATTACGACAAACTGTCAAATTTCGCGCTGTTAAACAAAAACTGTCGGTCATCACGGCCCTCGACCAATCAGAGGCCGAGTTATACCGACAACAATGGTCACGTTGGCGCGAATTACGCACTTTTTAGTAGTAGATTCCACAACCGGAAAATAACGGAAAATTCACGACTGCAGGTGAATTTCTCGAAACTTGTGAAATTCGCGACTCTCATATGTCCCGTGTACTGATTATTGTATGAATGGTATTTAAAATACAAAATAAACGCGTCCGTGGAACTGACCTCGTCACACGATTGCAATATGATAACTTCGCGGAAAAAACATTTATTTGAAGAGCGCGCGTACATATGTTTCTCGACAAAGAATTTATTAATTAATTTTTCGCGAGCCACTTCAGTGAAATATCTTTTTCCTCAATTTTCTGTTTCCGGTTTCAAATGCAATTTCACCGGACGCTGATGGGAAAAAATATTCTCCGTCCGGTGTCCAAATTCGTTCTCGGTGCGTTAATTAAAAGATTCGCCGGTTTGCGCGGGCGGAACGTTTCAAAAATTTATCGTTAATTAAGTCTGAGCTGCGGGCGGCCAGTTCGTGCGGCTGTCTTAATAAATCGGAAATTTTCTTGTTTTTCGTCGTGCTCCAGTGGCCAGCGCCACCGTCGCGCCGGTCCGCTCCGAGTCTGACGGGAAAAATTATATAACGAGAGAAAAGAAACCCGCCTCCAGTCGACTCTCTGGGCTTCTCAGATACCGCGGGAAAACTTGATATCCCGTATGAAAATAGAAAAAAAAAACACACGAACGAGGCCGGAGACGAATTAATTGAGTCACTTAGTTGGGGTCCGCCGTCTCGTCGCTTTTTTAGCCGAGAATCTGCCATTTCTCGGCAGTTCTTTGATTGAGGATTACAGAGTATTCCCAGCGACTTTCCGACGAATGCAATTTTTCTATCGCGACGAGCCTCCGGCAGTTTTAGGATTACGGTAAGATTTACCATCGGTCTTACGCCTCGAAAAGGAAAAATTCATCCTCGCTTGCCACTTCCACAATTTATAATTTACTCTGGAGTCGGAAGTTGAACAAAAAAAAGTGTGAGAAAATTATTAACCATTTCTGAAAAAAAAAAAAAAAAAAAAAAATTACAGAAAGGATCTTATCACGGCTTATCGATAATTCGCATCAAAAAATGTAAGCCAAAAAGTATGTCGAACACGAATTTACCTCACCACCTTCGTGATCCTTTATTATTCATCAGTGCTAATGTAAATTTTTTAGATTTTCTCCCGAGATTTTTCCCGCGCTCGCGGAAATTCTTGTCGAAAAGTTTAGCGGTCGAGTGACCTCGGTATAATAACAGCTCGAAGGGATTAAAAAAGAAGCGAGGGCCACTCGGCGCAAAGGCCCTCGAGAATACCCGAGGAGGGTGAAGCATCCGCTCGGGGCGCTCCGAGGAGGTCCGAACCTTTATTTTTTTATTTCTTTTTTTTTTTTTCTCGAGTAATAATACTCAGCGCGAGATTAAGAAAAAACAGTCATCCCGGGACGATTGGTCCGTAAAAAAATATCAAGTCCCAAACAAAAAAAAAAACGAAAATTACGTCGCTAGTTTTCGGCCGGTATTACGAGCGGAAGTAACGAATTTTTATGCAAATTCATCTCGTCGCCGCGGCTCTCGCGGTGATCGAGGAAATTTAAAAGTTGTCCACGACGAACGAACAGAGAGAGAGAGAGAGAGAGAGAGAGAGAGAGAGAGAGAGAGAGAGAGAGAACGCCAGAGAAAGACAGAGACAGAGAGCGAGAGAGATCGAATGCTGAGCGAGAGAAAGAGAGGAAGAGGGGGTATGCCGTTTGCGGGTAAACGAGGCTTCGCCCTAATTCGGGGTAGCACGGTGAGAAGATAACGCTCCCGCGGGCGCAAAGTAATCCCACGTTTCGCCGGGCTGGAACGAATACTCCACTCGACTCTCTTGCTCGCTCCTCTCCTCGGCTTCCTCTCCAGCCCCGTTTTCCTTCCTCTCTCGGTGAATGCGAGTCAGCGAGACGCAGTCACCGCCGCCGGCTGTAACAGAGTTTTCGTTACTCGGCCTCGGTCTTTTTCTGTCCGTCTCTCTCTCTCTCTCTCATTCTCTTTTTTCCTTCTCTCTCACTCTGATTATCGTAATAAAAATCTCGTTGTCGCTTAATAAAGTCGGCATCGACCGGCAGGCTCACTCGGTCGCGGTTCTCCGCCAGCAGTGCTATGTAGCTTCGCCGTCTCCTGGCTCTCACCCCGGAGTGGCTGTCGCCACCCTCGGTGCCGATGGAAATTTTTGCAACGTGCGCGGAGATCGAGCTGCACGCGGCCGACACTCGTACGGCCCGCGATACGAGGATTCGAGGACACTTTTATTTCCCCACCCCCCCCCCCTCCCCCCCCCTCCATCCCTCCGCCCCTGCCTCTCGCGCGTATCTCTGGTTCCCTCGCGGAATTTGCATATCGACACACTTTTTTTCGTGAGTACTTTTCGCGCCGGGGATATATATTACTTTATTTCTTTTTATTCGCTCTATCTATCTTTCTCTCTTTCTTTTATTTCATTTGGCGAAAATCGATGAATCCCCGCGGTGGCATTTTTTTCATGGACTTCTGTACGATTGTGGGATTATGTATATTCGGGGAGGAAAAAAGGGGCTGTGAAAATTGATGGGTAAAATTGGGAAGAAGCTTTTGATGTGTTGAATTATTGTAACTGACGATCCTAATTGATAATGTAGGTAATCGAGAGACGCGGCAGCGTTTTGATGACGAGTATAAAGCGAAATTAATTCGGCCTTCAAACGACGTTTTTTTTTTATGCGACTGATTATTGTTACTATTCGAGATTGAAGGGCAACCGAAATGTTCATCATCTCTTGAGCACGAAGGGTCCACATTGTGCGTTACTTCATGATACGCGGCCGATTTTAGAGTGAAAGGTCATTCAACGATCAAGTGTGAGATATTTCGAGGCAGTCCATTCGTTTATCATCGATTAACGATCGCGACTGGTCCGAATCGTCACACGGCCGAACGGACGTCCGTACACTCAACTCGACTCCAGTACTTTCGCTCCGAAGTTTATCCATTTTCAGCCCTGCACACTCCGAGTTTCGACAGTTGATCACCGACAGTTTCCACGGAGTTCGATGTTCCTTGTGTTGGCAGCGATACTTTACAATCGTACTGTCCATGAAAAACAAAGCAAAACGAAAAATTACCGATAGTTCGCAGTGCGGAGTTTAATCGTATTTGTGAAGTAAAACTTTTTCCATCGAATAAAAAAACCGTCGTACCATCGAAATTATTAATGAAAGAATCAATCGCACCTAAAACCAACACCACCCCAGTTTTTTCACTCAGGCCAAACATTTTCTGCCATATAATCTGATATTCCGATAGAAAATAATCAATCCCCGTGGTAACAACCCCCAATTCAATCACCAAAATCATAGCCCAGGGTTCACTCACCACATCACGAACACAACTCAAAATCCGCACGGAAAAAAATAGTGAATTGCTACAACCAAGAAATGAGTTGACACAACCAACCGATTATTCTGATTCTTCTACATCTCGCCTTATTTGTGTCAATCAAAAGCAATTGGTTGCACGAACCAAGTTCTGTTGGTAAGCGGCGTGTTAGTTGCGGCAACCAACCGAATGGTTGACACAACTATTCGAGTAAGCAGCTCAAGTATCCGATTCCTTGACTGTTCAAACCGCGTCATTTATTTTCGACATAAATTGCTTTACTTGTACATCGAATATTACATATTAGCGTAAATGGCATCACTACAGTTTTAATCGTACGATTTCTAGGTTCCGTAAAAACCTGATTCGCACCTTGAACGGCACACCACTGCGAAGTTAAGAAAAAGTGAGGTTATGCCGGCAAGAGAGGAAACTCTCCAAGGATGCGAATAGTAGCCTCAACCATTCGTTTCGTCGTGGCAACTAATGCAATAGATACCGCAGCTATTCACGTAAAACTGAGATACATCAACGTGAACGATTAGTTGGCACGACCAAACTTTTTTTTTCCGTGCGACGTACGTGCTGTTCGATCCCTCGCACATCCTACCACAATCCGACGAACTTGAATCCTCAGCGAATTTGAAACAAGGTCAGGAGCGTCTCGCATCAGGAGAGACGCGTCAAAGTATCCGAAATGATAAAAATGTCCGAATAACGCGGGGAATGTACGGCCGCCGATGGGAATCCGAGGAATCCTGTGGCGGCGGCGGTGGCGGAGATCCCTCGGGGGGGTTCCTCATACAACGCGACAGCGGCCGCACCCCGAGCGCCGGATATGGCCGAACGTGGAAATTCCGCGGCCTCGTACCATATAACCATAACCGCGCTACGGCGCGTACGGCCATTCGGGTGCTAACCGGGAACCTGGGCGTCACCGGGGCATCACGGGTAACGCACCGACGTGGCCCCGAGTTCTCGGTGCGCGCTCACCCGGCGCGCAAGCGGCGATAATAGTTACGATAACCATTATTTTGTCGAGTGGTTCGTATTGCCGCTGCCTGGGTATTGCGATTGAATATCTCTCGGCGCGGATTGTCGGGAGAACGTGGCAGAGGGTGAAATAGCCAGGAGAGAGAAAGAGCGCGAGATAGGCAGATGACGGGACGGGGATGAAGCGAAGGAGCAAGCGGCAAAAGGGATTGTGGACTCTATACAGACGTTTCGTCCCCGAATCCCAATTCCACGAGGGCACTTGGAATAATTCGATGGATACCGCGCCTCGCGGAACGCTCACGCCATGATCGTTTCCTCGTCGCTGTCGTCGAGATCGACGAGGACGAAATATTTGGGAAAATGGTATCGTGAAATTCGATATCGTTTCGCCAGGAAATATCGCCGTGACTTATGAAGCGAGGACTTTCAATTCACAGGTTATTATGTATTTTTAATAGTTGCGGTATTTTTTCAATTTTTTTTTTTCGCAATAATATTACTGTCGAACAACAGTAACGCGGACTGCAAGTCGATTGCCGTCACTTTTTCAGTTACGAACACCGTATTTTTCGTCGAGTACGATTCCAATAGCTCCGTGCGACTGCAGCAGCTTCGCGCGTTACGCCGCGCCCGCGGTGTGTGCCAAGCTTCGCGGGGAGAATCCACACACGCAGACACAGACACAGAGACGCGTACACACATGCAGGAAGTATACCGGAGGATTTTCGGCGAGGGAACGAAATCGTGCGGGGAAAAGCAACCGCGGAGTTCGCGGGCAAAACCCGAACACGAGCAGCTGGAGAACGAGGGAAACCGAGGGGGTCGGGATGGAAAGATGGGAACGAAAAAGGAGCAACGACGAACTGACGTCTTTTCTTCGTCGTTGTTTCTCTCGCTCCTTTGTTTCACCCGCCGCGCGGCATCGAAAAATAAAAGACGCTCGAAGCGTCTTTTATTTTTCGCGAAGGGAGGCAAAAAGTGTGCGGGAGTTCGAGGCAGCGCGGGAGGGAGGGGGAGGGGGAGGACGCAGCGAGGGAGAAGAAATTCGACGATAAGAGAAACAACGCGCGGCGTTTCGGCCGAGGTTGGGTCGGTCTTGCGTAACCACCCCACGTCTCGCGATTCTCCGGGTTGGGGGTTCCCCACGTTTGGAGTTTCCGAGTCTCGGTTCTCCGGGACTGAGTTCTTCGAGTCTGGGTTTTCGACGTCTGGGTACCCCAGGTCCATGTCTGAGTACCACAGGTTCTCCACGTCTGGGTAACCGAGGTCCGGGTTCTCCACGTCTGGATTTCCTGGGCCTGGTCTGAGTACCCCATGCTGAGTACCCCAGGTCTGGATTCTCTAGGTCTGGATTCTCCAAGTACACTGAAAAGAATGATTAGTTGCGATTACCAATCATTGGTTCGATGTACCAAAATATTGGTTGCAGTTACTCAGATATTGGTAGCCTCTGACCAATGATTGGTAATCACAACTATTAATTTTTCTCAGTGTATGGGCTATCCAGGTCTGGACTCTCCATGTCTGGGTTCATCGCATTTGTGTTCTCCAGATGTGGGTTCTCCAAATCTGGGTCCACTGGGTCTGGGTTCTCTGGGTCTGGGTTCTCCGGGTCTGGGTTCTCCATGTCTGGATTCTAGCTTTCCTCCTGGTACGGGTCCTGGTACTCCGAGTATCCAGGACTCCTCGCGCACCACCGAATCCGAGCCAGCAAACTTCTTACCCCACACGCTGAGATGCACGCGCGCCGCGTCTCCGCGAGAGTCGCGAGGGGGTAAGAAGGCCGACGCGAGAGCGCCCGGGGTGGTGTGAGGCTGGCGCCACGAAATCCCCCCCACCCGCGCTCCCACTAAACTCCAAACTTTCTTACCGAATTTACCGTACAACGTTATATCCCCCAACTCGCGGGCTCGCAGTCGGACTCGCCATTGTGTTGCCGCCCGGGTGCCCTCCGCCTACGCGGTGCCACCGCCGCCGACCCCGCCGCCGCCGCCGCCGTCGCCGTCGCTCGGTATTACAATTTATTATCGGCCCGACTGCGCCGCGGCGCGCCGAGAGACTCGAGTAACGAAGTGCGAACTTTGTTCGTTCGGGATAATAATTATGCGACTCGCGACTGCGTTCGTCATTCGGGTAACGGGGAATTAAACCGCGACGCACGGTTAATTTTCCACGCGGTGTATAAAATAAAATCGTGGCGAAATAACGCATAATCGATTTTGATTTTTCAAATCTAGCCAGTGATTTTCTTTTGTGAAAATTCGCTGCTGATTAATTTTGTTTTTGGGCTAATTGGAGTTGAGATTCTTGGCCGACGCGAGCATCACGAATATTTTACTTTCTTCATCCGTAATTCATTATTCGCTGGCAGTGGGTCGAGCTATGCGGTGCGGAAATTTATTCGTTTTGGGGTAGAAAAGTTTCGTTCGCTGCGGAATGAAACAGCGCTTTGCGAAATCGTGGGAAAAAAAACGAATAAAAATGTGATACAACTGAATAAAAGTTGTGCAGCTAATGTTTTCATATAGAAAATCAGAGTTCTATACCTGGCACGTCAATATTTCGGAAATATTCGTTTCGTCGCCATTTCGTTCCTAGGCACAATTAATTTCTAATTCTTTAAAAAAAAATGTTTAAAGACTTTAAATAATCTATTTATTATTCCAACTAATGAAATTTTCCGGAATACCGAGTCAGTGCCCCGGAGGGGCAATTTATTCACCAAACAGCTTGGGGATTCCGCCCCGGTTGGTCTTACCTTCCGTGCACATGAATAATATGGCAGCAATGGAAAGCCTCGCTTGCCATCTCAGAGCCATTTCCGCGCGATATTTGTCTTCTCCACGGTGAAAACCAGCGAGGGAGCAACCGCTCTCTTTCTCTCACTATCTCTTATCACTCTCTCGCTTCCGTCGCGTCGATCAGACGATCCACATCGTTGCGTAATATCCAGCGATTAATTCAACTCGTGCACTGCACTTCCGGCTGGGGTCAACCGGCACCAATCACACCCGCGTCAGAGTTTTCCTCATGCTTCCCTCTCTCTCTCTCTCTCTCTCTCTCTCTCTCTCTCTCTCTCTCTCTCTCTCTCACCTCGCGCACGGTGTCACTTCAGCAATCCACGATTTTATCAGTACTGATAACGCAATTCCTTTCCTTTCGTAGTTTATCCGTTATCACACTTTAAGAATCCACGATTTGTCAGTGACGATAACACGATTTCCGAGTTATCGGGCGGAAGCGGAAACGCGACTCGCCGCGCTGTATCAACTTCGGTCGCGCGACGCGCGCTGCGCCCCCGCGCCGTCACGTCTCTCTACCCGCTACCGACTCCGCACCGAGCTGAATTAATTAACTCCGGGCCAGCGCCCCGTTGGCGCGGAATTGCCGCGTGAGACAGGAGTCGCCGCGTCGTCGACGGGCCCGAGTGTCGTCTCCGCTGCCACTGACGCTCGTTTCACATGTCCGCGTCGTCGTGCGATTTATCCAGTGTCCTCGTGTCGCACGCATCACGTCGCGCTCGCATACGCAAAGGTTCTCGCGCGCCAATCGAAATACCGCCGAAGTTCGCCGACGGCCGATCGGACGTTCCGTCGAGGTCGTCGTGCGGGTCTCTCGCGCTGCTGGGGGAGGTCAACGTTGACGACGCACGTACGTCGCGTGTAGAGCGCGTTTTTCACGTTTATATTTCTCGGGCGTTACCCGGAGCCGTTCGATCCTCTCGCGGCCTCGGGACGACAAGTATTTTTGGGTCAAAGTTCGCGCGAGCCAACGGAAATTCCGCAGCCTGCGGAAATTCCGTGCGTCCCGAGTGTGCGTCGACCTCGCTTTGGCCCCGAAGATCTCGCGGTCTATGTTCCAACGCTCCGATTATTCGCACTGGTTCGAGTCTCGTGGACTCGGACAACAAGCAGTGGATTATGAAATTAGCCGAATGCGACTGCCGTCGCTTTCAGTCACGGAAGCTTTGACGAGAAGGGAGCGAGAAACTTTTCTCCTTCGCCGTCCGACTGGCGGCCGCGTTGCTCCGGCGCCTCGAGGCTGTTCACTCGCCGAGAGAAGCGGGCGATCGCGACGCACTAGCTGACGAACACACGACGTCGTTAGTCGCGGGGCACGAGCACGGATTTCCGTCCTCGTCGTTCACTATGCGAAAAAAAAAAAACAGTCGTCACAGTTGCGTATTACTTTTATTTATTTATATCGATCATCCGGTTGACACTGACCTGGTCGCTCGAGAATTTATTGTTTTAAGTTCACTCGAAGATCGGCGAACATTATTTCTTGGCGAAGAAAAAAGAAAAACGCGTGAGCACTCGGGGCGGGGGTCGTATCAGCGGGCCGGAAGGTCCGAGCGATCGAGGGCGCGAAACTTTGGACAGCGCGGATCGCGACGAGTGACCCGGAAGCGGAAACCCGATTTCATTTTTCTCGGGGAGAAAAAGAAATGATCGACAGTGTCCTGTCGTCCACGCGGCGATTTTTGTTTTGTCAACAATTGTTCGGTTTGTTGATAAAATTGTTTCACCGCGACTGTTTGTATTCGCGAGACACGCCAGGCACAGGTACAGGGAGGCCCAGGTGGCTTGGCGAGGGGCGATCAAGCACCACGTCTCGACCCGGTGGCAGATTTACCCTGACTGGGGAGATCCCCGTTGGTGGGAGCATGCGCGCTTCCGTTTCGCCACCCCCTGCGCGCGCGACCCTCTCCTCCCCCCCACCCCCGACGCTCGCCACACGGGGTTGGGTGTGTGTGTGTGTGTGTGTGTGCAGAACGGTCGGGGCTTTCGGGAGTCGCTGACGAGCGTGAGAGAGAGAGGGTGAGGGAGGGGGCGGGAGAGAGAGAGGGAGGGAGTGAGAGGGAGAATAAGAGAGGGGATGAGGGAGAGTAAGGGAAAGAGAGGGAGAGAGAGAAAAGGGGAGGGAGGGCAGTGCTGAGGCACACGAGGGATGAAAGAGTGAGACGGAAAAAGATGGAGGGTTGGGGGTTTGGTCCTCTCGCGTATCTACACAGTGGCTTACACAAAACCACCCGACCTACCGCACACAGCGATGCCGGGGGGGCCCACCGGAGGGATGAAGGGAGACCGAGAGAAAGAGAAAAGGAGACAGAGAGATGCGGAGAGCGGAAGACAGGGAGACAGAGAGGCAGGTAGGCAGGAAGGCAGGAAGACAGAAAGACAAGAAGAGAGGACGACAGGAACACAGGAAGACAGGATTATAGGATGAAAGGAAGACAGGAAGACAAGAAAGGCAAAAATATAAAAAGCCAGAAAGACAGAAGAATAGATAGACTGGAAGACTGAAAAAAAAAAGGAAGACGGGAAGACAGGAAAACTGGAAAGCTGGAAAACAGGAAGATAGGAAGACAGACAGAAACAGTGAAACTGACAAACAGACCAAAAATGTGTACAAAGAAATATACAGAGAATGCGAGACAAAGCGACAAAGAGACAAAAAGACAGATGGACAAAGAGACAGAGGAACAAAGACAGAAAGACAGGGACGCAAAGCGGGGGAAGGGAAGTGGAGAGGGGAAGGAGACGGTTACAGGTAACACGTGCGTATTGCACGAAGTACAACTGCGTTTGTTACGTATCTGGTCGCGCGGGTTTTCGTGTATCTGCACTTTTGTTGCGTTCTCACCTGTTTCCAGGGGGACAGGGTATGCGTGCCTGCGCAGGTTGCCGTGCTCGACGCCGCCGAAATATGACATCGACTCTTGATAGCCTTTTTTCAAATTGGTACCCGTACCCCTTTCCTCCCCCCCCCCCACCATCGCCACTCGCACGGTACTGCGCATTGATAGTGTCGGCGCTGGTGTGTGTTGGCGATTGGGTCTATTCATCCATGCGTCGGGCTTTATACTTGACGTCAATGGCACGTCGGACAATTTAATTTCCCAACCGTTTGCCGAAGAGGTTTTCGTCATTATATTCGCGCCGTAAGTTATGCGCCAAAGGAATTAATTATTCGGACATTTCGATCCGCAGGATCCGGCGTAGCGAGTGGCATTTGTTTTGTTCGGGCAACGCGCTGAGTGTGTTGTCCCATTGAGTCATTAAAATGGAATCATTTAGTATTTTAGCAGCCGTCCGCAATGTTGCGTATTTTGGATTCTGGAAAAGCTCCAAGCACTAATTGTATGAAAAATCTTTCATTAAACTTTGATCAAATTTAATCAAAGTTCGATTATATTCCTTATTCCAGGAAACGTGTCACTGGCAACCGTTTGCATTTTAAGGCCTCGGCAAAACCTTTCGGGAATTCTGTTTCATCGCACTTCGCACCAATGGTAATATTTTTATTACCAACCGCGAGCGAAGTGGATTTTCATTAAACTCGCTGCCAGAATGACGCAACGAAAGAAACGCCCGTCAAACGATCGATAGTCGAATATTTTCAAAAAATGTGCATACTTCCCAAGAATTCAAAAAACTACCCCCAAACGCCGTGGGCGCCTGCACTTTTTGCCCCCGCCCTTGGGCGTCAAATCTCGCGGACGGTTTTTCGCCCCGCGGCGGCTCGGCGTTGCGGAGATTTTCGAGTTTGAGGAATCTCCGCGTCCGAATACTCGAGCTCTCCACGGGTAAGATACGGTTAACCTCCGTTGGGCTGCGAGAGAGAAAAGTCGCCCTCGTTTTATCAGAACACAGAAATGACAAGAATTTCCGGAGAAGAAATTTTCGCGGAAAGGGGTGAAAATCGCGGATCACGAAATTGACGTAGAGCGTGTGTGTGTATGTGTATATGTCTGTGTGTATGTCATATCTAGTACACATACAGATACGTGCACACATCTATACAACGTGTATCGTGTGAGCTTAGGCAAATTTGGAAAATTCCAAGCTTGATAACTGCGCCGAGGTATCTCAAGAACGGCGCTCGTGTATTCAACAAGAGGGGGCTTGGGATATAAAGGGGTGGTTTACCCAGCTTGACTCTCGTCTCCGCGCGCGGCGCGCGGCTCGTGCTCCGCGTCGAGAGTTCCATTGACCTCTCCACTCACCCACTCTCCCGCGGCGACGAGGGCTCTATCTCCTTCGCATATACATACACACCTATACATATAGTCATACATACCAACACACATAAGTGTGTTATGTATACATTCGCTTAGCGCGAGGCCGTGTGTGCCCGGTATATATATCACACGGGGCAGGGAGCAGCGAGGTTTTCGCGTATATCCACTCGTTGGGGGGGAAGAAGAGGGAGAGGAGGAGGAGGGGAGGGGACAAACGCGAGACACGGAAAGAATGGAAAACACGTAAACGTGTGTGTACACATTATTAGCGTGACGAGCTATTGGCACGACCCGCGCGAACGCGAATCCCGCATTAACACGAACCGCGCGTGAGAGTGCCGAATAAATTACTTCATTAAAACGAAAAAAAGCAGAAAAAAGGGACAAAAAAAAAGCTCTGAAAAAAGGAGCGCGAAAAGTTGACTAATGGGAATTCATGAGGGTTGGGTTGTGCCCCACGCATTTTTCTTCGGGGGGCGAAGTTGCGGCCGGATGTTTCTGAAGAGAACAGGAGTGCTAAATAGAAGAACCGTTTGGGGGAGGTGGTTCCCACCCTCCACCCCCCGTGAATGGGCTGGGGTGGTCGGGGGTGTCTATCGTTCTATCGGAAAGTTGAGGGTATCCAGCGCGCGTGACGTTCAGCTTTGTCTCACGGCAATGTGTATATACTATATATACAGTGCACAGCCGAGTATATAGCTTAGGGGCGGGGGGGGGGGGGGGGGGGGGGCATTGCCGGCAGAAGGATGGATACCGATAAATAATGTTTCGCGTGACGGTTCGTGCCTTCGCGGATACGACCATTCATCAGACGAGTGTGTACGCTCGGGCACCGAGCTTGGCTGCAGATAACGACGAACGGCGCTAGCGCAGCCGGAGGAGCCTGAACTCTTGCTCGGGTATAACCGAGGAACGAACGAGTAGGAGGAGCAGCGCGATGAGCGCGAGCAGCGAGGAACAAGTCTGAGTCGCCGGGTGGTTGTTTTCTGGCCCGAACGCCGAGTAGCGCGTCGATCGAAGCTCTCGCGGCTCGTTTCCGATTCGAAATCGCGGGACTGGAAAGTTTTTTTCGACGCAATTCGGGAATCACGCGAAGTCGAACGCTCAGCAGGAGCATTATCTCAATAGAACGGTAGGAAAATGTTATCCTACTACACTGAGAAAAATTAGTGGTTGCAATTACCAATCATTGGTTCGATCTACCAAAATATTGGTTACAGTTACTAAAATATTGATAGCTCTGACCAACGATTGGTAATCACAACTTTTTTTTTTTTTTCAGTGTAAACTGGTGGCTTTGTAATGGGTCGTTCTCAGGGAAATTAACGAAAAAAGAACCCTCAAAAAAAAATCGGGCGTCGGATGTCAGATCATTTGCCTCGAGTTATTTTACACGCCGACCGATCACTTCGGCGAGGCCGCAACTAAGACGCGGATCACTTCGGTGGCGGTTGAAGCCTTGATCCTCGGAATGTTCGACAAAATGACTGCGATATGATGAAATTCCGAACATACCCTAAGAGCTAAGATAGAGCCCACATAGGAGACCGCGAGCTCGTCGTACATATATACCACGACACCACGATATACGTGGTGTATATAGGCATGTCCGGGATACGACGAAGGACGCTTTTCAGTAACGTGCGGGTACGCTGCACGGGAGAGCGCGGAGTATAATATAATAGAATAGCGATAAGCCTGTGTGAATGTAGCGGAGAGGCTTGAGCTTCGTGCGTACGTGCACGTGACGTATGCCTACGCCGTGCATCGGGCTAACGCCTGAAGGGGTTGAAACGTTGGGTGCCGCTCTGGGAGGGCGAAGGCAGGTGGGAGGGGAGGGAGGAGGCTGGCTGGAAATACATATACGCATATACATGCATAATGCATATATATATGTGGAAACCCCGTAAAGGAGGCCCGACCAGCCGGGATATAACCAGCGCCCTGAAGCGCATAATAGAACTGTACGAGGGCAGAAAAAGACAGAGAGAGAGAAAAAGAGAGAGAAAGAAGCAATAGAGAGGGAGTGAATATAAACAAAGTAAAAGCAGGGTAGCCGCGCGGCGGCTGCGAAGAAAAAGGTGGAAAGGTTCAGCCTCGCGGAATCGCGGGGCATTTTGAGCGAAAATTAACCCTCAAAGGTCCCGAGATAATAAGATACGGGGTGCGAGAGTTGGCTCGCTACCGTTTGCTCATTCGCTTGCCGCGCTTGCCCAGAGAGCGACAGAGAGGGAGGGAGGTCTCTGGCGCGGGCAGTTACTGCGGAAATTATCCTCGCCCTTCTGCCCCTCTCCCCTCCGACTCCCAACCCCTCATTCTATCCTTCTCTTCAGCGGCCCTAGCCAAGGGTTGGTTTTCCCGTCGTTCTCGCACTCGTGGCAGTGGTTACAGCGAGATATACGCCGCGGCGGACCAATGCGAAAAAAGTGACGAATCTCCCTCGGGTCTTGTCACGGAAAATCTGCGCGACATCAACGTCGTTTCTCCGGGCTGAAAGTTCGCGAGCGCACCGCGCCTACTTTATCGTAACCAGCTCTGGTTCTCAACTCTCTCTCTCTCTCTCTGTCTATCTCTCTATCTCTCTCTGTCTATCTCTCTATCTCTCTCTTTCTCTCATGTCGGCGGAAACGCGCGTATGTTTGTGGTTTAATTTCCAGACCGCCGGACCCGGGAGCCTCGGGCCGCGGTAACGTGAACAATTAATTTTCCTCTCCGAGAATAACGGATTCTACCGATAACTTCAGCGGAATGTCTGGAGTTTATTCTGGGACCGAGAGCCATTAGAACCGCGTTGGTGTTGTTAACGATTGATTTTACCGTGTGGGATTCACTCGCGGTCGATTTCGGCGATGGGAATTTGCAAATGACGTCGTCGGGTCCGGGACAGTGAATTTTGCTAATACGAATCTTCGCAAATATCGACCGTAGCTGATCGATCAATTTAATTGGTCACTCAACTACAATCGACGAATTTTCGGCGCAAACGAATTGCAAAAAAAATCGTCCCCCCCAAGTCCCGAGATGAGCTTCACAAATTCCCATCACAAAAATTGACCTACTTAGTTGCATTCGATCGTATTAATTACTTATCTTGAGTTTTTTCTCAATGTATCTATGAAACTAATATCACACTGTTTGTTTGCAATTATTCGCTTCAACAATCAACCCTAAAATAACGTGTATCCTTCCTGTAAACAGGGATTTGATCGCGTGAATGATAAATACCAGAGGGCGAACGAGCGGACCAACGGAATCCGAAGTAACGACGATACAACAAAGTTCACGAATGAGGACTGTTGAATCCTCACAGTTTCCCCGGGCTTATTTATGCCGGCGCCACCGGGTTGTAACGTTGCGCGGCGATGTTTCATCCCGGTTGCGATTAAAATTTCGCAAGACTCGTCCATAACGAGCTTAACAAATAAGTGTTTGCAGGAAGCAGGAAGGACACGGACGTCGTGGTTGCCAATTACATGGTCTTTACTCTAGTTTTCAGCTCTCCCAACTGTTCTCCGAATTCTCCGTCCTTTGGGTAGTTTCCGTCGCGCTTGCTCGCTATACTCGCTCGCTCCGTCTGTTCCTCTCCTCGATGGCCTCCTCCGGGGAATAAATGTAAACAGCCATATAACTACTTACGAGTTTGCGGATGGAGAACCGGCCTGTTACGCTTTGGTACCGTATACAACGACCACTCGAGAGGTTGGAGGGGGGGAGAGAGTTTAGCAAGATCGCTTCAACCCCGCCCGCTTCTAACGATCCGACTTCCCGGGGATTAAGTGCAGCGTCGTGTGCTATACACAGGACGACGATCCGAGTGTCCTCGGAATTGCCTCCGTAGCATCGAACTATCGCTTTCGACTCTCCACCCGTGTTTTCAGCGCAAACAACGTTTTCCCAATTTTCCCGGAGCATCACACGCGAGTTCAGCGGACTTCTTTTGCCTCGCTCCTCGTCGTTGACATTATCGGGTTGCTTGGTAATAGAATGAAGGAATCTAATTCTGTCCACGGCGAAACGCAGCTAGCTGGTTTAATTTTGCAAATGTCTTTCCGCGTTCGTGTGACCTGCATGCAGCTCATGCGATAATGAAGATCGACGGGTCGAGAGTTGGAGACGTGGGCGACGGAATCGGCGCTCAAACAAAGAGCCGAATATGAGACCGGACCATATTGGGCAACGTTCATCGCCCAGACGAAAGGATGAGACCGGACCAACGTCCATATTGGACAACGTTCATGGTTCACCGCGATGCGGACCATCGGGGGCCGATATTGTATTAGGTGCGTCTCTACTTTGCTCGGGCCCGTTAACCAATCAACGTCGAACTCGACTAGTAGTTTGGCCCGATTTCCTCTCGGGGCTTCGCGAAACCACACGTAGTTCCTGACCTACCCTACGCTCTGTGCCTCATCTCAGTCCCGGCACCGATTCCGCTTCCAACCTGCGCCACATTCTGTTTGCGCGTTTCCAAGCTATACGCCGGGGCTTTAGATCCCTCTTATTCGACTCATCACCGAGCAACCGCTCTGCCAGACTTTCCGGTTTAACCCCGACAAATCCTCCCCTCGCTGCCCTCTGTATGCGTGAACATCCGCTTTTGCGCGCAAGGAACGCGCGCCACTTTCGGGACGCTCGTCGACGAATAGCATTTCCGAGCGCGACTTTCTCGTCTAGGTTTTTCCTCCCTTTCGCCGTGGTTACACTTAATCAAAAGTTCTCGGCGCGCTCGTTAAGTAAATTAGATGGCTCATTAAAAAGTTCGCGGTACTTGGTGCAGGCGAATCGGTGTCGCGTTTGAAAATCGTTTTTCCAAGCTTCCGTGGATACGGTTTCGTTGAGGGTGACCTACGGATGTTCATTGAAAGACGATTCAACGGTTCTGAACCCGGATGTCATCGTGGTGTCATGGGAAAATCGACTTTTGAGAATCAGCGACTGTTTTTCTCACCCTGGGGAAAGGTTCTTTTTCGCCTAAGCTGGCGGTTAGGTGGGTGACGTGAATATCATAAACCTGGGGCTCCGATATCACTGTTTAACGATACTTGTTGGATCTAAACTCCGAGTTCGCCCACACACCATAAGCTTCTTTCTATCGTTCGCTTCATCGACAGTTTCAGCGCGCGCGCCTTCTCGGTAGCAAGTGACAACTTTGTCGATCAACGGGGGTGGAGAGGGGTAAGGGGTAGGGTGAACCGGAGGCTGCGGTTTGGTGTCCGAGACAAGAGTTCGAGGATGACAGGGAGAAGCCGGAAGAAGGACAAGTTGAAAGAGGGGCAACGGTGGCTTGTAGTTTGCCCTTTACCTCGTGCTCGACTCTCTCTCCTCTCGTCGTCCAGTGGCCCCGAGAAGGGGCTCGGCTACACCCATCATCGTTGTCGTCGTTGTCGTCGTCGCCGTTGCCGTCGTCGTCGTCGTCGTCGTTGGTTGCGGCGAGAATCTCTTCAAACCCTCATCCTCCCCTCTCCAAACCTCTCTATCCGCCTTGTTCCTGTCTTTAACAGCGACCCTTAGCCCGGAGGCTTGAAGCTAACTGAAAATTAACGTGCCACAGCCACGGTGCACCGCTATAAAGCCTCTTAGGATTCCCCCCGTCACTGAGGCGAATACCGAAACAGTGTTCCATTTTCCGACGCAGCCTTCCGAACAGACAGAACAGAGGAGTCAAAACTGAAAAGTGTGACGAACGAATTGACGGCGAAGTCGTCGACGCGTGTATTGACTCTGTTTAGTCTCTGCCACGGCTTCGCCTTTGTACTTCTAACTGTCCGCGGAGCAAAACGCGCCGTTACTGAGTTTGACGTTCTAGCTGTTGGCTCGGGCTTTGTGCAGACTCCTCCTGATTGCCGATGCCGCTCTGCCAATCGGCTTATCGTGTCTCAGTGGAGTTCGGTATGGATATTCATCGCTGTGCGACTGGCAGGTTTTTGGTGCGTTCTACTATGGTTAGGCATGGAGTTTAATGCAGTTGATAGTAGTGCCGTTTGTAAATTCAACTTCATCTGAATGTCCTCTATTCATATATTCGACAACAATGGCTGCTCACGAATTTTGTAATAGAGGAATTTTCGCGAAATTTTTAGCAAAGCAATTTCAGAATGATCCCATTACGTATTAACTATTTACACCACAAAAAACTTGTCGTCGTACCCTTTGTTCCCAGATAGCAGGAGCATCGGGCGTGTTCGTCGTCGACTCGGGTGCAAGAACCGAGCACCGCGTTTCTTCTCACTCCGTCGCGTAATTCGCGACACCGTCGCTGTAATTCTTCGATCGAGGGAAAATTCAATTTTCCACACTCCTCCCCAACGCAGACCCAGCGCACGTCGCGAGAACTCCGTAGCTACGCGCGTCGTTTTGCTTCCGAAACGAATTCAATCCACCCCTTTGCGTCCCCTTCTTTTTCCGCTCTTTGTGCGCCGCCGAAACAGCCGGAACGTGCGAAATAATTGATGTGAGTATCGGAAACGGAATATTCGGTCGATGGCGGCACGGACGCGAGACTCGCGACTCCTCTTTCTTCCTCGCCGTTTCACTAATTCCTCAAATTGCGATACTACCACCCCCCCCCCCCCCCCCCGCGGTCTCGCGCGACGCCCCGGTCGATCGGATCTAGCCGTGGAAATTATCTTTGGGATGTCATGAAGCGTTAATTGAATGTACCGGAGCGAATCGAACGAGCCATTACTGACCAATCCACCGGGCGGCGTGGCTACTACGGCACGTTCCACGGAATGACACAGACCCACTCACCAAACGGTCAGGTATTTCAAAACCCGCGCAAGGACAAATTGGCAGAGTAGATACAGACACGCGGATATACAGATAGACCGATGTAATGGAGAGCAAGTCTGGTGTTGCATGACGTGACACGCGGGACTCTCGAAACGCGACACTCTCGTGCCCATTGTAATTTCCGGAGGATGGAATGAGGGCCTGGAGCGGGTTTGGGGGATGGTTGCGGAGCTGTTGGAGGGCGATAACGCGGTGGCAGAGGAAGAGAGGAGAATGAGGAGATAGCGGTAAACAGCGAAGGGACGAGAGCGCTCGAACGAGTGTGTTTCGTGCAGGGCGTACTTCATTAGGACGGAATGTGCTTTCTCTGGGCGTGCCGCGTGAGGTTTGTCTCTTCGTTCGGGCGGCAAGCCATTCGCTTCCTGTTTTGGTCGCGCTGTTTGCCGCTAATGAGAACTCTACGCGAGCGTTTGCGCTCGGCCCGAAGATTCGCGTTTATGCCACGCTCGCGCGTGCACATTTTCCCACCGGAGCTTCGCGATAATCGCTTTGGAGGGCGCTCAAGACTCGCTTCGTCCACACCGATCTGACCGATCGGTTGACTCCATGACCAATTTGACATAGGTCGCGTGTGGTCAAACTTACCCAGATTAGCAACACTTCCCGAACACCCTTTGATTCACTCTGAAAGAGATTATCCTCTTTTGGGGGACTTGATTTTTCTAAATGAGGGAGTCATTCAGTTAGGTAGGATTCAGTGAGGAAGGGTTAAATTAAGTAGGATTAGTTCAAGTAGGGCTAAGTTGACATGGGTTAGATTATGTTATTTTAGGTCATGATTACCAAACTCTTCTTTCATCCACCCACATACAGCTTTTTCCTCCATTTCGACAACATCTAACGGATGATTTCCAGGTATCATTTTTCCCCATGTAACAAACAAACTCTCATCCCTCCAGCCGCGGTGTTATCGGCCTTGTTTGACTTACAAAACTCGAGATTAAAAAACGCGAACCCATGTTCCCAACACAGTTTCGCTGGACCCATAACGACCGGTCGCTATTAGCATCGAACTCCGGGTATTTACATATAGCGCTAATTTCTAACAGCGGTATCGGCTTGGCCCGCGCGACGTCGCGCTGTAACGAAAGTTCGGACCAGATATTGGATTAATTTTCCGGGCAACGGACATTCGTCCAACGTCAACACATTTCGCCGCGGCCGCAAAAGCTGCAGAGGTACATGAGGCGCAGAGTGACAGAGAAAGAGAACGAACGAGAAGCGAGGTAGGAGAGAGCGACGCGCCTGCAAAACCGAGGGAGATGGATTTTCGCGGTGGGGGTGTGACAGGGATAAAGGGACGGTAACTCGCAAGGGGTGGGGGGGGGGGGGGGAGGGTGAGAGGTCGACTGGAGACGAGGAAAGTTTTATTGGAAAACTATCCGTGTCGCTCGCTCGCTCGCCCTGTGCCGTCCGGCGCACTCGATCATTCTCGCCGGCGCTGCTCGCGCATTGCGCGCTCGTTTTCCGCGCATCCGAAAAGCGAAAATTTCCCTCTCCGCGTACGTCAAATATCCCCCACGTGCCGGCGTCGGCGACGACGACGACGAAGCGGGCGCTGGAGCGTCATATTTTCGGCGCTGTTATCAACGGCGCAGAGTACACGCGAGAAGACGTGCGATGATGTCCCGTGTATACACGGAGGGCGGCGAGACGACGGAGGAGGCGAGCGTGATCGTGAGCGACGTGCGCGCGGACGGCCCACAATGCTATCAAACTCGCGCTCCCTGCCTAACTTTGATGAACCTCTGATGTAGATGCTGGTTGTTGCTCCCGCGTACGTAGCATAGGGTGACGGGCTCGGGACGACACGCTGAGCGCATTATCACCAGCACGCGTATATGTATATAAGTATAGTATCGGTGTGTGTGAGTGTTAGTGTCAGTGTGAGTGTGTGTGTATATATATAACAGGGTCACAAACTTTCCTGGCTCATCCCATTCGCCGTGACGGAGTTTCCTGTCAACTCGATCTACACACACACACTCATATTCACACTCACACACAGTCACACACACACTTGAACACACGAACACACGTTTCACGTGAGAAGAACACGCTTCGGAGAATTATCGTCGGTGATCCATATGGAAAGGCTGCCGGAGAGGTAGACAAACGAGGAAACGCCATGGCGGCCGGAAGGATCGAGTGAATGAGAGGACCGCGAGACACACAGTGGTAACTGCAACATTATGTGCAGCCCGCCTCATCGTCCGGGTCGCCTCGCCGGGGCCCGGAGCGTGTTCGCAGTTGCGAGCGTCGTAAAGTTTTCGTTGAACCTCTCTGCACTGCAGGTGGAGAAAGACGAAACTGCGCGAGCGGAGGATGAACTCTGCCGGGACTGCTACGGTGTATCTTGGACTCGTCACGATCGCGTCCCTCATCTCCCGGTTAGCTCCCGGTTGGCAACTGTTGTACCCGGTGCGCGACGGTAACACGGGAAACCTGGGTGTATTTGCGGATGGAGTCCGTAAGTAGCCGAGAACGAACGCGAACAGGTCCTGAACAGCGTTCACTGTTGCATGCAAAAACGTGTGGCACGTACAGAAGTGAATTTTCCTGGATGCCGTTAAGCCGAAGTTACGTCTGCAGTACCACGGGAGTTAACGCATCTTGCGGCTTCTGCCTTCGCTATGAGCACTTCGCATCGTTTCGTTTCATGGCGTTCGTGACGAGTTTGCGGCAGATCTGAAGTTGTTCTTGTTGGTTCGGGTAGGTCGGCACCTACTGACTTTAGTGAGATCACAATGAACGTTTGGAAAATATTGTTTGGGTTGGTTATTCAGTGTGAAGGACTGAAGCAGGACACTTTTTTATTGTTATTATTAAACATGTCCTTATTTAGCTGATCTTCTCTTAAAAAGTTGGTTTGCGAGATTATGTTTGAGATTTGTATTTTTGACAAACTATTCGCGCCCTGATTGGTCGGAGCGCTGCAGCGCTAACTAATATCCGCTCGCGCGCGGATATTAATAATATAGTTTTTATTCAGTCTCTATGCCACTAGATTCACGGGAGCCCACGCTAAAAGACAACGTACTTCATATCCAGACCTACCAGGGTCCCATGAGTGCGTCCTAGTATGCGAGGGGATTAAAAGGATGCGCGTTTCACCTCGCAAAACATTTTGACATCGTTTATTCGCGCGCGCAAGCGAGCAGTAACAGCGTTGAAGCTTAATTTTTCGCGGAAAACGCGTTGACGACGAAAAAAAAAAAAAAAACGTCGGCTCCTAATGAGAGTCCTGGAATCCAACGAACTGCGCTTGCCCCGGTTGAAACGCACGATACGGTTGGGTTTAATTAAGCTTACATCCGTCGTATGGTGTAAGCTTAATTGAATTTACTTTGCCGACCTTCCCCAAGTGAACCAGGAGCTCCGTCCACGTCCGCCAAGTTTTCACTCGGCGCAAACGTCGCGACATTAAACAATATTTTCTCGTTTATCCCCTTACATCGCCGGTTTGCGGTCGTCCTTTGTCTCCGTGAATGACCTTTACCGCTCCGACCCGCGGACATCTATTTGCTACGATTCCCCGGCGCGATAGACTCCGAGCGAGGTATCCTTATACCGTTCATCCTCCTCGCTGTACACTCGGCTATTGCTACCAAGCGAAGAAAAGAGCCGCGTATACGGCGTCGAGCTCCGGAGGATCTGGCGAGAGGAAACCGTCCGCTCGCTTTCTACGGTTCAACGTGAGTGTGTCGTTTCTTTTTTTTTTTTTTGTTTTTCTTTCTTCCTCGTCTTTCTCCCGCTTTGGCCGGTGCTTTAGCGTCCGGCCGGCGGTACTTCCGGGATCCGGGAGCCATTTCCCAACCCACCCCCCCACAGAGGCAGTCGCGAGGAGCGACGAAATTGTTTTCCGATTCGACGAGAACGACAACAACGAAGACGACGACGAGCGGACGCGCCCCGAAAACTTCGTTACCGAAGCACCGCGGCGGTCGTACTTGTAACTCGTACCCGCGCGTTTTCCTTCTCATCGGCGCAAATTCACCGCCTTTGTTACCAGGGGTTGAAGCCGCCCACGAGCTCGGCCCTCGGCCCCCTCGCGAGATAATTATCAGGCGTAATCCTCCTCTCCCACCGCTTTTTTTTTTTTACCCTCCTCCCTCGAGAGAATCAGCGGAAGCGGCCTTTCCATTGAATTTTCCTCGAACTTCCTTCGCGGTTCGGCTTAGTTAGCGATTGAAAGGGCTTCTCCGTGGATTTTTCTTTTGCCTCGGCGAAAAATCTCCGGGGCCCGGATGTCCGCCGGTATTTTTAGGCTAAAAGCCCGGGAGCGTCGAGGCTTTTTCAGCGCCCAGCGTCGAAGATGAGAGTTTTTTCGGAGAACCTAAAGTTCAATTTACGACGAGCCATCGAGCTATGGCGTTTGTGCGATATTAATGATTAGCATAGATGAGAAGGCAGCGGCGGCGGCGAGAGACGAGGGTCGACTAATTGCATTTTCCTTGCTAATGAAAAATTACAATTAGCGTCGTCTTTCCCGCCTGCGCGCGTCTGACAGGCGGCATTGGCTAAGTAAAATTAAATTAATACGCCGTTGCGCACTCCCACGCCTCGCGCGTTTATCCGCCGCGCCGCGAGGACGCTAATCGGGGGGGGCGCTGTTGCTTCTGGAATTACGAGACAAGGATGCCGAATGAGGTTTGGAGCGATGGAACGCATTAGCGACGCTGTTCGAAAAGACTTGAAGATTGATCCTGTAAGATAGGGTTCAACATTGATGCAGAGCTCATCGTCTAAATTAACTATGTCACTAAACAAGATTGCGACATCGGATTCAATTGCCACGCTACATGAATAAAATGCGACAGATCCTAAAATAGTCACATTAGAATTTTTTGCGAAATGAGACAAATGGACAGAGACGTCAATAACAGATATAGCATAGCGTACCATAGCATAACAATATAGCTTTCAACAGACTAATGACCCATTGAATGCTATCAAGGTGATCAACGGTGGTTTGACTACTAATCAATTAAACCCTATGAATGGGGCATTGTGGGCTGCTAGTGGTCATCAAGCAACTGTAACTAGGATCGGGGATGGAATGTTGAATCCAATACTGGCCGAAAGTCGTTATCTCGATCGTATGTCAGTTAAATGTCAATCGAGTTGTCGCAATCCGTTCGTCACATTGCAGCACTTATAAGTCACCGACAGTCTGGCTAATTCCTGGCCAATTGCACAATCCTATTAAGCGTCACTTCCTTCTTTCCCTCAAGACCTTCAACCTCGCATCACCCACACATTTTTCCATTTCACCCGACGCCCTCCGATGATTTTCCGCTTTCACCTCCCGTCAAGTACGTCGCCCACGGTGCATGAATCCCTCGGTGAACGTCCCTTCGTCCTCGAGAACTCCCACTTTCGCATTACGTATGCGAGCCTTCTCCGCATTGTTCGCACCCCCTTCGCTTCCTGTCCACCATCGGCGCTACTCCCGCTCTTTTTCTCACCCCTTTCGAGTGCCACGCACTTTAGACGGGCGAAACGACCGAAGTCTCCTTGGCACCCACTGTCTTTCGCTTTACCCCTCGCGACGTTTCTCACTATATCGGACGAAATGAGAAACACACAGACGGACAGACACGCACAAATATACGTATTACCAACTCTTGCGAACTCCAAGCACGGTTCAACCCTCAGCAGCTCCGCGTCTCATGCTAACCGCGTTTGCGGCCCAACCGCTTCATACACTTTTTTATTCTCTTCTGAGTTATTCCGTCACTCCATGTTCGCTCGGTCTCTGCTTCTGTAATCTGACTATTCGAGATGCCACGGATTTTCAGAGCCTTTTCTCACTCCTCTCTTTCTACAAAGTCTTCGTGAAAAGTGTGTTGCAAAATATAACGGATCGATACAATCAGAGTACTCGCGACATTAATTCAATGCATCCACCGCTTCTCACGTGTCACTCGAGCTTGACGCGATAATTAACACTCACGCGGATTATCCGCAAATAACACAAAGCAACGTACACTTGCCTTGTTCCGCGACTCGAATCCGAAAACCGGGTCAAGCCGGGAATTCGATAATAACAACTCGCATAATTCATAATATTATCAGCGACGCCAGTTCAGCTCGGTTACGCGCCGATCCTGAAAGCCGATACGAACTCGGAGTTCGCAGTTTTTATTAGGTTAATAATAATTCGCCTCTCGTTGCGGATCCACGCGCGCTACGTGCACTCTCGACATTCCATTATAAAGCTCCGTGGCGGCGACGGTGGCGCCGCCACAGGAGGATTAAGCTCGGCGAGCGTTACGCGCTTCGCGCTCTCGCTCACACCGAGAGAGTGAGAAGGAGAAAGCGAGAGAGAGAGAGAGAGAGCGCGAAGGCGTAAAGCCCCGAAGCCGAGTGAAAGACGCGGGTCGTGTGTTCGGTTGTGCAACACAGAGCGCGGAGGATCCCAAACATAACTCACGGCTGGGCCATCGTCTCGTCGGGTGTCGGCGCAGTATAAAAGACGCGACGAAGCGCGCGCCCGGGGGTTTGTCACGCCACGCCGACGCGGTATAATAATTACACCACCGACAGGGAACGAGAGGCTCGTTCCGCGTGCCCCGGGATTCGACCATTAGCCACTTCCAACACACACTCGCCATTCTTCGTTCTCGCGCGGCTGTCTTTAATCTCTTCACTCGTCTTTTTCCCCGGCGTTCACCACTCGAGTCTCTTTCCTGACGTTCGCCACTAGAGTCTCTCTTTTTCGACCCTCGTTGCTCGCGTTTTTTTCGGCGGTACCCTCGACTTTTTTCCGGCCGTCTTTTTTCGGTGTTCTCGTCGTCTTTTCTCCAGCGTTCTCCATGCCGGATCTTCTTTCCGCGTGGTGTCAGCCCTTTTTTTTATATTCCTTTTTTTCGGAGCCTCGGCTCCACTGCTTTCCTTTTACCTTGTCGCGCGCGCCGTGACCTTCCGACGTGCTTGCCGCAGCGTTCTTGATATACTTGGCTCGTGCGCCTTTTTTATTCTCCACTTTTCCACTGTTCATTCATGGTAGCCGAGGATTATCATCACGCACGCTGTGGATTCGTATTAACGCAACGTTCGCGTGTGCAACGAGAGCCGAAACGTTCGCTGCTGGGCTTTGGTCCCGGTACCTGCCTGTTCGCGCAAATCCGAGGCGCTTTGCCGCGCGCGCGCACGGCACAAAGGGAAATTTTTCCGCGAATTGCGAATCGTTGGAATAATCGAACTGCGAGCCGGGCGCAACGTTCGCGAATGATGATACAATCTGATCGAATAGTTCGAGCTGCGCGCGGCTACGAATGGAATGGCGCAATATTTTTTTTTCTTTAGAAATGCTCGCCGAGTGGAGAGCGCCGAGTGCGGTGGCTTTGGGTACGGATCACGTGCCGTGAATCCTGGTTTGGTTTGGGCTCGGACCAGTGGATCCGGTACCACCGCGACGTGGAAATATTTCAAAATGGTTCCAGCACTTTTCGTGCAGTTGATTAGTTGATTCAGTTGGTGGTCAGTCAGTTAGTAAAAAGAAAAGTTAGTGGGCCAATTGGAAAGCTGGTCCAATAAATATTAATTGGTAGATCAGTAGCCATTTTTGTTTTCCATCTGAACGACCCTGGTAGAAAATCTGTAGCGTTACATTCGAGCCAAGCCAAGCTCTGATCAGATCCGTACAGGGTTGATACGGCTCTGATAACAGCTTAACTAGCGCCGAGTGCAAAGCCGCTAATTTTCTACCAGGTGTCCTTGAATCTTCGCCATCTCGTTGCACAAACGAAACGCTCCGAGCTGTCCCCGGGTCACGCACCTTTTTTTCTATAACGTGACGACCGAAGGCTGGAAATCGAGCTCATCGTCTTAATCAACTATGTCACTAAACAAGATTGCGACATCGGACTCAATTGCCACGCAAAACGAATGAAATGCGACAGATCTTAAAATAGCCACACTAGAATTTTTGCGAAATAAGACAAATGGACAGAGACGTCAATAATAGATATAGCATAGCATATCATAGCATAACAATGTAGCTTTCAACAAACTAATGACCCATTGAATGCTATCAAGATGATCAACGGTGGTTTGACTACTAATCAACTGAACCCTATGAATGGGGCAGATACGGCTCTGATAAAAGCATGACTAGCGCCGAGTGTAAAGCCGCAAATTTTCTACCAAGTGTCCTTGAATCTTCGCCATCTCGTTGCACAAACGAAACGCTCCGAGCTGTCTCCGGGTCACGCACCTTTTTTCTATAACGTGACGACCGAAGGCTGGATATCGAGCTCATCGTCTTAATCAACTATGTCACTAAACAAGATTGCGACATCCGACTCAATTGCCACGCAAAACGAATGAAATGCGACAGATCTTAAAATAGCCACACTAGAATTTTTGCGAAATAAGACAAATGGACAGAGACGTCAATAATAGATATAGCATAGCATATCATAGGATAACAATGTAGCTTTCAACAAACTAATGACCCATTGAATGCTATCAAGGTGGTCAACGGTGGTTTGACTACTAATCAACTGAACCCTATGAATGGGGCAGATACGGCTCTGATAAAAGCATGACTAGCGCCGAGTGTAAAGCCGCAAATTTTCTACCAAGTGTTCTTGAATCTCCGCCATCTCGTTGCACAAACGAAACGCTTCGAGCTGTCTCCGGGTCACGCACCTTTTTTTCTATAACGTGACGACCGAAGGCTGGAAATCGAGCTCATCGTCTTAATCAACTATGTCACTAAACAAGATTGCGACATCGGACTCAATTGCCACGCAAAACGAATGAAATGCGACAGATCTTAAAATAGCCACACTAGAATTTTTGCGAAATAAGACAAATGGACAGAGACGTCAATAATAGATATAGCATAGCATATCATAGGATAACAATGTAGCTTTCAACAAACTAATGACCCATTGAATGCTATCAAGGTGATCAACGGTGGTTTGACTACTAATCAACTGAACCCTATGAATGGGGCAGATACGGCTCTGATAAAAGCATGACTAGCGCCGAGTGCAAAGCCGCAAATTTTCTACCAAGTGTCCTTGAATCTCCGCCATCTCGTTGCACAAACGAAACGCTCCGAGCTGTCTCCGGGTCACGCACCTTTTTTCTATAACGTGACGGCCGAAGGCTGGAAATCGCGATACCACCCTCTGGTGCTGCGCAGTTGTTCGCCACTCTCACGCAGTATCGAAGCTCAGATTTCGCTGAACCACGAGGACCCCTATGAATTTTAAACAACGAGCACCGTTCGCTCCCTGACCTCTGCAAAGCGCTCGAGAGAGGAGAAAGCTATCGCCGTTCGAGCAGTTTTTTTTTTTTATCCTACGTCGTGTGCGACTGCCCCGGCCGGACACGATTTTTCGGTCGACTCACCTTCGAGAGAGACTCCCGGTGACCGCCATCGTCGTCGTCCTCGTTGTCCTCGCCGTCGTCGTCGCCGCAGAAGCGATTTTTATTCTTGACCACGAGCGACTCGTGGATATTGGACGAGCGAGCGAACGTCTCGCGCGGAGTCGTCTCTCCTCGTACGAACCGCCCGCCAAACGAAAATCCTTCGGCCCCGTAGTTCCCTATAGCGGTTACAGCAGAGGCTGACGTTATTTCGCTCCCCCTTCCCGCTGAAACGGCTACGTGCCTCGTATCCGTCTAGCAGCTTCGGGCCAGACGTCAACCGTAAACAAAACAGCAAAAAAAAAATGAAAACGCCGGATTGGACAATTTACATTTAAGGTTAATTTCTTTTTATATTTTGTTTCATCGATTACCCGATTGTGTCTGACTCTAAGCGACATTGATTTGGGAAGCTTATCGCCAATTCGGAGGCAGAGAATCATAAAAAACAATTCTGTCTATTTATTATTATTATTATTATGTTTTCAATTTAATAGATTGTTCTTTTAAATTATAGAGAATCGAGCGAAACGGGGATATCGAACGATTCGATGAAGTCAAACGGCCGTGCGGTTTATCGCAACGAGAATTGGCGAAATGCATTTTATCCATTCTGTTCCCGGGCTAAAACGATTGGAACCGCGAAATTGCGACGCAATTATTCGCAAAATACGTTTGTCCGATGTGTTCGCGCTATTCGGGTTGAAAAGACTCGGCGAGTAGGTGGATTCGCCTCGCGTGGGTGGGAGGAGAACGACGCGAAGAATGTCAAAGGGTTTCTGGGTCAAGTGCGGTACGTTTGGGCGGATTTTCATCGGGATCGAGTGGGAATCAAATCAAACGATGATAGCCGCGCGGCTCCCGCGGGTCTCGCGCGCGGCGACTCTTTTTTCCTACGTCTTCCGGCTGGTCCCGCGCGCGCCCAAAGTTCCGGAAAACGGAAAAATATCGTTATGCGCCGGTTCCCTCCTTCCCGCAGCCCGCGAAGCCACTGTCGAAAGCAGTTTTCGCCGTTGACGCGACTTGGACGTGGGCCAAACGAAGCCGCCGGTTGTTCGGGCGCGCGAGAAGCGCCAGGACTCGCGGGGAGCGATCGCGGAACGCGAGGGACATCCGAAGCCGCGTGCGTGATGAGAGGGCAGAGCTCGGGAGGGGGGAGGGGGGTTGGCCCGCAGTTGCAGCACGGAGCTGAATAAAATAAGTGCGAGGGAGGGAAGGAGAAGGCGAGGGACTGAGGAATAGAGGGAGAACGAGAGAGAGAGAGAAAAAGCGAGGGAACGAGAATGAGGAAGAGAGAGAGAAAACGTGGGGGACCGAGCTAGAGGAAGAGAGAGAGAGAAGTGGGTGGGAGGGACGGAGGGCGACGGCAGACTTTGGTCGTGCGGAGTCGGAGAAAATAGAAAGTTGCCATGGAAGCGCGTAAACATATAAATCTCGGAACAGTGTCTCCCGCTCCTGGCCGATCGAGCGAGCTCGCAAACTCGCCGCCGCCGAGTTGCCCTCGTCGGATTGTTCGCGCGTGCAGATTTCCCCGGTAGAGCGTTAACTCTTTCGTGGAGATTGCCGGAGTCACGTACCGCGCAGGGTTGTTACCGCGGGACAACGACACGGTGGAAAATAAATAAAACTAAATTGGTTCGATATTACCGCAAAACTTTTTGGTCGATTTAACGAAGATTGCGTCAGCGCGTAAACGGGCAGCGTCATTTCATTTGAATCACGTGCAACTTTGGTTGACGCAAATGAATTCTGTGCCAATTTAATAGATAGATTTATTTCATAGCTGGCTTAATCTTTTTTGTTTCTGAAAAAGAAATGTTTTTTTTTTTTTTTTTTTTTTTTCAAAATCAACGAAAAAAGGGTTGAAACCAGTGTTTTCAGGAGTAGAATATGCGACTTGAGAACGATGGTATAGGTTAAAACTCGATATTTTGAAAAAATAAATGTCGTGACCCAGGTTTGGGCGGTTTTCGGCCTGGCGGCCACATAACAGCGATAATACTGATTTTTACATTAACTACATGTTTGGATTTTTTTTCCACGCGTTCCAAAATCTCGCTCGTAAAATGCGTCCGCCATTTCGCGACCGCGAGACGCTATCGCGGCGATCGAAAGTGCAATAAGAAGATGGTTAAGAAAAAAAAAAACCCCCGCACCGATACGATCGCAGCAAAGTACAGATACAAGGACACGGCAAAGTATATCGCAGTAGTTATGGGATAATATTGCCGAGGTATATCGTTTATGGTACCGAGGTGACGACCCGCTTCGCGTCCTCGTCTCTATCCTCAATCGTAAACGCTGAAATTGTTGCAATTGCAGTCGTAGTCGCCCTTGCCACTGCCGCGACCGCTGCACGCGAGTGAGCGCGCATTCGATAGCCAATCTTAGGGGGTTTTGAGTCTTCCTCGCGGTACGTTTTACGCGGTAAATCCGAGCAAAA
The DNA here is from genome assembly GCA_964034905.1 of Itoplectis maculator. Classification (NCBI taxonomy): domain Eukaryota; kingdom Metazoa; phylum Arthropoda; class Insecta; order Hymenoptera; family Ichneumonidae; genus Itoplectis; species Itoplectis maculator. Next base: position 4,672,156 of record OZ035870.1, read on the forward strand.
TGCTCCGCCGTTCCGCTGCACTGCGTTTCGACCCCGCAGATTTCGACGTTCCGACAAAATTGCATCTTCATCTGGTGGTAGTGACGTCGTCAAGAATCAAGAATTCAAGAAAATTTTGTCCGGGGAGATTTTGTCCGTTTTTTCAGCGTTGACTCAGAGGCTGTAAAAACCGAGGCGTTGATAAAAGCCGGGGCATCGAGATTTTTTTTTATTGCCGCGACGCGCAAGCCACGGAAAGTTGGGACGCTCGCACGCGGCGCAACCATCGACGGTGGCGCTACGCGCGCCGCTACGCCTGGAAAGATAAAGCCCGACGGGCGTAAACGCTTCGCCGGTGCTCCGTCTTGGCGCCGCTGTGGGCGATCGCTGCGCGGCGCGCAGATAACTCGCGTATTATAGTCGGAACGGGCGTGAGAAACGTTTAGACCTCGCGTATAAAATACGTATTCATATTTCTTGTCATGCACTCCGCCCGCCGCCGCTATTCTCTTTCTCCGCCGCCGCGGCTGATGTCGCGTTCAGACAACAAACTGTATAAATTCGTACAAACGGCCTTTACGAACCCGAGTCAAAGACGCCCGGTGACTCCCGGCGGGATCATCCGCCGCGAGCCTCTCGCGTCGCGCGCCCGCCTAACAAACCAGCTGCTTCCACCCTCACGACACGCGATCGTTACGTTGTTTCGCTTGTAAAACCGGCGACGCGTAAGTTTATTACCACGGGAAATACGTTCACGTGGCAAAATGCCGGAGCCGCGCCGGTGGTCCTGTCATTTTTGTGGACAGGTTTTTTTTTTAATGGCATCATGAATTATCGCGATTTGACGGCTTTGAAGCTCGGAAGCTCGAGGGAGGTCACGAAGATTTTTATTTTTTGTTTTTTTTTTTTCACCTTTTGCGCTTGGCTTTGTCACATCGCTTTGTCATCTCATTCGTGAGGTCCGCATATCAAATTAATTCCTACATTAATTTATTTCAATTACGCGAGACAAGGATCGGATCGTCGCCGATAACCGAGTAATTACAATTTGCCTCGCAACTCTCTTCTCGTTCGCCACCCAGCAGCGACGGCGACGCAAAAGTTCGCATTTCGCGAGTTTATCAAATCGGAATGGAAAAAAAAAAAAATGGTAGATCGGTTTACGATGAGCCGACGCGGACGCGGCCCGCGGGGCGTGTGTTATTATTTTTTTTCATTCTCGTCCATAATACAGGAGAATCCTCGGGCAAACAAGCGATAATGGGCCGCATGCGCCGGACAATAATGAGATCAGCACGGGCCTGTTTATTATCGTTCGACGACGACGCCGAGGGTGAGAGGCGAGAGAAGGGCGAGAAACGCCAGCGGGGAGGAGAAAATTTCCCGGGGTTTATCCGATGCCGTTACCGAAGCTCGCGGTCATCCCGACCAGCCTCCCCAACCCTCGGCGTTGCACAACCCCCCCACTTTCTTCCTTTTTTTCCTCTCTTTTTCATACACTCCTTCGTTTTTTTTTGGGGGGGATACGAGACTCGGCTGCTGGATTGTGCGGAGCCACCGCCCGGAAAGCCGAGGCATGATTTTCGGGTAAATGGAGGGTGGAAAAAAGCACGCGGGGTTACGAGCCAGGAAGGTTGATATTTATGGAATTTTTAAGGGAGAAGCGACCGAAACGAGCTGCCGCTGCTGCTGCCGCCGCCGCCGTCGTTTGCCAGCGCCTCGTTCCTCTCTCACCTCGAGCCTCGCGCGCTCGCACCGGGCTAACGGAACTACCAATAATAAATGAAACCCCGCTCTCTCCCTTCTGTTGGTGCAAAAACTTGTCCAATTTACTCGAAACTCCCTCGTCTTTCATGATTCCGAATCCCCGGCCTTTGCGGCTTCACTCCACTTCTCCCCTCCAACCCCTCCGCCGCTATCCACCCTCCCCTCTCGTCCCTTCGAACTCGCTACTTCTGCGCCAGTGCTGTATAGAATTTGACTATTCCCACGAATCCTTTTGACCCACTCGCCCTGTCGTTTTTGTTTTACATCGCTCGCAGTGCGGCAAAGAATGACTCCGTAACCCGCGGTGTGACGCCGGCATAGCGAAACTTCGCTGCGAAAAATATATATACATCGATAATAAATCGCAATCGCGCTGAGAGGAAACTTAACTTTTACACGGGGGGGCGGAGGGGAGGAAAAGGGTCTCTTATTTTTCTATAAAAAGGTCGGAGTATCGTTGTTACACCAGTACAATAGATAAGCAGGTCGCGACGCTAATGCAATAATTTAAAAAAGTGTCGAGAGCCGCGCGGAATACTTTTGTAGGTCAACGCTTTTACTGTACTTTAATGCGTTATTGCCGCTGGAAGAGAGATCGAGGGACGAGAGAGGGCGAGAGAGAAGCAGTGAGAGAGACAGAGGAGAAAGAGAGCGCGGGAGCAACGAGACGAGAAAATTTCCAATAATATATAAATCACTTGGAGGGGAAAGAGCGAAAGAGAAAAAGAGCGAGAGAAAGGGAAAGACAGAGCTGGCGCAAAACTTGTTCAATTTTCCTCCGAGCATTCTTGCAGCGTACCCAGTGTTCCCTCTGCAAGTACAGCGCCCGCGCGCGCTGCTTTGTCACCCAGCGAAACTAATACACGTGTACCGACGAGTGAGCTCTCCCCGTGTGTACACCGAGTTTCCGCGCTCGGCACGTGACGCAAATAGCTTTTTCAATTTGTCTAGCCGGCGTATGCGTAGCCGTGGGATCCGGAGACAACAACGAGAGCGGAAAAAAAAAAAAAAAAAAAAAACGTTGCGACAAGCAATTGCATAGATTAACGTTGATAAAGGATCGTAGGCAGTTGGGGCTACCGCATCTGCCGTGCGCCACGGTCATTACGTAGCCTCGTTTCTTGTTGCTGAATCATTATTGCTTCGTATCTTGTTAATTAATAATTTGTATTTAAAATTTATTTTGCAGGTTTAGGCGCTTAGGGCTGAATCCTATTACGTCTAGGTGCTGGAAAGCAGCTTTAATGGGGTATGAGGTTTAAGAATTCACAGGCTGAATAGGTAACAATAATTCTAGGGTACTTATTACTGTAACGAATTAATGAGTAATTATTATTTTATTAGAAAATAGGAACACCGGCCTCGTTGATGTATAATGATATTATAATATGCGATGCGTCAAGCAATTAATGAGTAATTATTATTTTATTAGAAAATAGGAACACCGGCCTCGTTGATGTATAATGATATTATAATATGCGATGCGTCAAGCTTATGGTGCATGCACTTTTTTCCAGAATATTTTTCTCCAGGCGATAAAATCACGAATCGCGATTTCACCGTTTGAGCGACATCCACCGGCTTCGCCGCCGGAAAACTGATACACGTGACCGTCGCTCGTGTGCACAGCGCCACTCGGCGTGTACGGCGCATCCGCACGTCGCAAATAGCTTTTTCAATCAGTCTTCCCGGTGGCTCAAAAAAACAAACATATTCCAGCGAGCACTTGCATAGTTTAGCGTTGATAAAAGATTCAGTCGGTCGGGTTTACCATCGGCCGCGCGGTCAGGAGTAAGTGACGCGGTCGTTACGTCGCCTCGCTTCGCGCTCTCTGCCGAACTGCGGCGTTCCAAATGCTTTTCCGCGCCGTAAATAATTTATCGTTCCATCTCGCGGTCTCCCGAGCACGGATAATAATCATCGTTCGTATTTCTGCGCTCTGATGACATGGCGAAACTCGTGGTGCACACGTTCGGCCCAGGCCGATGGGAATAGGGCAAACATCGCTGAGTGCACCTGCGCCGCCCGACTAAAATCGTCGCGGCGCGACCGAGCTCGACGACCTTAGGGTGGTGGTTAGCACCAACCGCATCTGGACAATCTCTTAGGGCACTTCGTCGATTTTCCAGCTCGTTCCGGGTGCAGCTGCAAATAGTAAACATAGCCAGTGAGTACATAAAAATAAGGGCTGACGTCACAAGATTTTTTATTAAAAGAAGCATCCACTGAGATAGAAGTTCCTAAAGCCTCCGATATAGACGAAGTAGCTCTGGTAAAAATGTACAGCGTTACACTGGGCGCTAGTGAGACCCTAGTCAGGGCCGTGTCATCCTTGTCCGGTCCTGATCAGTACCCGCCTTGGGACGAATGCAACGCTACAGATTTTTCATTAGGGTGTCACTGCTCCAATTGCGGCTGCGGACCGACTTTGATGACTTATATAACTCGACTGATGACTTAGCACTCGAATTCGCATTTGGAAAACCACAGCAAACCACCCGTAAATCCACCAAAACCCGACCGAACTGGTCCGTATTCATCACCGTTTGTACTTACCCCATTCGCGCGTACCGAAACGTGAGTAACGCATCCAGTTCATAAAACGAATGGCAGTTTAGCAGGTGCTCCTGGAGCTCTGCGAAACCCGCGGAAGCTCCGCTTACTTCAACCCCATAGACGGGGCCGAAGCGCCGGGTGTGCATTCGCGGAAAGAGTTAGAGCAGCAGAAGCGGATGAATGGAACGCGCATAATGAGCGAGTCGGAGCGCGAGACGCGGGCGAGACGCGCCAGAATGTGGAAACGAAAGCTCGCGGCAGGGGCTTATTGTCGTTGAACGCAGCAAAGCGAATATACTCGACGAGAAATGCTATATAAACGAACGATACGTTTCAAGCGCGTCGGGACACACGGGCCGAGCGCACGCGATAGTACGCGCCCCATAGCGATTCTCCCGTTATTGCTCGAAGCGCGCGCGCGCGCGCGCGGCCTCTAGTGTTCCCACCGGGTACCGCGCGCACTACTGTCGAGCATATTTCAGATTCGGACAGAGAAACTAGGAAAGTGCCGGGGCGGTACGAGCGCGTTACAGCGACAATAGATAGCGAGTTCGGAGCCTCTACTTTATCATATCCCCCCCCCCCCCCTCTCAAACGCTCCTATATAGTCTGTAACCCACCTCCCGCCGGGTGTATTCAATGCGCCAGTTTCAATACGGGAACGGATCCTTGAATAGTTTACTCGTAAGCTCGACTCGACTCGACTCGATCGCCCAGGTCTATCGCGCACCTGGATTCAGAGCATTTTCCGTGAATTGGAGAAAATTAAGTTTAGCCATTCCGCACTGGGACTGCGGTGTGATGGGTGCGAGAAAAAAAATCCCAGAGGAGGGGGGGGGGGGGGGAGGGAAAAAAGATATTACACTGGGATCCATAGATTTCCTGAGGGAGAGACGGAGAGCTCGAGTTCCGAGCGAGCGAAGCGTGAGTATGACGCGATTTTGCTGGAGGTGGAATGTTTTCTTCTTTTGGCGATTGGTGAAGAGGGTTTGGGGTGAGTTGGTCGAATGAGTGAGATCCTAATTGCAATTCAAGGTTTTCTTTTTTGATACTTTGGAGGGCAGCGATCCTGGAATGTCATTTCGAACTTGTCAGTCACTGGCGTAAATTAACACCATGAGAAGTTAGTCATTTGAGTGAAAGATGACATTTTGCCAAAACTGACGTTGAGCCAATAGAGAGAATACAATATTTGTCGGAGGTGCTTGTTAATTTTAAGCCCATAAATGTACAAAAGCCACGAGCCATTTCGAACCCGTTAGTCACTGGCGTAAATTAACACCATGAGAAGTTAGTCATTTGAGTGAAAGATGACATTTTGCCAAAACTGACGTTGAGCCAACAGAGAGAATACAATATTTGTCGGAGGTGCTTGTTAATTTTAAGCCCATAAATGTACGACAGCCACGAGTGGTTCGTTACGCCCCGGTGTCCTTCGGCCCCGGGTCTTCGAGCTAACGGAGGATATAACGCCGCGGCGTATATCTTCCTGCGTTTTCTCCCGCGGAGTTTGCCCGCTGTTACGGTTGCAACTTGCTCCTTACGTATTAACGTACCCGGTATATACAACATCCCGTGGCTTTATACTCGAACTCTCGCCAGTTACTCGCAGAGAAACGCGATACACGCCACCACCGCTGTTTCTGACTGGCCCTAACTATTTCACTCTCGAGCTCGCGCCGGGCGAACGAGAACACGTACACCCTTTACGACGAGCCCGAGAGCAGCGGTATAGTCGTGTCGGTGCTCTCCCCGCCGTGCGAGCCTTGTGTCGAAACTGATAGAATTTCTCGCTCGAATACTGGCGCGAATATCGCGTTGGATTTCCGCGGAAATCGTTCAGATCCTAATCCACTTGTGATCTCAGACGCGCCGGGATACCCCGCGCCAAAGCTAATTCGCCGATCGGGTCGTCCAATCAGCGATCAGAAATAGGAAAACGCGAATGTGCTCGCTCTATGTGTGCGATTGCCGATTCGAGAAAACGGCGGCGGTTCAATGTGGAGGATCAATGGAGTCTCGGCGGTAATTACTATCGGTCAAAAGCAGAAACTCGTTTTCTCGTTTTCGTTGCATTTGGTACTCGAAATGTTGGTGCAAAGAGGTTCTTTTTGTACACTTTACCGTTGAGTTTTCTTGAAGTCAATTTTGTTTTGTCATCCATGATTACTTTTGGCACGATTGATGCTTAAAGCGATGGCAACGTGACAATGACGACGCTGCCAAGGTTGATGGGAATTTCCTTGACCTTGAGGAAGTTTTGTCCAACAGTCGAAAGCCTGTGTCTGTTTCATTTCTGCATATAGCCATTGTACCCAACTTCATTTTAAATTCTCCGGCATCCGACGAATCGACCATAGGAACGTTTTCCCATTAAAATTTTCTCAGACAAATGTACCACGGGGCACGTGCAACGCGGAGAAGTTGAGGCAGTGCGAGCGCGGGGGCGAGATTTTTATTGCCCTCTCCGCTTTCCAATAAAAGCGGTATATCTCTTCTTCCCCCGATGCATTAACACAACTTTGCCCGCGCGCAGCAACCTTCGGGGCACGGAGCCCCCAGCGCGTTTCCCCCAGGAATTCGGCCTTCTTTTTCACTCCGCTTGCCATTCAAGCCCAAAATATTGAAAACCTATAAATTCCTGAAAATCCGAAGCCCCGACAGTGCTGTACCACTGTTTAGGTGCTGTTCTCGCTCATTGTGATCTTTTTTTTTTTATTACGTGACTCATTCTCGTCGCTTCTTTATTACGACCGTGTGCATTTTGCCCCCAGGCTCGTCACTTCGACTTTTAATATTTTCATTTTGCGCGACTATTTTTCTGACCCTGCTTTACAGGGAGGAACGTTCAATTTTCGGAGTGACCTTGCCGGGTCAAAGGAAGCCTGCGCTGGCGCAACGCGACTCCGGGGCGAACGAGAGATAGTGGGGGGAGGGGGGGGGAGGGGGGATGGGAGAACGTGGAAAAGAGCCGAACGAGTCAATATTCATTCCCTCAGGCTCTCCGCGCGCCACTGGACTTTACCCCGTTCCTCGTCTCTCGCGCCGGTTTCTTCCTGGTCGGTCTGCATCGATCGTCCCGGCCGCTGGACACGGTGTATCTTTCTGGGGTGTGTATCAACGACCGAGCGCGATTGAAAGGTTGAGGGTTGGGACAGAGACATTTTTTCACCCCCATATGATTTTTCGGAACACATTTTTTCTTCGCGCAACCTTCCAAAAGTTCAAATACCATGAGGATATCACTTTTTCCACCGAAGCACTTCAACGGGATCATCGAATTTGGAGGCCTCCCAGGGTAACGGTCAATGTAGAGACAAGCGGACATTTTTAGATCATGTCGCCTAAACCGTGGACCCAAGGAGAAAACACATCAATTAGAGTCACCCTTTTTTTCTCTTCTCTCCCGCGAGTGGAACATCCATGATGTGGGTCATTTTTCTTTCATTTCCTTTTCGTCCGTTTATAGCGACGGAATCGCGCGCGCAGAGGGCGGGTTAACGTGATTCGTCAACGTCAAGGAGTGCCAGGCGCTGTCGTCTCGCTCCCTCTCTCTCTCTCTGATGACCCAATGCCGCATTTACCACCGGTACACGTGACGTCCCGCGAATTACCGCGAGCATCCGGGGGTGGAAGGGGCGAGAGAGGAGGGAGGTAGGCGGACGGGATGCGACAGCGTCGGCAAGGTGTTGCGATCGATTTCCGATTCTAGTCTATGTGGACACGGGTAGCAGCGACCGAGCAGAGAGCAGTCCGTATTAGCCAGCCCTGGCGAACTCGCCTTATTGACGTCTCGACGATCCGACCTGACACAGCACCCTCGGGGGTCGTGCTCCGGGCCTCCGGCCACGCGACAGGCACCGTACTGTTTGCCGTGGGTGAGACGTTTCGAGGATTATCGTAATATCTGCTACAGCGCGAGAAAGCACTAGACCAAGGCACATCCAAACGGCAGACGACCGTCACGTCCAGGCCAACCAACTGTTGAGAGCCTAAACGCAAAAACGTTGGATCAGGTCGTACAGATGACGAACGATATCGTACGTAGAACCTTCTTTCGATTTCTAATGAGGATTCCAATTGCAGGGCAAGAGAAATCGGTCGGGTCAAGGGTAAAGTCACCAGTGAATGAACGGTTAAGCAGAATAAAGATTTGCTTATCCTGAGTTTTTATGAAACGCAATATTTAAACATTGTTTGCGAAAATTTTAACGGTTGACCAGAATGTCAAAATATGTGAAACAGCTAAAAAATTTCGTATATTCATCGGAAAATATATAAAAATAAATACTAAAAGTCAAAAATCCAAAAACACCAGTAAATGAACGAGCCAATCTAATCTTCAGTTTTGGTCGAAAATAATCTACAGCGACAAAATAATCGGAGTGGATAGCTAAAAAATAAACAATTTAAGAATCTAATGTTTAGCCATGTCGTCATAATTGGTCATGAACTCTCAAAAAGCTGTTGTTCATTCACTGGTGACTGTTCATATACTGGTGCATTCACACTATCATGTGACTATTTAGTCAGAGCAATGTGACATTGTGGGTTTCTTGATAGTCATTTGGTTCGCCAGACAAAAATACTTATCCCGCAGCCCGGGACCGTTGGATCAAGTTGAAGCAACCAATCACTTTTTTTAGGGAGTAGAAGGACAAAGCTTTCACGTAGGACGTCTTGAAGGACTCCAGTCCGCGCGACCTCGAAGGGTCGATTAGAGTTCAATCATTACTTAATCTTGACTCCACTTTCGCGGGTTCCCAGTGTCCACACGAAGCTTTCGTTTGTTAAGCGCGTATTAGGTCAATACTCGAAGTTAATTGGACGGTGCCTGGCGTTCATCGCGCATTCCCTCGTAGACTCGATCTAGACTGCTTCGGATCTAGACCGCGAGTTGCGTGGGTCTTGATCGTTTCTTCCTTGCGTCCTGGTCCCGGAATCTGGTATCGAACATTTGCATAATTTAATATGAGACGAGACACGCGTAGCTGCACGACAAATGGTTTCGTGCCGATGTGCGTATAATTTCCCACTTATGCCGAAGATCCTGCGCAGGCATTTCCGACGACTCCCGGGGAACACGACTAACCCGCATAATGGACCATGCGACTTCCTGACCTGCAATCCCGTTTTCCGTGCAGAATCTAATCTGACGTTGCTACCAGTAATAGACATAATCTAAAGACTCCTCTGAGACCCCACAAATAGACATAGTTTAAGGACTCCTTTTAGACCAGCCATAGCCTCAAGACTCCTTTCTAGACTCCAGAAACAGTCCAAAAGGCAAGCTGACCAAAAATCAGCGCAGTCATTGTCTCCTTCAGCAAAGGGGCGTTCAATTATGTAAGTCCTGTTTCCAACAAGACCCAACCAATACCAAGTCCAGCGACGCAACACGTACAGATTAAAAAAGCGCCCGTTGGAACTGCGAGACGCAGACGCCCCCATCGATCCTGTCACTGGAGCATGTCGCTGACCCGGTGTATCGATCACCGGACTGGAACAGGGATAAGCACAGCACCAACAGCAGCAGCAACGAGAGAATCAGCATACACGCTATGCACACCCTGCAACACAGCATCGCCGCCGCCGCCGCCGCAAGTGCGCGCGTGACTCTCGGGCCAGAGTTCTGACCAAGATCCTGCGGGACCCAACACACACACACACGTCCAGCGGTGTGGAACCTACCAACGTCGTTTCGGTGGCTCTCTCCGTTGTTCCACCGCGAAACCCCTTCAGGTCCCCTCAGTCCCGATCCGTATACACACGCTGCGTGACACACGGGGCACATCGAGGAGGCGCTGGATGCACACAGCCACGGGGAGCGAAGGAGAAGGAGAAGTGCACTTCCCGTGTTCAGCAGGACAACGGCGGAATAGCAGTTACCAGAGCGAATGGTATAGTGGACTGCCTCGGCGATGCTCCGACGACGACCGGAGAGCCATATTCGTGCTCTCCTCCTGCGTCCCATGTTCGTTGGCCGTTGCTCGATTCTCCGCCCATTTGCCGCGCCGCTCTTGTGTTTCGGTGGGTGTCTTCACACGCCGCACAACAACAACAACAACAACAACAACAACAACAACACAACAACAACGGCACCACTCGTGGTCTCGATTCCGGAGGGTCGTTGGGAAACTGCCCGGGCGACGCGACTTACTCTGTCTCCCTCTCTCGATGCTTTTGTGTACAAAAGTGAAGAGTTGTTGGAGTAGAGTGGGTACAGAGGTTGGGGGAGGAAGCAGTGGGAGTGGGTAGAGGGAGGTGGAAGAAGCAGGATGTGGTCGCTGCTGAGCGAGCGCACCCACTTCGGTCCATTTGCTTCCTTCTATTTTCTTATCTCTTTAAACCGCTAAATCCTCCTGGACGCGAGTGGGGGGTGCGTGGGGGGAGGGGGGGGGGGGGGGGTGAAGGTGCGAGAGAGAAAGAGAGAGAGCAGAGCGAGAGCTTTTCGCTTTTCCTGGAGAGTCCACTCGGTAAATAGGGGGCGGTCGCGTGACGCGCTATCTCTCGGTGGGCAGCGCTACTACCGGGACAGAGGATGAAAAAGAGCGAGAGAGAGGGAACCAGGGAACGCGGAGGCGAAGACGAAGGGGTGTGCGGGGCTAAACCATAACTCGCCTCGTCGGGTTGAGAGACCGACACTTAGGGGTAGTTTTCTTCGAACGCTACCTACTGCTACTCCCCTTCTTCTTCTCCTTCTTCTTCGTCTCGTCGTCTCTTCGTCTTCGTCTTCTTCCTCATCTTTCTCTCTCGCAGCTCCGGGTCCCGTGGTCATCTCTTCGTCTACTTTCCGTGCTCTCATTCCACACTGTCCGCTCTCTGTTCGACCGTTGCGCTTCCATCCAACCGAGGCAAAGACTTTAAAGAAGGGTCTGTTGTTTTTTCTCTCTCACACTCTTCTCTTTCTCTGTGTCTCTGTTTCTCTCTCTGTCTCCGTTTCTCTCGTCCGACCTAGCCGGACTCGTTTCTCGGTTATACTCCAGTTCTCCTATTCCCGATGTAACTCCGTCTCGCGCGTGTCCCACTCTCTCCTCGCTCTCGCTACTTCGTCCGATCGTGCGATCACTTTCCTACACGATTGTTTCGATATATCCAACGCTTTTTATAGAAAATACAACGTCCAGCTATTACTCAACCGGGGTTTTCTTTTCTCTTGTTTCGCGGCGCGCGGCCCGCGGTAATACGCCGCCGGTTTCTCGTCGGAAACAATGAACGGTCGGACGTACGATCTGTCACTCGCAACGATGACCTCGAAATAAATTCGACGAAATTATTTGGCATTATTGGGAGCAGGCGAAATATTACGATTTCTGGCCATGAGTATAAAATTGGAATTATTATGAAAAATATTTAAGAAAATGTTAGGAACATGTAGAATATTATATATTTTTTTTAGTGAACTAGGCTAATCACACGCGCTGACGCGCGTGCCCGGGATACTTTTGCGCCGCTGCGCTCTTGTAAAGTTTTAAAAGGGTAAATCGCAACTGAAAAACCCTTTTTCAGTTACTTTAAAAAAAAAAAAAAGAAATTTGTCGGTTTGCTTGTCAGAAATCGTAGATCTGGCCGCCGGGCCGAAAACCGCCTAAATCGGGGTCACGAAATTTATTTTTTCAAAATATCGACTTTTAACCTATACCATCGTTCTCAAGTCGCACATTCTACCCCTGAAAACACTGGTTACAACCCTTTTTAGTTGATTTTGAAAAAAAAAAATTTTGGTCGAACAGTTTGTCAGAAATCGTAGATCTGGCCACCGGGCCGAAAACCGCCCAAATCGGGGTCACGAAATTTATTTTTTCAAAATATCGACTTCTAACCTATACCATCGTTCTCAAGTCGCATATTCTACCCCTGAAAACACTGGTTACAACCCTTTTTTAGTTGATTTTGAAAAAAAAAAAATGTTGGTCGAACAGTTTGTCAGAAATCGTAGATCTGGCCACCGGGCCGAAAACCGCCTAAATCGGGGTCACGAAATTTATTTTTTCAAAATATCGACTTCTAACCTATACCATCGTTCTCAAGTCGCACATTCTACCCCTGAAAACACTGGTTACAACCCTTTTTTAGTTGATTTTGAAAAAAAAAAATTTTGGTCGAACAGTTTGTCAGAAATCGTAGATCTGGCCACCGGGCCGAAAACCGCCCAAATCGGGGTCACGAAATTTATTTTTTCAAAATATCGACTTCTAACCTATACCATCGTTCTCAAGTCGCATATTCTACCCCTGAAAACACTGGTTACAACCCTTTTTTAGTTGATTTTGAAAAAAAAAAAAATGTTTGATCGAACAGTTTGTCAGAAATTGTAGATCTGGCCACCGGGCCGAAAACCGCCCAAATCGGGATCACAGTAGGTTAAACAGTGCTGCCGCGCTCATTACGACAAACTGTCAAATCTCGCGCTGTTGAACAAAAACTTTTGGTCGTCACGGCCCTCGACCAGTCAGAGGTCGAGTTATACCGACAACAATGGTCACGTTGGCGCGAATTACGCACTTTTTAGTAGTAGACTAGGAAGCAAATACGCGCGCTTACGCGCGCGACCGGAGGTTAAGCAGCGCTGCAGCGCTCATAATGACAAACTGTCAAATCTCGCGCTGTTAAACAAAAACTGTCGGTCGTCACGGCCCTCGACCAATCAGAGGCCGAGTTATACCGACAACAATGGTCACGTTGGCGCGAATTACGCACTTTTTAGTAGTAGACTAGGAAGCAAATACGCGCGCTTACGCGCGCGACCGGAGGTTAACCAGCGCCTCAGCGCTAATTACGACAGACTGTCAAATCTCGCGCTGTTAAACAAAAACTGTCGGTCGTCACGGCCCTCGACCAATCAGAGGCCGAGTTATACCGACAACAATGGTCACGTTGGCGCGAATTACGCACTTTTTAATATAAGATTATCTACTTAGATCTGTCAAATAAAAATCAATTTTCAACCCATATTCCTGATCTATTCAATCGCGAAACTTAATCATGACCTAGCAAAACATACGATAATTGGCGAGACGCAAAAAGTCTCAATGAAATATCACCGCGAGAAGTAGGTAAAATACGAACGTCAAAATCCGATTCCGTCATGTGCACGACTCACGTGCTTCACGGCAGCTTTATTGAATTTCTTCATTTCAATCGACCGCGAATTCGGAGTTAAAATTGGTGACGTCGAGGGTGTCAGATTTCGCGGCAATACCACCCGCGACGTCTTTCAGACGACAGTTATTTGATAGATCGCGAGGTGCCGCGAGGCGAGCGTTCACCCTCCTTAAACCCGGTCGAGCACGGAAGTTACCTCCGGGGGTTGCATGGCGAAAAAGTTCCTTTCCGCGACAAAAGTCCGCAGCACTCGACCCCCTCGCGCTTGCCTCGAATACCTTAGATCCTCGAATATTGAAATACGTAATTGGGCGAATAAAATTCGATGACTATTAAATTTGAAATAATAATAATAGCAGCGACCGCGAGAAATCTCTGAAGTGGGTTGGGGAAAATAACTCGGCAGGTAAAAGATAAATATTGGCGCGGAAAATCGGAGACGTTAATCGTCGTCGTCGTCGTCGTCCTAGTCGTCGAGCGTGCACCACAGTGGAGGTCGCGAAATGGGCCGAGACCTCGAGTTTCAGCGCTTCCGGGCCGAGTGCGCTTTTGCCAGGGCGAACGAACGAGCAGCACCAGGGAAGTTTGTTCCCTCCCGCAGAGCGAACTCTCTCTCTCCTTCCCTTCCTTTCACCCTCTCTTTCGCTCCCTCTATCTTTCTCCGAGAGGGACTGAGAGAGAACTCTCAGTCTCTCTCAGTCTCTCGCACTGCCGAAATGCTTCCACCGAGAGTTTCCCACTCGCCGCCTAGCCAAGGTATACGCCACGCTCGACCCGCGCGCGGCCCAACTGGTTCCAGCCGAAACTGTTGTATACGCTTACTCACGACAAGACTCGCTAACCCCCTACCCCCCCCCCCCCCAAACCCCTCCGCCCTTCGTCCCTGTACCACGGTTCCACCATCGATCTAACTTCTCTCGGTGCACCTCGACGTCGCATCCGCAGAAGATGCCCACTTAGTATTAATTGCCATTAAACCCGGGCGGGTGAAAGACGATTCCGCGGTTCTCTGTTGATTTTATTCGCCAGTTTTGTCTCCGCGAGTTCAACGCGGAAACCGCAAACGGCCATTTCGCGTGGCTGTTTCTCGCCTCGACCTATCAGAGGCGCAATCGTGTTTAGTTATTCGGAGAACACAATTATTTTGGATCTTAGAAATAATTGTAATAATTTTTCCGATGGTTAAACAGGAAGAATCGCGTTTATCAATTTAATTCGCCAATTTGGACTCAGTTCCTCAGTTTCCCCTCAAAGAAAATGATTTCCGGCAAAACAAAGCCCAAAGGAATCATCCTCACGGTCGAAAAATTCATTTCCCGAATTTACGACCGAAAATTGGCCGACGTCAGGGGGAAGGAAGATAAGCAGCGCTAATCACATCGCGCCATACGGAGATTTTTTTCCTCGCGTAATCTCGTTGAACCCACTTTCAGGGGGTGGAATATCGCGAGAGAGCGAATAAACTCGGGGAAAAGTTCCCGATCTTTCAAACGAGATTTCTCTCCGGGTGGCGGCGGCGGAGTCGGCGGCGGCGGCGGCGGCGTCGTGCGAGTTCTCGAGGAAAATTGAAATAGGAGGAGCTCCTTCTATTTCAAGAGGCGAATCCGGGACGCACGCGCGCGCGGGGGGGAGAAACGAAAGTCCATTAAATGATTACATCGGGCGTGTATCCAGGCGGTAGGCTCGTTTCTCGCTGACGACGCGGAGAGCGAGACGAAACGCCGGAGTCGCCGGCTCTCGTAAAACTTTCTCGTGTGAATGTAATATATAAACATAAATGTTTTAGAGACACACAGAGAGGGTGGAGGGTAGAGAGCGGAGGGAGGGAGGGAGGGAGCGGTCGTTACTCGAACGAGCATCTGCAGCAGCGCGCAGGGAGCACGACGATGGCGACCCGACACGCCAGCAGCTTCCGGACGGGAGGAATCTTCGCGTCCTCCGCTGAACGTTTTACGCCGCTGACGGAAGAAGCTCCCACGTGAAACTTTGCTCTTCTTGCTGTCACGTGAATAGTGTGGATAGCGTGGATAGTCGGGCGGCGCGCTGTTTGGAATTTTTACTTTGCGAAATTTCTGCGAAAATATGCGCTTCGAATTTCATCCCTTAACGACGGTTTGAGAAGGCGAAGTTGCAACGTGAAGTTGAAGCCGAGTTATCGGTTTGTTGTGCCGTTGTAACCGCGTCCAGAGTTGCAGCGAACTGAGAACCGGGTTAGTCGAACTAAGAAAGATGTCGAGGAACATAGAGGAACGATTTTTCTGTGCTCTCATTCGATTACAAATTTTTCAGTCATCTGGTTCTCGTGGAATGTGTCGTCGTGTGGAGAGAAGAAGCTCCTTTCAGAATCTTCTTTTCTCGACGCAACGCTGCGGGTGCTGTGGAACATTTTTACTTTGAAGTTTCTTCGGAACGATGTGCTTTGAATTTTGGTAACGATCGATCGAATTGGCGAAGTTCTGGGCTGTTCACTTTGAAGTCAAGTTATCGTGTTGTTGTGCTATCGTGCTGTTCGTTCGATTGAATTGAGAACTGGATTTGTGAAAAATGTAGAGTGTATTCGAAACAAATAGTAGATACAATTAAAAAATGATGTCAGAAATCCTAGATCTCCACGACCAAAAACCGCCCAAATCGGGGTCACAAAATTTATTTTTTCAAAATATCGACTTCTAACCTATAGCATCGTTCTCAAGTCGCATATTGTACCCCTGAAAGCACCGGTTACAACCCTTTTTTAGTTGATTTTGAAAAAAAAATTGTTGGTCGAACAGTTTGTCAGAAATCGTAGATCTGGCCGCCTGGCCAAAAACCGCCCAAATCGGGGTCACGAAATTTATTTTTTCAAAATATCGACTTTTAACCTATACCATCGTTCTCGAGTCGCATATTCTACCCCTGAAAACACCGGTTACAACCCTTTTTTAGTTGATTTCTTATTTGCTCCAGCGATCAAAAGTTGCCCATCGATAGAACTCCGGCGAAAGTTGCGCATCGATTCAACTCGGCCAAAAATTGCGCTAGTTGGACGAGCCAGAGCTTAATCGATTCTGCACAAGATATTGCAACTTAATTCAAATGCGAAGCCCGATCGAACGATCGTGGCTTATTTGCTCCACCGATCAAAAGTTGCGCATCGATTGAACTCCGCCAAAAGTTGCGCATCGATTCAACTCGGTCAAAAATCGCGCTCGACGGGCGGTCCAAAGCTTAAGGACGAAAATATCGAACGTGTTCTAGACTAAAACATAAACGGATAATACGGTAACACATCGACGGTGAATGTAGAACGTGGGACATGTGACGGGCGATGTCTCGCTAATCGTCGTGAGATCGCTAACGTTGCGGCTGATAAGGATAACGAAAAGCCTGTGACTAGCTTTGCAACACAGCGCCTACGCGACAATAGAGCGCGAACAAAGCTCCGGATATCTTCAACATGCATCAGTGATCTACTTCTTATGATGAGAATCTTATTACACCTAAGCAATTCTCCCCAGTAGGTCATATAAGTTCAGAAATTGTTATTTCATGCCTATCAATAAAATAAAAAAATATGTAATTACTTGGCATCTAATGTAATAAAGCGAAAAGAAACTTAAAATTTCCTCCACCAACAAATAATCTCGTCCAAACTATTATTATTTTCCGATTGACGGCGACTCATCTAGTCATCCGCATATAAAAATTCACTGGATATTCGCCTGAAAATCATTCCGAAAGCTCTGATGTCTCATTCCAGATCGAATGAACTATAAGTCCATTTTATCGAGAAAGTCGCCGTCGTCGTCGTCGCAGTCGCCATCGTGAAAAGAAGCTTGGGCGTCGCGCGCGGATTACACGCGGAGGGGTTTGGTAGGTCGCGCGCGCTCGACGCGGTCCGTGTCACCTCGTCCCAGGGACGAGCGCCGCGTTTCACCCCCGGACGAGGTTCACCCCCGGGTATATCCAGTGCAGACGTTTAGCAAGAAATTAATTCCCGTTTAATGCAGTCCCTGGTTAGCATTGCAAATCTCTTCGTCGTCGTCGAGGTGGCCATCGCCGTGGAGTTCGCGAGGTCGCTGCGCGGGAGTCGTGGCAGCGGAGTGGGGGGGGGGGGGGGGGGATAAACGCGAGGGGCAGTGAACCGCGCGGGGCACTGGGCGGCATGGGGAAAGCGCCTGGCAGCGAGAAAAGCAAGAGTGGACCGAGAATTAAGAGCCGCGTGGGTTGAAACCCCCGCGGCTTTCGCGTCGACCTCTTCCCCCGAAGTGACGGGGGAAGGGGGAGGGGGGATGCGGTTTTTTCCACCCTCGAAGAGCGACTGTAGCGTAGCTCTTTCATCTCTCAGTCGCAGCTTTCTCACGCTTCTTGCCGCGTCGTATTAAGCAAATTGAGCGATGCGTCGACCTCCGTTACTGCATTAATTTCTTTTTTTTTTCCAGCTCCGACCGTCGCCGCTCCTCGATACTTTGTTTCCTCGTTCCGCATTCATTGGCGGCAAAGTCGTTGACACGGCAAACGGCGGCTGCTCCCTCGGGGCCCCTGTGCGGGACGACTACGTCGACGCTGCCGACGACGAGGACGACGAGTTCAGTGTATACGAGACTCAGCGCGCCGGCCGCTCCCGGTGGACTCTGACCTCTTCAGCATCGTACGGCCGAACCGCCGTGGTGACTCGAAGGAAACGTCGCCGCGGCGGAGAATTGGAAGAGACCAACGGGGGTTTGAAGTTTAAGTCCGTCGTGCTCGCGCGGAGATTGGGTAAAGGGCGCAACTTCTGTTCTCTCACGGCGTATTTCCACTCTTCGCTCCGTGTCCTCTTCGACCGCTTTGTTCGCTCTCATCGCGATGGTTTATTTTTCACTCGTGCTTCCGCTCGTGTGGCTCTTGAGGAAATTATTGGGGATTTTTATTGCCTCTGGGAAAGAATTCGCGTCGATGGACTGACGCAAAATGTCCTGGAGGAGAGATGGAAAATTTTTTTTTGCGGAAAGTTGGTCCATACTTGGATTATTCTAAGTGTCTCTGATCGAGAGAATATTCTAAGTCCTACTTTGAGGGAATTTTAAGTTGTAAATGCAAGAGTTTCAAATTTTCCTAGCAGTTCTTTTTCCAGATTCTGATATTTAAATGATAAGCTTAATACCCACAACGACCTGTCAGTGCCAAATAATTTTACCCACATGTAACATGCAACGTTAAAATGGTAAAACCGTTCAACTTCATATCTAGTCCCCGATATTTAAATAATAATGCGCCAGAACCTAAATGACCCGTCAGTTGAATAATTTCACCCACTTCGACATTCACGGCTGAAACGAAAAAAAATCTCGTTCACAATCGCAGAATTATTTTCGCACACTCGACAGCGTCGAACCGTCCGAATTCGGTTGCTACACGCAGCTCGCCAACGTGGCCGCGCCGCGCTGCGCTCTTTATGTAAATCTTGATTCGAAACGTAATCATTTTCCTCTCGGTTCGCAGGGAGCTACAGTGTTCGATTAGCCGGCGATGAATTCATTTCGCGGACAATCCCGGCGGGAAAATGTATGGTGTTACACCCGCCGTGGCCGCGCGCGCGCGTCGCGTCGCGTCGCCGAGCTTTCAGCGCGGGCGCTTCGACGCGCCAACATACGGCAAACCGAGTCAACGCGTTGACCCAGAGCACACACAAAGTGTGTACACACACGGATGCGAACACAACGCAGGGGGAGCCGCCGTTGCAAAGCTCGTTCTCTTCGATTTGCCAAATTTATGGGGTGCATAGCGCATGCCTCACCTGACCACTGGTCTCTCTTCCTCTCTGTCTCTTTCTCACCCTCCCCACCCTTCTCTCTCTCTTCCACTCTTTCTATCTCTATCTCCTTCTCTCTCCCTCGACGTGACGTGGCGAAATACACTGTCCGAAATTACGGCCCGCTGCATCGAACGAAATATTCAAACTCCGCGCAGGCGCATCGCGTATACGTACCGACAACATTACCGTACGTACCAGTGTGTATACCTCGCGTGCCGTTGACAACCGGCTCCTTAATCAAATAACCGTAATTCTACGCGACAGGCCGACGTTACTGAACATATACGACATTCATTCCTGCTGACCTCTTTACCGCAGATATATTTTTCTTCTCTCGCCCTCAGACTCACCTCCTTCCTCCCCCTCCCCCTCCCCCCCCTCCGGCCACCCACCTGTCCCTCGCAGTCCGCATATTTATGAGCACCAATTATTATGCGAATAATTTGATTCCTAAATAAAAAAAAAAAAAACGAAAAAAGTTTCGTGTAATTAATACGACGGACGTAGCGGAATCACATTAATAACGAGATCAGTGGAAAAGGTGGAATACGAATTTATCCCACCCAAGTCTGCGCGAAACAGGAGGCCGACGCTGTTGCACGCAGAACCCGGGCAATGTCCATCAATCTCGCCCGAGGTCGCCACGTAAGTAATAGCGATTTTCAATTACGACGCGGCCGTCTCTGGAGTTAATATTGTCGTGTGCAATTGGGCGAGGGGGTCTGGGGGGTCAGGGGTCGAGGAGGCGCGGGGGATCCGAATACCATTGAATCGAGCAGTGGCCGCAGGCGCAGGGTGCAGGGTGCAGCCAACGCTCGGCCCGCAGCTATTTCCACTCACGTGAGCGACGAGGCGCGCGCGGGCGATGAGAGCGGTGCCAAAGGCGAGAGACGACGCGCCCAGGCCACGACGAGGGAGGGGGGGGGGGGGGGGGGCGAGAGGGGGGGTTGCAGCGGATGCAGGTGGAGGGGAGTTGAGGGGTGGGGGAGAAGCTCCCACCCCTCAACTCCCATACCGACCGCGTTGGTAAGCGACCCCTGCGGTAAACGGACTAAATTGATACACTCGTACTTGGAGCTGGTTTGCGGTATGAATTGCCACCGGTCACGTAGGCACGGCTTCTCTCTGCGGCTCGAGAACTGCGCCCGGCAGTTCAACATCCCGCGCGTTCTATCCCCGGGGTCGTATATATGGCGCAACGACGAGAATATACCGTGCGTGCGACCGGCCGTCTCGCGGCGACAAAGCAGCCGGCTGCACAGGTCGGCGATATCGGTGGATCTGCGCACGTGTTTTCCTCGATAACGCCGACGACTCGGCGGGCCGGTTTCGCTTGCACCGTCTCATTAGATATTCGCCGCCGATGACGATAGGCTAATTGCGTAAACGGGGAGAATATTTTTCTATTAAAGCGGCCGGGAGAGGCGGACAGGTTTGCAGTGACTTAAGTGACAAGGCGACGGGGTTGATCGTCGACGACGATTAATTTTGTTGTTAACGATGTTTAGGTGGTTTACACTGATGTATACATTTAATCCGTAATTTCTGAACCTAAATTGGAAAGTTAGTTGCAATGTTTGCGAAGGGGAAACAGAGTCACGTGAGAATCGCGTGAAGCGAGTGGAGTGAATTTTTCGTACCCAAGTTGGACGTCTAAACTCGTCATCGTTTATTTCGAAATTTATTTTACGTGCCACGAGTTGTCTCTCGGACCATCGCAAAGCAGTTTTTCCGAGCCAATCACGACCAGTCCGCCCGATCGAACCGTCGCAGATATCCAAGCGATATGCGAGCCGGAGGATTACGCCGCGTTCTCTGTGAAATATCGAGCCTCGCGCGGATCCGCTTGTGTTATTCGGCGAATAACGGTTGAGCAATTTGCGAGCGCGATATCAATTGGCGGGATTGTCCGAAAATCGGGAGGGTGAGGAGGGGAGGGACGTGAAAGGGAGGGAGTGGATCACCGATCGTGCATTATAACGCGTGGACCGCGAACACGAGGCGGACAAACCGAAAGCGTAGCGATTCGATAATGTAATTGACTTCAATCGACGGCTCTGTATTTCCCAGGCCTGAGATAACACGTCGCGCGGGTCATTAATCACCGATGCGGGGGTTGATCGACTGACCGGTTGTGTTCCCGCATTTACGACTGCGCAGCACACACATCGGATCCTCGTCGTCATCGTCGCCGTCGTCGTCATCGTCATCATCGTCGCAGTCGCCGTCGTCATCGTCATCGTCGTCGTCGTCGTCATCGTTCCAGTCATCGTCATGTAGTCATCGTCATGGTCATCGATGAATTATCGATGCGACGACAATCCACGGTGATCCGCAAGGTCCGACCCTCTCCCTCCTCCTCCTCCGCCTCCTTCTGCCTGATCCTCGTTCACCACGTCGATTTATGCCCCGGGCGTGATAGAGGAACCCGGAGAATCAACGAGGCTAGTTGCCCTCTCTCTCTCTCTCTCTCTCTCTCTCTCTCCATCCCTCTTCGCATTATTCCACGAGACTAACGTCCTCGCGTGACCTCACCGCGACGGGATCAACGCGGACGAAGACGACGACGACGACCATGACTACGACTACGACTGCGATCGCGACGACTGCGACTACGACGACTGCGACTAGGACTACGACCACGATGCTGGCTGCGACTACGATCACGACGACTGCGACTGCGTCGACGACGACAACAACAACGACCACGACGACTACGACTACGATTTGCCTACTGCACCGCTACTAATCCTCGACCCACGAGACTGACAACCAATGCCACTACCGATGCAACGACTATGACGACACGCACCAGCCTCGACGACAGTGCGGCGAGGGATGAGCTTCGGCGTTTCTATTGTCGCGCCGTTCTGGCTGCTGGTCCGCCGCCGGCTCGACGTCATCGTGCACTCTGGCCGCGCGCGACGCCTCCGCCGCCGCGCGTCGACACGGGAACTCGATTAAGCTCTGGACGATGCGGCAGCTGTCAAAACGCGACCCTCTCGCCCGTCCCTCCCCTTCCTGCCTCAGCCGCCCTGGGTCGTTCCGCCGCTAAACCGCAGCAGTGTTCGCTCGGGTCTAAAGCGGGCCGCGCGCCGAGCCAGCACCGTCGAAACGAGCGCGCGCCGCGTCCCAGCGGACCTCGTGTTCTGCGCTGCTCCCGCAGTTTCTACGACCCGCGCGCGACACTCGATCCCTGTGAATATACCGCGCGCGGCTCGGGTTATCGAGTCACCTGGAAATTGACCGGGCGATAGAGTAAACACGGGCCGATGTTATCTGGGGGGGCTGATAGGCATCTGTGTCAGCTTATCCCCCTCCCTGCCGCTCGCGCTCGCTCTCACCCTGACATTATTTAGGGGGCGCGACCGAGAGGCGACTCGACCCTCCGCCGGGAATATCCACCGAGCCTCGTTGTTACCCCGACGCGATCCCCACCCCGGCCCCGGCACTGAGTTCATGACGTTAGTCGATAATTTTATTTTTTACATGAAATATTCATCGGGGGTTGAGTCGATGCACGCGCCGGTTGGTTGGACCACGCTGACACGGCTATCGAGTGTCTCGGTTAGCAGGGGGAGGAACGGGCGAAAAAAAGTGTCCGGTATGTTTTCAGTTTGTTCAAAGTGAGTCGGTAATTGGATTCCGCGATACGTTTTAGCGATGAAGCGTTGTACTACGGATATTTTATTGTTTAGAATTTGCCCTGCAATATCGCATTTCCATTTGCAATGGTGACTCGTATTTTTGTTATAGAAGTACATTAAGGGAAGTCTCGTCGAGTTAATTAATTATTTACTGGTTGGAAAACGGGGTTTCTGAAATGTAGTGATTAGACCCAAAATGAATGTGTTCGGTGCTGTTGGAACAGCAATTCAGAACCTGTCCGGAACTTCTTCAAGACGATATAACGATATCAGGTGGTCATCATTGCGTAAGGGTGAGTTCCGTCATATAAATAAATTTGTTAATAATAACATGGACAAAACAAGGTTTCTGAATTGTAGTGTTTAACACCATACCCATTGTACGGACTTAACGATATAGCAATTTAGAACCTGTTTGGATCGAATCGTCATTACGACATGGCATGACCAAAATACTCATTACAATATTAAATCATCACCATTTCCAAAAACCTACAATTCTCCTCACTTAGCCCCATTTTTTCTGCGAACATCGGCCCAAGATCCAGTTTCGAAATTACCCCCCAAACGTATACGGCAATCAACTCATCATAAAAAAAAATGCCATCAACCGACGACTCCGTCTTCGCACCTTGAGTATTGGCGAATTCTCCGCGAGACTCGGCGACGATATCACTTTAATGCGTCGTATAACTGACCCAACGGGTTTCATACATCACAGCAGGTGCACGTGTGTACTCACCATCGCGCGGCGAGAATCCTGCGGGGTTAAAGCAGCGCGTGAGCCGCGAGACCGAGCGACCGAGTGAGAGAGCCAGAGGGAGTCAGTGAGAGAGAGAGAGACAGAGAGGTCTTCTTGTCCCCGCGCGTACACGCTAGTGATAATTCCATAGGTACACGTCGGTAATGAATGGGGGGGTAACCGAATTGTGCGCGAGCGGGTTAGTGTGAGTTAACCAGAGTGTTCACCGGTGTGTATACAATGCGACCAGAATGTACGAATATACATGCGCTATACTATCATGTATACATACGCGGGAATGTGTTCCACCGGCTAAACCGACCCCACAGCGAGAGAGAGAGAGAGAGAGAGAGAGAGAGAGAGAGATGCAGAGGCCAAGAGACAGAGACAGAGACAGTGGCAGAGGGAGAGCGGTGCTTTCCGCTTACCTAGATCCACTGACGAACCGTGCACCGAGCGTGGCCACGGCTCGTCCATAGTGTATACCCATAGCCGGGGACACGCAAACCAATGTCGCAAACACGAGAAGCATGCATATACATAGCCGGCGTGTATGCTATATACACACGATACATATGTATGTGTACCATGCGTGGAGGAAGTGTATATATGCGTCCTGGAAGGAAGAGTGGGATGAGGCGAGTAGGAGGTGGAGGAGGAAGAGGAAGAGACGGCCGAGAGGAGGAGGAGGAGGAGGAAGAGGAAGAGGCGGGCGAGGAAGAGGAGGAGGAGGGGGAGGGTTGGGTCGAGGATGAGAACATAGAACGAGGACGACTACGACGTCGAGAGGCTCCGCAGCTAACTATTTACGATTATAACCCGCAGGGCGAATTTCGGTTTAATAGTCTCTCGCTAGCTCGTTCACTTCCCTCGCTTGCCTCGCGCGCGCTCTCGGTTCGCCCCTGGAGCGCGCGGCGGCGGCGGCGGCGACGGTGGCTGGCCGGCCGGAGCGGAGCCCGCGCTGCGTGCTCCGACCCCCCGGGGGTTAATGCTACAGCCAGTCGATAGTCTACGTACGATCGATCGCACGTACGCGGTACGTAGTACGTACTCCTCCACCTGCGAGAACGAGTCGCCTTGGCGAACGCGCTCGGTGGTAACGTCGCGGCGATGGCGATGGTAGCCGCGCGCGGCTACCGCCACCATTGGCACCAGGTCACTGCTCCCCCTCTCTCCCTCAAACCACTTTTCCAACCCTTTTCACCTACTCTACCCGGGTAAAACTATCGACGCACACGACGACGACGACTCTCCCGGCATTTTTCATAAGCTCATTAAACTTGCCAGTCTTCGTGTCGCCTCTCTGGGCTGCGACGTGGAGAGGACGTCGCAGGTCGCAGTCGTCGGTCGCGGGGCTCGGTACGCACGCGTCGCGCTGGAGAAGTGAAAAATTAATGCGGCTATTTGACGGTATCGGGGATGTTAATAGGATTTTAATTTACGACTGAGTCAAGCAAAGAGCTTAACAAGCTCCGGCGTTAAAGGCTAAGCCTCTTACGCAACGCGCGCACTGCGCGCGATTGTTTGTTGGTATGTGAGGTTTTTTTTTTTTTTTTTTTTTTTTTTTTGGCGTGAATGGAGAGGGCTTGACCTACGGCGTTAGGTGGGATTAGTTAACGAGGAACAAATTCAATAGATTCAGGTCGATAAAGTCTGTTCAATGAAAAACAATGAGTGTGAATTCGGTGATGATAATAAAATTGAAATCGAGATGAAAATCTTGTAGTTTTGGTGAATATAAAAAATTGATAATATTTATGTTACAGCAGATTCTTGTTAAGTTTTAATTCTGCAAATATTTATGAAGAATGTCTGCAAGGATCTCCAAGACACAACAAAATTGTTTACCAACCGATCCCGATTTCGCAATCTCATTTTACACTGCAATATCGACGTCGCACCGGGTACACAAACGTTTCGCCATTAATACCGAAACTGTTGACGGCGCGCGTGCGCTGGTTCGGCGTGATAAATTAATTCACCAATTAACCGACGGGTATCGAGCCTCGTTGAAACCTTAATTTACATTCGAATTACCACGCTCGACGAGCTCAAAGCGCCCGGCCCGAAGCCTCTCGCTTTGAGCGGTGCGCGCGATTGTTTTTCTCACATTTTTTAAAATATTTTCGTCGTGCCTTGCGCGAAACGTGACTGCGAAAAAGCGACGAATCAGCGGCGTCGGTTGTCGTTAGTCACAGCATCAAACACGTACATTCGCACGGGCATTCGCACGTATGCAATCTCGGTGTTCTATATTTATAGCGCACGACGAGAGGCGACATTTATCGGATCCTTTTGGTACGTTCAACATCCGAAAGTGGTCGCCCGCCGAAGTTGAGACTGCACTATTCCTTCAGGTGGCGCTGAGGTGCTCTTCTCGCCTCGCGCTGGTCCGGCGCTTCTCGTGGTCCTTGCCTTACGCTACTCGGAGGTTCCGCTCGACCCTCCCACCTGGTCTTCCGACGCTCTCTCTCTGCCAATCAGCCCCGTTTATTTTTTCCACGTACCAAATCGACAAAACAAGGCGTAGAATTTTCGACGCAGCGTCGCGATACAGCCAGATCGGTCGACGCGCCGACAATGGCGCGTCACCGTCAGCGCGACGATGATACCGAAAACTACGGTGAACGAGCGCGGAAAGTCCATTTGGATTGATCCAATGGGTGTTTAATGACCGTATAAAATCGTGCAAATACGCAGTGTTCTCACTTCAGTCGTGACGCGATTCGCACATATATGGAATATGTACTATATGTATGTATTATGTGCATGTGTATATAGGATATACGCACGAATCGCAGTGTATGAAATATAGTGATACGAACGGGCCACCGAGAGTGCGACGGTCGGATGCTTGCACGCATCCCACGTTCAACCACGCGCGCCCCTCACGCTCCTCGCGCTACGTTGAACCGTTGATTTATTTATTCAACGTGTATACGAGGGACAGTCGGAGGGGGGGAGGGGAGGGAGAGAGAGGAGACAGAGACACAAAAGAGACGGATACACACAGGTTGCACGAAAGCTCGCGCGCTCGCTCTCTCGACTAATTACGTATTCAAGCTCCGTTGTAAAGCGAAAAAGCTCTCTATTTGCGCGATTCGTAAATCGAATCGTATATTTTTTTGTTCCATCCCCTCATCCCACCCCCGCAACTCGCGCGTTTCACACTCGACATGCTCGCCGGCTGCCTGATACATGTAATAGCTATTATTGCCTGTATATGCGCGCTGTTAATAATAAAGGGCGATCAGTTACACGCGTCAAATGCTTTGAACGTCGCTCGGCATTTTATTCCCTCCCACGTCCGGAGTGTTTTGAATCCGGCGTTCTTTGTGTCTCGATATCGCATCGCAATTATTTCGCGCAAATTGTGGGTCCGCGATGCGCAAATGCGACAACGGTGGAATTAATCTCGGAACATGAGAAACGTTCGGTCTAGACTTGGGCGAGACGATTGCGGATAGTGTTACGTCCTGGCCGTAACGTCACAGCCGTTCAAAGTGATAACGTTTTTAACGTGTACGTCGTGCCATCTCGTGGAATGACAAACGGAGCAAGCAACGTTAACGGTTTGACAGTCGTAGCCGGCGAAATGTTCCTTCATGAAGAACGATTGACCACACGATGCCTATCCGGCCCGAAGTGCGGCAAGCCTCCCAACCGAGCTGTGCAAAGCGTGTAAATCTGCCGACGGATGAAAATCCTCGACATATTTGACGTAACAACAGAATTTCATTTATTAGATACTGTTCAGAACATAAATAAAAATACTGGTAGTCCTGAAGCCAGCAGTTACACACTTTTTGTCCATTCTTCGCAGCCGCCATAAGAACCTTCGCGTCCCAACTATTTTATCGTCGTCCTAACCATAAAACAATTGCTAACTCCGCAAACAAAAAACAATCCGTGTCGACTAAAAATCAATACATCCGTCACTCTGTGGTAGAACAGCCAGTCACGAGCGTTCCAAAATGTTTATCAATTTATTTCGCAGTGAAAATAAATAAATAGATGTAACACCCACGACCGACAACACGCAGATTCGCGCGGGTAAAACCACGAAAAAAAAAAACAAGTTAACAGAACGACGGGGTGTTACAGTTACGAGCAACAGTAAAAAAAAAAAAAAAAAAAAAAAAAATCTAGAGCAAGTTTACACGGTAACTAAAGCAACGTCGAGGCGAAAGTACCCTAATTATTTTTATTCGATGTCTGACAGGTGTTGGCGCTGGGTGGTTAAGGGGTTGGGAGCCCTCCCCCTCCCAGCCACCCGCGCGCGTATGCCGGTCGTAAAAATAACGGGATAATCGGAAGAGTTTGGATGGCTCATAGTCACTGGGGGTATAACGAGTGCGGTGTTGGTTGGAAGAGCCAATTTGGTCTGCGAAAGCCACATTCTCTCTCTCGCCTCGGCGAAGTGAGAGGCAATGAATCGAGGATAGCGCGAGAACGACGGTTCGGCGCAGAGAGAATCGAAGTACCGATGGCAAACGGGAGGGGTCGAAGGGGGCGAATGTCGGGGAGGGGGGGGGGGGGGGGGGGTGAGGGGATGAGAGCGAGAGAAGCGTTACCCAGAGCCCCAGCGGGGTGGTTTTCGTCCGTGGCCCGCCACGGGGGGAGGGGTTTGGGGGGAACTTCGACATCGCTCTTACTCTCTCGTTATATCGGACGGGGCCAATCGACCTATCGAACGCCCAATTACTCCCTGGCAGCGAGTCCTTGTCGATATTCTTCTTCGCTCTCGGTATTAGGTAGACGGTGAACCTCTCGTCGACGCGGTGCTCGCGCGCTGCTTCTGCCGCTGTTGGTGCGGTGTACAGTGAGGATGGTGGTGGTAGTAGTGGTGGTGGTGGTGGTGATGCTGCTACTGTGGAAATGCGGAGCCGCTCGGAGACGAAACTTTTCGGGTGGGGGGCGGGGGGGGGAGGGGGTTTTGAGCGCAGGGTTACGCCGCGGTAGCTCCTCAAGCTCGCTGCTTCGCTGCAGGAGTGAAAAGTTCCCTCTCTCTGTCTCCCTTTCTGCTCCGAAAACGCTTCTGCTGATGGAAACCGGCCAGTTTGTAAAACGGTAGACCGGGGAGAGCGAGGAGAACGCGAGGCGGCTGCAGAGGACGCGACGGTGTCGAGAGAGGCAAAAGTCCGGGAAGAAGCTAAAGTGATAAAGTTTGACAGAGAGAAAGAGAGCCGCCCGGGTCTCGAGTGACAATTTTTTTTTTTCTCCTTCTCGGGTACCAAACCCCATCCCCCTTCTCCCTTCCCCCTTCGCACCAACCACCTTACCCACCCCCCCGGCAGCCCGAACTACCGTCGTTCCCTATTTTCTCAGGTTATCTACCCGCTCCTTTCTCTCCCGGCGAGGGCTCCATTTTTTTCCTCCTCTCTTCCACTTGGAACTTGTATTTTTCCTGCTCCCACGGCGCTTTCACTTTGGCGTCTCCGCGACAGACGCAGCGCGCGAGACGCCCTCGCCCCTCCCAACTACATCCCGAAGAGTTCGCGCGGCGTAATTTTTATTTATGAGACTTCGTTACCGCGTCTCCGACCCCTTTCACGGGGGCTGCTGCCGAACCGCTGTTTCTTCTCGCCGGCGCTACCGACGCTGGGCCACTTTTCCGCACTGTCTTCTCGTTTCGCATTCGAAAACACCTCGGGTTGTCGTTGCGATGCCACGGACTCACCTCAAAGGATTTCCTAAATTTTCGTTTGTGGCGAAATTTAAGGCATCTGGATCCGAGGGAGAAACGTTGGGCCGGGTGAACTTTTCACGATACGCGTAATTCTGCGTTGAGAAGCTCGCAACAAATGTTTAGCTGTATACTTCGCCAAATAAAAAAATAAAAAAGACTTTTGTAACAAATATAACTAAAACTGAGCGAAACATATAAATTTCGCTGGACAAAATTCACAAAATTGGACAAAAATCAATAACCTAAATGTAGATCAAAGATCCTGCTAATTTATTGAAGGGAGAAATATACCTCGACGAAAATTGTAAAAAAAAATATTGTATTACGGTTACCACGACTGCAATTCACAGCCTCGTGGGCGTCGAATTCATAATTCCCACTTCATACTTATACCTATACCTGATTTCGTGTACTCGGGCTCGTGGGAACCTGGCGCAACTCTGGAGGGCGGTGAAGTCGAACGTTGAGCTTGCAAGCTCGCGGGATTTCTGGCGCGCAGAGAGAAAAAGAGAGCGCCTGACTGTAAGCAGAGCGAGAGAGGGGGACAGAGAGAGAGAGTTCGACGAAACGAGCCGTGTAATTTTAAGGTAACTCGGCGGTAACCACGTCGACGAGCGGGTCAACGGCGTGGTGATTTATTCCTCTGGCTGTGCGGGCGCAGAGGGGGGAGTGGAACAGGGATGGAGAAAAGGTAAAGGGGAGCGAGGGAGCGCGAGGCCAATGACGCGAAAAGATTATGTACGGTCCACGGGAGCCCGACAGCAACGAGCTCCGGGAGCTTTCGCTGTAGGCACAAGCAGCAGCAGTGAGCAGAGGCAACTGCAGCAGCAGCAGCAGCGGCAATGGCAACTGCAACAGCGGCAACTACAGCAACGGCAACTATAGCAACAGCAGCAGCAGCAGTACTCGCTACTCACCCGCACGCGCGTTTTCAGCGCACGATTAGGAGAAAACAAGGGCTTTGAGCGCGCCGGCTTGCACACGCGGCGCCATTTTAATGCCCGCCTAATGGTCCGTGATCTTTGATTGGAGCGTGTTTACGCAGCATTTTCCCTATCGCTCTGTGTATACATATACAGCCGTTATATGACCCCTCCAACCGGATTCCTGGCGCTGGCCTCCCGCTCGGCCGGAAGCAACAAAAGTTCAAAAAAGGTATCGGTGAAAAACCATTATGCCTTGTACCACCCTCAACCCTCATACCTCCCTCGTGGCAGCCGCGGCGAACGAGTGGAAATAAAGCACGATCAATTTATCGCGTTATAACGTAATTTCCGATAAATTGACGTCTCGCGTCGGACGTGCGAGTGGACGTGAACCGCGGTAATAACGGAAAGAACACATTGCGGCGTAGTCGCGGTTGGAGAACTTGAGGGGGTACATCCGGATATTCCGCGTCGGGGCTCAAGATTGATGATCTATATTTTCGTTTGCGGGTTTCCCTTCGTCTTGCTCTCACTCTCTTTCTCTCTCGGAATCCTCGTTCGGTTGCAATCCTCCGCGGAAGGATCAATCTTAATCTTGATTTATCGAGGACGTTTGAGGTGAGCCGCGTTGGGGATCTGTTACCGACAATCTCCAAGGATTAATAATCGGCGGAGTGTGTACAAGCGAGCTCCCGAATATCATGTCAGCGCGCGTATCGATCTCCGCGTACTTCCGACAACGAGCTTCGAGCTTCATCGGATTTGGTATCGAATTTCCGGAAAAAAATTTGTGAGACTGATGCGATCTTTCTTTGTGATGCAGATTCTTTGTAGGAGTTTGGGGTGATCATTTTTCAGGTTTCCAATGAATGGTTAGATCATGTTTTGCGGATCCTTGGTATGTCAAACGGAATTGGAACATGTCATGCGGAAGAGCTAAATGCCTAATGGTCAGGATGAGCGTTTTGTTATAATGATAAAATTAACTAGACTGACGTATCAGACTGATCGAATTCCTGACAAGCAGTAGATGCTACATTTTTATGTAATTCACAGTTGGCTAGTGCTTTCAGCTTGATCCTATTTCTAAAAGATGCAACATTTTGATCCTAGACAGGTCAGCTTAGACCATCAAGACAACAATTTCTTAGACTTGGTGAAGAACAGGACGGTGATGCCTAGATGAATCATGATTAACATCCTCCCTGATCTCCAAGTTAGATTAAAATCCTGACAAAAAAGGCGAACGCAATGTTTCGTCTCTTATGCACGTTGCTCTAAACCATCAAGACGATTATTCTCCACATTGGGCGACGACAGGACAACGATGAATGGTCGGGATCACGTTTCACGTGCGGCTGATCGCAAAATTAACTGGAACACGTCGTCCGCACTGCGGGAACGATGACCCCTCGACGCGCCCGACGACCGGGGGGGAGGAAACACGAGAATGCCAGTTTCTCGAACCCGAGAATTGATCTACGGTCCTGTGACCTCGGAGCCGAGGCGCCAAAGAGACTCGGCGAAGGTGTCGAGGATGGAAGACCATCGATCGACCAGGGAGGAGGATTTGCAGGTCTCCGTCTTGGGGTGTCCGCTCCCGGGACGATCATCTCCCTCGACTAATGTACCTCAACCCTCGTCCCCCCCAGGACCGTGCGGACGGATTTCAAACGAAAAAACACACCACCGACGTCACAAGCCGGGGTGCTCGATTCTCTCCCAACTCTTGCCACTCGATTCTCGCCGTCCAAACTGAAACAGACTCCGCCGTCTGCGCTGCTCTGATGCGATAAGCTTTCCTCGTCTCTTTCGGGCTCCTCATCGACCAAACGGATCTGCCGGTTCTCTTTTTCTCCGACGGATCATCCGGCGAATGATTTATGTCCTTCGATGAGCCAGAGGAATCAAACGAGTCCTCCAAAGAAACTCTTTAAATAACAAGTGTCCACCGCACAATGACGTCAGTCTCACTCGCTGAGTTAAATAGACCCGAATGAACAGACACGTTTCACCCCTCCGGCTACCTCGCCGAGATCATTAATAATGCGGCATATTTCGTCCGCGTATTAACAGATTTAACGATTGAACAAGGGCGCGCGGTACGTCATGTTCGTTAATTGCAGGCCTCGACTAATTTGCTAATTTCCAACGCGTCCGTTTCCACTTTGAATCGCTCTTCCTCGTCCTACCTCCGCTGTTGCCCTCTCGCAATCTCTGTCTCTCTTCTCCAACCCTCTCTAAACCAACCCTCTCCCTCGCTCGCTGCCTCGTTGCGGTCTGGAATATTCGTCATTCGGGGATTGTAAATTCAGGGTTCGTCCTTTACGCACACTCGCGCGATACACGCGCGCGTACCCTACGCGTGTTCAGCTCGTACGCGAGTGCAAATACGCCGGGATACACACACGGGACGAGCGGGAAGGTGTGCGCTCTCGCGATTCCGCGAGATTGCGGGCGACAGTAACGCGTCCGAAGTGGCGAAGCGAACTCGAGAGTGGCATCGATTAATCACCGGGAGGACATTTTGTAGTGATGTGCGACAAAACGGCCCCGCGTACAGTGTAGCGCGGCTGCCTCGCTATGAGGACGACGAAGAGACGCGGGACGAGGGGATTGAGGGGGTTGAGGAGGTTGGGGCACGACGAGAGTGTTTCCCTGCCACCCACTACACGTCGGCTCAAAACACCGACAAAAGGGTCACCAATAACCCTGGACTGCTCGGAACAACCGCGCGGCAGCCAACGAGAGCTCGTCTCGAGTGTTTGCCATCGTATAATCTGTCCAACGACACCGCGCTGTCTCTGTCTCCTTGTTGGGAAGCGAGAGCCCCAACGCGATGGCGGGCATAACGCTTGTGGTCGTCGTTTCGCGACACTGGGTTCATCTTGATTCGCGAGACACCCCACTGCAAATATACATTTCGGAGAGTGAGATGGATGAGTTGTGATAGGATATGGAGAACGTAGGTTCTCGACCCTCATCGCTGGAAGCTTTGTCTTATGATCTCAGCTAACCCGTCAATGAGGAAATGTCGGTACGTCCTTGAATTTTTTTTCGACCTTACCTGGAAGTTCATTTTGGGTCGGGTTTACATTTTCGTTCGATCAAAAACACGTTCGATGTTTTCATTATTGCTGGTCCTTGATTGAGACATTCAATTTCGCGATCCGCCAGCGAGAAAAATACATTGGCGACAGTCGCGACTACGTTCAGTGTCCCACGAGTACTCGGCATTTCTCATTGACGGCGGATGGCAGAAAAAAAAACGATGCCCGAGTTCTCGACGGACGAGGAGGTTCGTTTTAATCTGCAAATAAAATTTGCTTACGACGGTGGCGTCGCACGTGAGAGTACAATGCAAGCGCGGAGGCGCCTTTAATTGTGCAGCTCGTCGAAACAAAGCCGTGAATCAGGAACCGCGGGTGTAATCAAAGCATTTTGATTGCAGCGACCGCGTGCGCGCGCGCGCACACCCGACACCTCCCGGATCTTTTCGTTTAATTATCTCCGAATATACAGCCGGACGGGTAATCCACCGTCGAGTGTTGTGTCTGCCCTATGAATATTCACGGGATTCGCGGCGGAGACGTCAGCGTACAGCGCGAACAAATGCACCGACTTGTGACTTAATATTGTTTTAGTGCCCGGGATAAAAGTGACGAGGGGGGCTTCGTTTCATTTTTATTCAACTGCCGCGACGAAAGTGCCACTCGACGATATAATCCTAAGTTTCGTGTCCCCGGGCGTCTGCAACTTTAGTTTTTAATCCATACTGAAAATTGTTAGATGTGCTAGATATTTAAATTGCGCCCAAAAAGCTTCACGACAAATTCCAAATATTTCCCAAATTTATTTATTATCAAATTAATATAAAATTAACAATAAAATTGCATCGTTAACTATAATTATGAATTTACTGTGTAATTTGCGTTAATTTATAATTCACGCTGGAACGAATCATAGAAAATGGTGGCCATCGAAGACCCACGAGGAAATCTGCATCGCGTTCGTTCTCATCGTCGGGGCGGCGCTGCCGTCGAGTTACGCGGTGTATAATCATCAAGCCTGCGATTCCCGCTGCGCCTCTTCGCGTGCTATATCCACGTACGAATTCCACGCGAGCTCTCGCGAGGGGGGAGCGGAGGGGGAGAGGGGGGGGGGGGAGCGAAGATTCCTGCCTCGCGCGCGAGAGTTCGCAATTTCCTATAGGCGATAATCGCATTGATTTAGGAGGCTTTCGCCCGCGCGTTCGCGAGCTTCCGACTATCCGGGAAAACACTTGGATGTTAGGCGCCACCTGGCCAAGACGGCGCACGCGGCGTTCCCGGTGCTGGCGGGTACAACTCCGGACTCGCGGGCGTCGCCGTGTTCGGGGCGCCAAGTTCGCCAGGTCGAAGGGGGGGGGGGGTGGCTCGTTGGCGTGCCGCAAGGTAATATCAGGTAATTCCCTGAGCTTCCCGCGGTAACAACCGAGTATTTCATCGGGGGCCGCCCGGGACCGTCGCTTCGAACTGCTGCCGCGCCGATTGGATCGTGCGTGATGGTGCGAGTCGATTACACTGCGCCGCGCGGGAGAAACGAAGACGGAAATGATAGAAGTGAGTTCTCAAAGGATTAATGACACCTCGGGAACGAATTGCCAACTTCCGGCGGAAGCCCCGCCGCAACGCGAGACCCGCGAGCACATGCGCGAAGTTTGTGCGACGAAATTGCGGTGTTTGTTAATAATACGTAAGCTTAATTGAATTTATAGAGTGTTACGTAGCTCTGTTTTAGTTTCAGGTCGTCATAGTTGCAATTATTTACTCTTCTTTATTTTTGCTTCCTCATAGAGGAAGCTAAAGCTTAATCGATTCTGCACAAGATGCTGCAACTTAATTCAAATGCGAAGCCCGATCGAACGATCGTGGCTTATTTGCTCCAGCGATCAACAGTTACGCAAAAACCGCTTAAATCGAAGTCACGAAATTTATATTTTCAAAATATCGACTTCTAACCTATACCATCGTTCTCAAGTCGCATATTCTACCCCTGAAAACACTGGTTACAACCTTTTTTTAGTTGATTTTGAAAAAAAAAAAAATTTGGTCGAACAGTTCGTCAGAAATCGTAGATCTGGCCGCCTGGCCAAAAACAGCCCAAATCGGGGTCACGAAATTTATATTTTCAAAATATCGACTTCTAACCTATACCATCGTTCTCAAGTCGCATATTCTACCCCTGAAAACACTGGCTACAACCCTTTTTAGTTGATTTTGAACAAAAAAAATGTTGGTCAAACAGTTGGTCAGAAAACTTTAATTTTCCACTAGTGGGAAACTGCCGTCTTGCCCACCACCGCTTTGGTTATTGCCACGATGATTCTCACTGCCGTACAGTGGGAATCACTTCGGAAATTATGAAAATAGCGGTGGGCAAGACGGCAGTTTCCCACTAGTGGGAAACCGGTGGTTTCGTTGTGTAGTAGATCCGCTAGAGATTTGGCTTTGTTATCCCATGGATTTTTCCTATAGTGAAGAGATCCGAAATGAAACAAAATAAACCTTGCAAATTGCTTCCTCAGTATTTTAAACTTTTGACAAAGCTACCTCTATGAGTAAGTATGTTGATCAATTTTGGCTTCCTCATAGAGGAAGCTTTGTCAAAAGTGTAAAATACTGAGGAAGCAATTTGCAAGGTTTACTTTGCAGGCTTTTTTTAAATTTTTTTTTTGTAACAGAAGCTGTGTCTCTCAATACAGAAAAATCTTTCAACACCGATCGTGACCGCGTAACACAATGCGCGTCGGTGAGTCGTCGCGCCGTGTAGCTCCCGGGAAAAATGAGACACGGAGAGCGGCGAGACGAGGGAATTGCGTAGAAGTGATTCCGATACCCGTGTCTCGCCAGCCGCGGAGGGACGAGCGGAATCGTTTGCTTTTATGTCTCACTTGGCAACGGGCGCGCTCTCGGTCTCGCCTCTTTCTCCATTACAGCGTGTTATTATTACCGAGGCAGCCGTTAATGGGTCTCCCAACACCCTGTACAGCGTGCCCGAAGCCCGGCCAATTCTCGGGCGTCTAATAACCCGGGACAATGTGTCACACGTTTCCCCCCGGCGCGAAATTCGCGTTATGGCGAAAAAATTCGAGAACGCCACAAGCTGTGCGCCGGCGTATCGAATTTTTTTATTAAAAACCACTCGAGACCGCTTCGCTTTCTTTTATTTAGCTCGAGATTTTTGTGTTGTTTTTTTTTTTTACTTTTTTTCGCGCAATCGATAATAGCCTAAGGGGGTAGTCGGGATAGAGCGAGAGGGAGCGATAAGGATAGTGGTGAGAGAGAGAGAGAGAGTGAGAGCAACGGAGAAGGGAAGCAAACGAGAAACTCGTTGGTTTTTCATCAGAATTTTACGAACTTCCGGCGAAGTCGGAAAGTCTGAGCGCAAGGAGCCCGGCAAAGACCCGGAGCGGAGCACCTCGTTTGCCGTGTCTGTACAGCGCGGTGCAGC
This sequence comes from Itoplectis maculator, assembly GCA_964034905.1. Lineage (NCBI taxonomy): Eukaryota > Metazoa > Arthropoda > Insecta > Hymenoptera > Ichneumonidae > Itoplectis > Itoplectis maculator. Next base: position 4,708,835 of record OZ035870.1, read on the forward strand.
AGAAGCAACAGCGCACCGGCTAAAATTACGTCTTCCATCGTTAACTCTCGTCGGGCCACCGGCCTGATGGAGCTATGTACCTCCTGCCGTTGCTGCTGCTGCTGCTGCTGCTGGTGCTGCTGCTGTTGCTACTGCCGCTTCCTCGCGCTGGATTTTAGTATCCGAGTATCTGTGAAGTGGTCGATAAACCAACAACTATAGTCGGGTCTGTCGGGGAAAAGAAAGAAGAAAAACCGCCGCCAGATCTACGATTTCTGGCAAACTGTTCGACAAAAATGTGTTTTTTTTTTTTTTTTTTTTTTTTTTTTTTAAATCAACTAAAAAAGGATTGTAAACGGTGTTTTTAGGGGTAGATTTTATATTTATATGCGACTTCAGAACGATATTTTGAAAAAATAAATTTCGTGGCCCCGATTTCGGCGGTTTTCGGCCTGGCGGCCAGATCTACGATTTCTGACAAACTGTTCGCTTCGTGATAAAATCTTTTTTCTCTTCATGGTCGTCTTAGTACAAAATCGACGGGAGTTTTTTTTTTATTCTCGTCGCTCGCCACCCAGAAGACAGAAAGAGAAAGAGACACAGCAATGAGGAAAATAAAGGAAGAAGAGATCGAGATTTCTTGCGGTTGTCGGATCACGCTTATTCGGGAAATCGTATCAGCAACGAAAAGTCCCGACCACGTGTGTGCGGAGTACGCCGCGCGTGGCGAATCTTCTTCTCAGTGCCGAGGCCCGTGAAGCTGCGGTCGGACCTTCTGGCGAAATCCAAATTTTATAGGATCCCTCAGCAGGATCAGATTAGAGCGCCGGACCGTATGCCGAATTCGCGCTCCGCGGCATAAAAAGCTTTCGCCCCGGCTTCACGGAGCATCGTGAGCGTTTTCCCGACCATATGGGCCGAGGTTTTTCCTTTATTCGCCTCCTCGATGCTTCGACGATCCTCGGTAATCCCCGATTTCACTGGGGCCCACCCCAGAGAAGCCTTCCTTCCTCCTCGCCAGACCTAGGCTGCGAGCCTAGCCTTGCGGAAGTTCATTACGCTTCACTTGGGGAGGAAAAAAAAACCTCAACATCATTTGGTTAATCGTGTTGGAGATTTCCCTGCATGTCTGCACTCCCGGGAGAATGATCATCAGCTGCTGCGAAGCCACCTTGAGTTTTGTAGAATTTCCCGTTTTCAAACTCCTTCACTTTTCTCGTATGTTCATTCCTGGTCATTGTTCCACCTTTACTTTGAAATAGGATTTTTTTTTTTTTTTTTTTTTTTTTCAAAAGTTTTCCAGAACTGATCATCGTATAACTTCACCCCGGGCTCCATCAAGTCACTCAGATTCCTTGCAACTTCCGCGAACTCCGTTAATTACATTCTTACCGCCGCTTGAACGTGAAAAATCTCCGTTGCACTCTTTACCTTTTAAACGCCTGGAAATTGCACTCCGCGAACGCTTCGTTTGCTCTTTCGAATTTCCTGCCGGGGCCGGTAACTATTATAACACTAATATAATAGCGCTATGTGATGAAGGCACCGCTGTACTTGCTTTTTTTCTACCACCCTGTGCCAGTGCTGCTACTTCATTCCTAGCTCAATTCCAAATGCTTGAATCCAACGCTGTTTGAATCCAACATTATTCCACCTGCGAGTCCAGATGTCTTCCACTCCCCGGGCCAACCGAAGCTTATCTCAGACGGCGAATGCTTGGCAAACGTTTGACAAGAGTCAGCAGGGTGCAGAGGATCACAGCCGTATCAGGTTCTATGGCGCTGGAGATTCAGAAGACAGACTGTTGGTACCGATAACGCTTGCTTGCAGGCCCCCGCGGTGAGGGACTCGGCGGGAGCCAAGAGACACGCGTGGAATCAAGCGACAATGAGGACTCCATTCGTCCTCTCCCTCTCTGTGTCTCTTGATCTCTCTCGATCTCGCGCGCGCGGCAAACTAGACGATGAGAGACCAAGCGAGGGATGAAATTGAGTTGGCACTGATTAGACATTGCGGGGATGCCGTCATGCCGTGATGGTTCGTTGGAATTTACTCGGCATACCTGGGCTACCGGCGTCACCAGCCACCTAAACCAATCTCTATGCCTTATACTGGCCTTTCCGTCTCCCTCTCTGTCTCCCTCGCCCGCTGACGTACCCCGGACTATTCCATCTCCGGTTTCTCATCGTCGAGTCGATCTCTCTCGATTCTCTTTCTCTCGATTTCTCGACCTCGAACCCTGTCGGATCCGACTTTATTACTCAACCCTCCGCGAATCGAATCTGAAGCTATGACCTCGTCGGTTTACAGAGCACGACCGCGGCCTCCATCGTCGTTGCACGGAGCAGCGAGGTGAGTACACGTGAGATTGAAAGAAATTAAAAAATTATACGAAGCGTAGCCGTAGCCTCGCTGAGTCGATGGCAGAGTGAACGATTTATTATCTACGCCTAGGCTGATAACACACGCTGGCGTGCGTGCCCGAGATACCTTTGCGCTGCTGCGCTCTTACAAAACTTTAAAAGGATAAATCGTAACTAAAAAAAAACCCGTTTAGTTGATTTAAAAAAAATACGATATTTGACAGAACTTTCAAAATTATCAAGGACAAATGAACTTGGACCCGGTCTGAGAGTTCCAGCCAATCACAGCTCGAATAGTTTGCTAACAATGCTTACCGTTACTCATGAACTTTTTAAAAGAGGGATGACTAGAGTAAATGTGATGAATTTTTACGGCGATGGAACACAACGTTTGAAGCTTTTAAAAATATCTTTCCTGGTCGAACATGGGAAAAAGTCGGTAAGTGACCATGGATCGCGGATGCACGACTAGATTCACAAATAACCCATTGTTGTTCAGGTACACAATCTCTGAGTCTACGCTCTTAGCGAAATCCTTGGTTCGCTCCTTTTCCATTTTTTTTGTTTACATTCCGGAAAAAGACTCGAAAACTTTTTATACCTCTTCTCTCTAAAGATTTTTGGTTTTCGCAGCTGCTTTCGGAGCGCGTCGAGCTTTCCAGGATATTTGTTTAGGCAGCGAAGAATTTGCAGTCCAGATTACCACAATGCAGGTCTCGGTGTTGTAATACACCACCATTTTTACTATCATCATTACGATCTCGCGGGAGTAATTTGCGTTAAAGTGGAGAGCGATGAAGTCGTTAATCGTCGCGTTTATTATAACTACAAGCACCGCGGATACATCCACCATAGCCACAGAGGAGTTTTGATAATACGATGTAAATATATGGAGATAACAATGAAGACGATAATGACGAGGTTAATTCTATGGTGAAAACTAATTTCACGCTCTCGCGGGTATATTATGCAGATAGCATGATTCGCGAGCGAGCTCGTTGAACGATTGCATAATCGTATGTTGAAGATATTCGTGTGATGCGGTCGGTGAGGACATTACAGACGACTAACGCGTGAATGGAACCCACACAACACGTCGAATATATATTATACCACATGTTATATACACCCCATATATGGTGGCATAAAACTCGTGGCCTCTCGAGTGTATTTTTATGATACATCTTGCTTTTTTTTCATTTGCCTTCTCTCGTTACTTTGCTCTGCGATTCTCATTCATTTTCCCGGGCCCTCTGATACAAAAATGTTTTTCATGTTCCGACGTCGACGTCAGGAGCAGCGCGCGCGGCTCTCTCTTTTCTTATTCAACTTCAATTAAGCGCGTAGCCAACGAGAAATGAGGAAAATGTTTTGCTTTGATTACATTTCCCCTGCCCCCTACTTTGAGAGTTGTTTAATTCAGCGCGGCGTAGCTTGAAGCGGGAATATTAAAATGCGATATTAAAAATGAGTATACGTCGTTTTAGCCGGACGTTGGAATATGTGGGGCGCAATTGGTTAACGCCAGATCGCGAGATGAAATTATTTTTCCTCTATTCGTGGACACATCGAATCGGAGCACAAGAACTTGCCTGTCAAATAAGTATTATTGGGTGACACCTGTCGTCATAGCTGAATGCTTGGATATGCTATGTCAATGATCACGTGGCTTAGTCATTTTCTTCCAAAAAACCAGATTCTGCATAACGAAAAGGTCTTTCCTATTGGTCAGCGAGACAATAATACCCTTCAAGTACCTGATATCGTATATCCATGCACGCACAGTACACAAGGTCCTCATCTCCACAAGTAGGAATCCGACGACAGTTCCGCATCCCTTCGAAATAATTGATGGATCTGCATTTCGTTTTCTACAAAAATACGAAGACTGCAAGGTGGACGCTATTTTCCCATTGGTCAAGGAGACAACACTGTCCTCATCTCTGGTACAATTCTCGGTAACGATTTAACTAGAGATTTCCATACGTACACAAGATTTGCATGTACGTACAGTCAACCAGGTCCTCAAGCAAGGACTCAAGTAGGAATTTGCCGAAAGGTACGTAGCATTATACGCCAGGTATACCCACGACGTCTCTTCGTAAGCTCGCCCGCTTCTCTCCGTCCGTCTTCATTGGGCCGTCGCTGTCCCCTTACGGCGAAAGATAACCCCGAGGCTCGAACACCCCAACCCTTCCCCTCCCACCTCCCACCCGACCGTTATGCCGATAACGGAAACCCGTTTCCATAAACCAGTGTTCCGGGAGGCTCGAGGCTCTCCGAGCGGTTCTCCAGCCCCGGCGTCCACTTCCCTCCGCAGTCGCAGTTACGTACCAACCCGGACGGAGAACCCTCCGTCTTCCAGTCGCCGAGGGTTTCCCCTTACGTAGATATATACGTATATATAGTATATTATATATATACGTAGCAGCACTACGTAATCCGTTTCAGCCCTTACGCGGATTACACGGGGATTTCCCGTGGACCGTCTTGCCCTGCGCTGGCGGATCTCTCAGATAGCGCAGCGCGAGAGAAGATAGAGATGGAAAAAGCCACCCCGTCGCCCACTCCCCACCACCTAACCCTCGGGCGCATAGATGTCACGCAGCCTAGAAGCCGTGTGCGCCACGTTGGCCCCCGCCGTGATCTACCGACCCTTCTGGGCCCGCGCGAGCGCGAACCGTTTCCCCGTCACGCCAAATTGAACTTTGCCCGTCTAAGCGACGGGAAACGCGTCGAGGTTTGTCCCGATCTATCCGGCCACCGTAACCGTCACCCACCACCTCGGTGGCTCCAAGGAGTTCGAGGATCGAGGATTCGCACACGGCGCACGGTCAGCTCCGGGGATTCCAGGATACCCCGTACGCCTTGGGGGTGGCTGATCCCCGTTCTCACGGCGAGCGACGTTACGGGAGGGATGGTAAATGGAACTTTGCATGATATTAGACAGGCTTCCGCGTCGAAGAGGTTCGGTGTTCCGGGGGACAGAATGATTGAGAGGATCTTTAGAGTGCTTTGCAAGGAATCGCTTTGTCTTTTCGGTCGTATTGAGCGATTTCGGTTACACCGCTGCGATGTACTGATTTGTACCTACGCATTTGTCTGGCGATTTGTATGCGATTGATCGAACGTTGATCTGTTTGGTCTTGTATGCGTTGATCTATTGGTCCATCAACCCTTGTACGCATGTAAACCGTTTCGTCCGTGGCCCAAATTATTCTTGCTGACCAGGTCAAAGAATGCAAGATCTACCTACTTTATCCGCTAGAATAGTGTTCGGTGATCCAGTTTGGTGCACGGAGAGAAATCCTCATGTCAACCCAACAGAATAGTATTTGTTGTCCGTTTTACTGCTGCCACGGCTAATCGTAATGCTATTGTAGCAAAAAATATGTATTGATAACAAAAAATGATTTGCTATGGAGACAAAAACTGTGAAATTTTGTATGGTTTGCTGACATAGCACGGGAATTTGCTGTCATCACGAATGATATGCTATTGTTACATATTTGATTTGCTAGCGGAACGAAAAAGGGTTTGCAAAGCCAACCACTCGTATATTTGTGAATCCCGTAGTGATGTTTGGAGGTTAGATTGTCGAATTGATGATAACGTTAAGCCGATGTACACGGACAATGTTGCGCGATCGAAACTATAACAACGCGCGCTCTCGGTCTTCTATTATAATGTTTCTCTCTTCCTTTACTATTATGCCATTTATATGGGATTTACACGTTTCAAACCACCAAGTAGTCGATAGCACAGTCGGTAGCGGCAGCGATTGTTAGGAAGTTAGGTAGGCAGGTTGTAGGTTCGAATCTCGGTGTAGGCAGGACAAAATTTTCTTCGACAGATACCGTTTTCACCGATACACTACCACTGACACTTCCGTAAAAAGTCATCCTCGACGCGATAATATTTTTATTTTTATTTTTCATTCCGCAAATATATTTATTAGCATTGACTAACGCGAAAAACAATAGCGCAGCGATTGCAAATGCTCCGAGTTATGATAGCAAACAAAGCGTTGATGACAGCAAACGCTATTTGCTCGGTTAGCAAATCAAACGTAGCAAACTACATTTGTGACCGCAACAAAAGGATATGTTGTCACTATTTTAACAGACATATTTTGCTGCAGTAGCATAGGGCCTGCTGTAGTAACACGAGTTTTTCTCTCCGTGTGATCAAGGTTGGCCGTATAGCTGCATCTCGGTCAGTCCTGGGATCTAAAAAGTGTGAGCTTCGAGGGTGGCTGATACCTATCCCCTCCGAGGACATCCTACAGGTGTGAAAAGGGTCTGGTTGTAAATGGAAGCTTGCATGACATTAAGCGGAATTCGACATCGAATAGGTTTCTCGTCCCAGCGACAGAATGATGCACAGGATCCTCCGGGTGCTTCGAGCAGCAACGCTTAATCATTCGACTGTATCAATCGATTCCAGTCAAATTCGACAGAAGCTTCGTTTGTTTTTGTTTCCTGGGAAAGACAGCAGCAGCGGCAACGGCGCAGCGGCAGCTTCGCAGTCTGTATGGGATGTAAACAGACCAGAGCAATGACGGCGATAAAGAAGGAAAAAGCCGGCGCAAAACGTTGACAAGGAAACGAGCGGGTGGATGCGGACATCGGGGTGAAACGCTTTTTTAAAAAACTCTCGCTTGTCGTCGCGCGACTCGCGGCATCGACGCGAAAGAGACAAGAGAGAGAGAGAGAGTGTGAGAGTATACACGCGATCGGTACGTCGTGGCGCGTAACACAGTTCCGGCGCTCGTATTTGGCGACCATATTTTTCGCTGCACGATGACAGGGACCGACGCGCGGGGAGAACGACGACGACTAACGGAATTCCAAACTCTGGTAGTTTGCCAAATTATTGTTGGTCCACTCGCTCGATCTGTCTCTGTCTTTTTCGCTCTTTCTGTCTCTTTCTGTCTCTCTGTCTTTTTCTCTCTCTGTCTCTTTCTGTCTCTCTTTCTCTGTCTTTGCCTCTGTCTGTCTCTTACACTGCCAGGACTCTTCTAGCGCCGCGAGATCGGCGCGGCGCACACAGCGCGCGAACGGTCCACACGAGCGAGAAGCGTAGAAGCGCGCGGGGGAATAGCAACGCGGTAGAGAAGACGCGAATGGGCAGTCGCGACAGCCGCGTTATACCGTAACCCGGTTTTCTCTCATCGATTTCTCTCGCTGCTCCGCGCGCGCGGAGGGACAGCTCGGAGCTTCGGAGGAAACAGCGCGGGTGCCTCGTGTACCAGCGCCGCGACAAAGAGTCGGGTAAATAAAAATTCGGAAAAAGCTTCTCGCAGCTCTCGGAATGGCGCGTACGAGCGGTCGTATTGGGGAGAGGTGGTTAAGGGGAAGAAGGATGAGGAGCGAGGGGGTGGAGGATGCGGATAAAAGGGACAGAGAAAAGAGGAAAATTCGAACGTGTACGAATCGCAGGCTGACTCGGGAAAAGGAGAATCTGGTGGACGATTCCCCTGGCTTTTCCACTGCCAGACATGGCGCTGTATGTATATACGTATAGCTGGTAATATCATACCGGAAGCTACAGAGATGGTTAGGTAGAAGAGGAAGAGAGGAGAGAGGACGAGCAGAACATGCTGGGGATCGAATCTCCGATGCCTGGCGCTCGGTGTGCTGCTCTCGACCTCGTTGCTTCGACGGAGTCGTAATCAATCAATCCCTAGACTCAAATGGCTTGGCCTCGTTATTCCAGAGCCGGGGGTGAAAAAGGATGAAGGCACGAAGCGCGCGTCGCACCGCTACGGCTGCTTTGCGCTGCTTCCTACACGCTTTTTCGCCGTCGTCCTCTGATGTGCGTTTTACGTGGGACGAGACGCTGCAAGACGTAGGGATGCATAAGTGCTATATTCTTGGTCAACGCGAGTACCAACGCCGTTGGAAATTCGTTGAAATCCCAGTGGACGGATTTTTCATCCCTTGGAATGTTCGGCTCGAGGAGTCAAAACACATTTTTGTTCATTGATCAAACATTGGTCTGTGACCCAACCGGCGTGTCCAGTGTTTTCGATATTTATTCCTAGGAAAAATATATAGACGAATCATTGGGACCGGATTGGTCGCCACTACCACGCAGACGTTGAACGAAATTCGTGTCCGACGCGAAAGAGGGGAGGTTCTCTCGACCTCTTTCATCCAGGCATATATTTTCCTCGCAGTCGACGAGAGACAATGACGTCGTTGGACGTGCTCGTCGGCGTCTCTTCTTCATTTCACCGTCGACGCTTTTCCCGGGAATCAGGCGCGGTCCTTTTTCTACAGGACTCGTACTCCCAGACTTGTCCTGTCTCCTCTTGGCAGCGAATCATCGTCTTCTGATCGGAATTGGCTTCGTTGTGAAACCTAACAGGAACCTTCGATCGTCGATGCAACTCGAGAGCAGCTCCGAGTCGGTTCGACGAGGCACTTGCAACGTTCGAACGAGCCAATTTGCGTATCCTCTCCGATAGGCCGTACATGCAAACCACCTACGTGCAAGCCGGTACCATATTTTCATCGTCGTTGCACTCGCGTCGCTTTCGCCCGGCGCTTCCGGTGCTGCGAGCTCGACGCGCTTTCCGGAAACCAGGCCACGTGCAGTATTCGTCATTCGCCTTTGACGAGAACCAAATCTAACGACCCCGGTGTATGCGCCGCCCGTTGATGTCTCACACGCGGCTTTGTGGATACCGAATTTCACGATGATCCGCAACGCAATCCCACGTTTCGGCGGGTTTCGCGCTCGCACGAGGCTTTTGATCTCGTTACGTCGGGGTAGGGGGAGGGTGGAGGGGGGCGAACTGCACCGCATGCTCTTTCCCTCTCTATCTCTCTGTCCCTCTCGATATTGTTAGACCTCTTCGGGGTAATCACACGTCAAGTCACTCCTCGTCGGCTCTGTCTGCCGCGCCAGAAGCCATGACTCAGTGGGGAAAATGGCACAAAACCGCCCCTTTTCTTCCGGGCCCTTTCATCCCTTCAGCCGGTGTCGCTCTTGTTCGCGCGCGATGTTCTCGGGTTCGCGCGTACAATTGCCGGTGCGCAACCCATCTTCACTATTGACGTGGAAGGTGCATTTCCAGGTCTTTTATTGCAAGGTGAATTTCTAGGTGCGAGCTCGTTTCGTCGTGTCTACGTGGAGTCATGTGTACCCATTGATTTATAGAGAATATGATAAAACATATTTTTTAACCCCTTCAGCGGCAGACGAAATCGTGCGCACATTTTGTATCTCTTATATTGAGTCTGCTATTTTTTGTTTCTAAATTTTGAGTTCGGATTCGTAATCAGCGACCCTTAAAGCCCCCGAGTACGAAATTTCACGACAATCAATCAAGCCGATCGAAAAATAATTGGATAATAATCGGGAAAAGCATGCGTCATATGGCGTCATTGCCGCTGAAGAGGTTAAATAAGCATCTGTGTTATACGACCAGACCATAAATTGTACGTGACCAAAGCATAAATGAACACAAACAATGCAAAATCGTAAATTTTCAGGATTAGTCACGCAGTGTCGCGAAATTTGAAGTGTCCGGACGTCGAAACATGTCCACGTGCGTTTTATTTTATCGCGACTGCCAGCCACGTGCGCGGATATATCAGGGCTCGCAAAAGACCACCCGGAAGGTGCGGAAGCCGCGGCAACGACACAGCGACGCTGATGCCAGCCGCGGGTGCCACAGGTAATGGGAAGATGTGTTACAGGTGCGGCGAGAAAATGCGGGGGGATCGAGAGCAACTGCAACGAGCCCGGATGCTCGTAAAGCGGTAACATTTTCGCACGTCGTAAATATCACAGAAGACGCGGTTGGTATTTTTCGGGATGCAACGCGGGAGATTGAGGAGAAGACACTCGCGCTTCGTGTACGAGGACCTGTAACGCATACACAGGTCGTGTTGGTTCAGCCGGAGAAAAGCGAGAGACGAAGGAGACGACGCGAGAAAGTAAGAAACAGTCTGAGACGCCGCGCCCGCGGGTTTTGCGTTTTTCCTCGTAAACGTCGCGAATCCACAACGCGAACGAGCGATGAGAGTGACAAAGCTTCGTCCTTCTCGTCGGAGACTCAGAGTCGCGACGCAATATGTACATTCCCAACGTTCGTACTTTTTCCATTACGACGTTCGTACTTTTTCCATGATTCCTGATTCAACCTTTTCTGCTCGTGTCATTTTTTCTCCCTTCCCTTCTCTCCTCGTTTTTCGTTATTATTCTTCCATCCGACATCAGTCGTCCAGAGATCATGAGGTATAAAAATTCAATTGGCGAGAAGAGATACGAGCGAGTCGGTACTGGTCCGGTTTGGTAACAGGAACAGGAACGGTATTCCCAACACTGCGACACGAATCCCGCCACTGCCACGAGTCCCGGGCACTGCTGCCTGCCCCTACGAGTTATAGTGTGTGTATGGTAGTAGCCTCGCGGCATGAGCAGAAGCAGTAACGTCGTGGGGCTGTGTCGTTGGTCCGCTGCGATTCCGGAGGACTACGTGAAGGTTTAGATAAGAGGGCGGAGGAGGAGGACGCCGTACTTGGCCGAGCGCCAAGCGGACCTTCCAATCCTTCACGTGCTCCTCGGGATTTTCCTTTACGACCTTCCTCGCCTCCTTCTCGTTCCTCGGGATCCGCTACTCGCGTGTCTCCTCTCGTTCGTCGTTTTTACCTTGAATTCCCGTTCCAACGGACCGCGCGAAGCTGCCGGTCGTCGTCGTCGTCATCGTCGTCGAGTTTCGTCGTCGTCGTCGTTGAGCGTCGCTCCCGTCGGCTACTCAATAATATTACGCGACGGCGACGCGTGGGATGAGCCTCTACCGGCTTTCGCGAGACCGCCAGTGTGGATTAAGTCATTCGGCCTAACCCGAAAGGTCGACGGACGCACTTTCGACGATTGGGTTCTCCGGAAATCGCGAAGGCACTTCCGGAGGATCTGGGCTGGATGTAGTTTTACGGCTGGAACCAGTACAGCCGCACTAGACCGATGAGGAGGGTCATGTGGAAGTGGTCGCGAGATCTTCGAAAAAGTGTTATCCACCGGCTCGTCGTTCCTGACCGAGGCAGCGTTTTTAGGGGTGAACGACTTGTCGATTCCACTGGAATGAAGGTCATGTAGAATTGGCCACACGACCTTCAACAAACTGGGATCCGCTGGTCGTTATTTCCAACAGAGGCAACAGTCTTAGATATGGACGACCTTTCAGCAACCGACATTGAAACGTGCTTCTCATCGATTGGTCCACGTTCGCTCTATTCTTTTTGACAGAAGAAGCAGCAGGACCTATATCAGCGCAAGAAAAATGAAAAACAAGCTGAACTTCGTTCCAATCCTATTCGCGGCATTGTCTCCTCTCGCCTTTTGCATAACATATAGGAGCGGATGATGTCGCAAGCGTTTCGCGTATCGAGCAGGAGCGAACGGCGAAAAGGTGAGCGGGCGCGACGAGAGGATAAAATTGTGCGCATGTCACCTGCGACGACGCACAAGTGCACTTGTTTATTCCATTTGCGGCGCGACCGAGTGGCACTTCTGGCCCGGGCGCGTCTCTTTCTCACGTCCGAACTGGAATATGCAGGAGCGAAGCTCCGCAACCGGAGCAGCAGCAGCAGCAGCGACTGCGCCTTTCCTTCGTCCTGCGTCATTGCCGCTGCTGGTCTTTCATATCCTGGCGGATCCTCGAGGGCCTTCCGGGCCCCTCGTCGAATCGTCGGGGAGCTCTACGAGCCGTTAGCACTCTCGACCCTCGGCAGGTTCGTCCTCGTCCTCGTCGTTCTCGTTGGTCCTCGAAAAAACGGGCTGACACCTCGGGAATTTTGGCGAAAGACCCGAAGAGCCGGAGACCCCGAAGAACGAGGTGTGAAACACGAATGGAAATTAGGACGAGAGGCGACGGGCGCAGGAAACGCAGAATATTAAAGGCGTATTTGAGACGGAAGACAATGCCGCCTCGTGGAGACGCTGACAGAACGAAATATACATAACTACTCAGCGTACATCAGGGATACCAAGGGGTAGGGGGGAGGGGGCGGAAGGACCGAGAGTGAAATGGCGGATGAGAAGAGAAAGCGTATTCGAGTGAGATCCTTCTGAATATGCAACGTCACGTCGCAGATTTGGACGCGTTTCGGAATGTTCTCAGTTTTCTTGCTGGTGCTGCTGCTTCTGCTGCTGGTGCTGCTGCTGCTTGCTGGTTTTGCCGCCGCTGTGTTCTCTTTCACCCGCGCAGACGTTGCGCACAAGAGTCTGCCGGAAGTATTCGTACTTCGGGTTGGAACAGTATTGCGACAGTTCGCTCCTTCAGTTGGCGGATACAACGCGTCCTTGGCTCTTCTGGTTGCGTTTGCCAGAATTTTCAAGCGGTCCGCCGACGTTATAACTGTACAGCGTGGGTCGTGTCCTTCCTACGGTTCTTTTGCGTTGACTCCTTTTCGCGAAAACTCGAAATTCTTGTGAACTCACTGACGAAAGCTATGATTTTTGTGACTTTCGTTGTTTAATAGCGCGAGACTTGCGAGATACATTTTAGGAATTTAAAAAAATACGAAAAATTCGGTCGAATTAATTTGTGTATTTTTGGTAGTCAAATATAAGTCATTAACTGGAACCATTCGATGTCACACATTCAAAAAGCAGGATACTCAACCATAATAGCCGTATTGGTAACGGAGGATCTCTTTATCTCTTCAATTTCGTTTCCTTCCTCCCAAACGCCTCGCGCGAGCGACTATTTTCTCTCCTCTTCTTCTTTCAATATTTCCCAGCAGTAGATACCGTATCACATATTTCTCTCCGTCGAGCGAGCGTTCACTCTCGCACTTATTTATAGTCTATATCGGCCCCTTTACTCGAAGCCGACGGAATAGAACCGTGCGCAGCCAGAGAGGTGGTTCAGGTGGGGGGAGGGTTATACATTTTTCATAAATAAATTTCGCGGTAGCAAAGAGAGAATCCGTAGCCACGGTAGAATCCACGATTGCCTGGGGTACGCCGAGCGCGCCTTATCGTCCGACACCCGAACGCGCGGAGCTGGCTATACGGACTAGCGTTATATTCGGCGAGCAAGTGTTACCGAATCGAACCGACTATGCACTCTCGTCGAGCTTCTCAAAACGTGTGGCGAAACTCAAAGATCCGCTCGATACATACATATATATGTATATGCACTTTAAGAGATTTTATCGCCGAACGTATAGCACGGAATTCGAGATATTCCCGAGCTATGATATTATACGGAATTGATATTCAACTGGAAATTTACGTACGTTAAACCAAATGCTTGCGTTTTAACGCAAACGTTGTATCATTTTTCTAACCCTTTAACGGACAACTTGGCATATTTTTGACGTTGCGAAAAAAGCTATTTTTCAAAGCTTACCCAAAGCATCAAAACATATCCTTTTTCCGAACTTTTTTGATCATACAAAAATTCTAAAATTATTCTGAAATTATTACGAAAAAGTCAGAAAATTAAAACAGTGTCCATTCTAAACGTAGCATTTTTTGGTTGTTTAGATAAAAAAAATCAACGTCCGAGATCGTCGATTTTTGTCGACTCGAAAGGAACTTGTTTTCCCTCATCGCACGGATTTCTAGATAAATACGGAAATTGACGGTTTCGACCGGACGTTGTAGTCCATACAAAAAAAAAAAAATTCGGCTAGCTGTAAAAAAAAGCTCGAGCCAGCGCCACGAAGGAAACCGAAGCAGCCGGGTCGTTCGTTCTGCTTCGGCAGCGGATACTTCGATACTCGGGAAAGGTCCCGTTCCCAGTGCTTACGTCGCGCCACGCGAGTGTGCCAGCAGGTTCGGTTGGACAAGGCGAAACTCACAATTAGTTGGCGCGCAACTGCAGCGAGTCGAGTCCCCGGTATAGTCGTTGTCGTCGTTATCTCTCCCTTTCTTCTTTGCGGAACTGCACGACGTTGGACTACCTGGCGCTACTGGTGCTGGTTCTGGTGCTGTTGTGCCGCCGCCGCCGCCGCCGCCGACGAACTTTGTCGGTAATTGACTTTTCGTTTAATACTGCCGCGAGAGACGGAGTAACTACGAGGAAAGAGCTAAAAGGCAAGAAACTTTGATCCACGTATAGCTACCCCGCACCCCTCCACCCCGCCCCTTCCTCACTTCTGTCCGTAACTGCGCCTTTTTTCGGCTCTCGGCTTCTCTCTATTCCTCGCACCCCTTCGTTCCTCTATTCGGCCCCGCCCCTTTTTCTTTGCCCATTTGGTTGCTTTGTCCACAAGCCGAATAAACAACCGCCGACTCCGAACTGGCTCCATCATTTTGCACCTTCTGCAAAATGATGGAGTCAGGTAACTGCAAGAGAACTCGGTGCAGAAGGATCAACGATTTCGCAGGGGAGGCGGTTGGCATTAATAAAAGCTGTTTTTCCGGCCCTTCCCGAGGGCGTCTCGGCGCTCACCGGAAAGGGGGGCCACTTACTGTCGTCGGTTGTTAATCGCGGAATACGCCGCCGGGACTAATTAAAAGCTGTAATTCCTTGTAACCCCTGCGTCTGGCGAAGAAGGGATGAGGGCGAAAGGCAAGAGGGGCGGGAAAGGGGAAAAGGAGGGTGAAAGAGGGAGAAAAGACGAGTCGAGGATCTAGGAATGTTTGGGGAAGGAGAAAGAGCGAAGGGGGCGAGAGAAAAAGCGAGAAACCGTGACCGACCCTCGAGAAAATGGAGCCCCCTTTGCGAATCTTCGCGTCTCGGGGCTTTTTCGCGAGGAAGATCCGACCCCCTTTATTTCCTCGGTCCTCTCTATTCCCACCGACGTAAATTAATCCGGTAAACGGGCGCGAAGGACAAAGAAAATATAAGACGGCTCTGTCTCTCCCACTCTCGCTCTTTCGACCCTATCACGCTCGCCCCCCGTTGTCGCGACAATTTATATTCCGTCGCGCGGCCTGGTTAATTCAAAAAGTCCACAATAAAAGTCTCCTCGTTGTCGTTCCGTGCAATCAAACTTTTGTCAGCGTTACTACGGGCGAGCGATGCGAGCACGCGTCCGTTAGAGCGTAATTTAAAGTAAGGTGGAAACGCGAAGAAGGCACGACTAAGATTCGGAGGGATGCGGAGCTCGCGTGAGCTCCGCATTTTTTTAGCATCTAGAATACGGACGAGGTTGTCGTTGTTGATTGGCATAATAATCAAACCTGATATTCACGAATCATCACAGATGTGAGGACCTAGCAAGCTGAATTATTTTTATCGGTAACAATTATCTTTCCAAAAGTCATTTATTGAGATTTTTGTTTCCAGAATTTGCAAATCTAAATTTAACAAAAAAATTCTTCGATAATTTCATATAAAACTACAGGAAAGCGAAAAAATTTGTTGCCAAAAAAAAAATCACCAGATATCCCGTCAACAGTGTGAGGCGAGCTGTGGGAAGTCTCGATTGAACGAGGCGTGCCTGCGAATTAGCAGTTAACAAATTAACACCGTGAAACGATCGCCATTGCTATTCACGAAACAAGGCTATCGCTCTCTGTATATAATAAAACAGTTGCCGAACGAAGGAAAAAGCCGTGGGAAGGGTGCGCGAAACATAGCTGCCGGAATTTCGCCGCAATTGAAATACGGGGATTCGCCCGTTTGGGCATTGCCTATTGGCTACTTCCAGAACGGCGAACCTATTGATTATTCCCGTACATTCCTGCCTCCCTCTCTCTCTCTCACTCTCCATTTGCTGTTTGATTCATTATAATTGCAGAGAACCAAAAGGATACGCGTTTCGGAGGGGTAGAGGGGGGGGAGCGGTTGTACCTATTTCGCCCGGTCATTCGGCTCCGATCGTCCGCGTTGATATGGCCCGCGCGATTCAAAGCCCGCGCGCGCCGCGCGTCTCCCCGACCGACAGATATCCGACCGGCTCTTTCACGGACTTTCACCGTTGGCGCCACGATATTCAAACCGAAAAAAATTTTTGTTTGTCCGAAAAGACTCGTGCGCGTTGTGCGCGCCAACAAAGAACCCGGGCGCGTATCTCTTTGAATCTCGCTCGGTTCGACCTGTCGATCCGATTGGAAATTTGGTTTAATAGCAAATCCAAATTAGAACAGAACGCATCCGTCGTTGGCGGTCGTCGATGCGCGCTGACTGCTTGCACGTGATCCACACTCGAAGCAACGCGTATTAAAAAAAAAAAATCAAATCCCCGCGTTATCGATAACAGCGACGCATCTCTCGTCGAATCTGCGTTTTTCGCTGTCGAGCGGATTGGAAATCGTTTCCCCGGCAAATCCAAATTACACCCCCACCGAATTGTCGGTTCGTCGATCAATGGCACAAAAAAAAATACTCACCGATTGGTCCCAGCTAAAAAAAAAAACGTGATTGCCTAAAAAATTAACACGCACAGCCCGAAAGCGAGCGCCGCACGACGTCTCTTTGAATCAGCGACCTCGATGACGCGAACCGATCGGAAACCGATGCGATATACGGCGAATCCGAATTACGGCTACCCTAATCGTCGATACGTCGATGCACGGACCGCGCCGTCCGACCCAAACAGCCGAAAAATATGTTTGTCCAGAAATGCTCAGCGCTTGTCGTCGCCGACAAAGGTCCTGGCTAATCTCTCCCCCACTCCCGCCCCTTCAATCCGAGCTTTGCCGTCAAACCAATTGGAAATTGGTTTGACGGCGAATCGCAAATTAGCGCCGACGTCGCGCAGTCATCAATACGTCCATCCGTGACCCCTGCCCCTCCACCCCCCCAATCCCCCGGTTTACACTATTTACACTCGAGGCAGCGGCGCTCCCTTCGGCCTCTCGCCTCGTCAGACGAACGGCTCGGACGAATAATCGGCGTCGAACCGATAGCCGAGAGCCGAGAGAGGGCAGTGTGGCACACGCTCGCGGTAATTAGTAGTTCGGCGCCGGGAGAGAGAGAGAGAGAGCTACCGGAAATTGCCGTTGGTGATGCCGCTGCCCCGAAGAGCTGAGGGGTGGTGGTGGGTTGGGCGGGTAGAAGAGGGAGGGGGTTAGGGACACGCTGAAGTGGGGTGGAGGGGGAAGGACATACGCGAGTCTCGAATATCTATACAGTCATTATCACCCGCCCGTAACGTAGCCCCGAGGGTGGTGGTGGCTCTCTCGATGCGCCGCAGCAGCAGAAGCAGCAGCAGAAGCATCGAGAGAGCGAAGCTTCGATCCCGGCTCCGGATGCCTCCGAGTGGTCTCCGTACAGGGTGGTTATAAGGTCGTCGTGCAGCGCGGGAACGAAGCGCGCCAGCAATGCCATCGCGCCGGGGCTACACGCGACGCTTGACCCACTTGCCTCACGTAAGTTCCTCTCCGTTGCCGCGGAAACGCCTCTCAACCTTATACCAATACTACAACTACACTGCTGCTGCACGTCGACGACGCCGCTGCCTCCTCTAATGTCCGCTGCAGCGAAACGACTTAATAGTCATCAATTCGGTATCGAACAGCCCGCGAATAGCCCCATTCCGACTCGCCTGGAGCTACCCCCCCCCCCCTCCCCCCTGCTCTTCCCCCTAGCTCAGCCTCCGGACGGCAGAGCGAACACCGTGCGCGTTGAACGCCATGGCTGAAAACAATATTGCCGGAGTGAAATTGAAGAGCTGGATTATACGGTGATGAGAGCGACTGTGCATTAAGCGCGCTCAGACTACCGGGACACGTTTTAGTGGTGTTTAACTGTTGCTCCCGCACGTTTAGTCTCTGAGCTTACGTTATCGCAACGGCAATCTGGTGGATATACTACTCCGGTGCCAGGCGCCACGGCTGCGGTGTTCGTCGTACCCTAAAAAATCGCAAGCAATGTACATCGAACCTTTTTTTTTTAGGTAAACTAGGAAAGATAACGCGCGCTCTCGCGCGAGGACAGAGCTTATCCGGCGTAGGAGTATCCTTGCGATTTTCGGCGAAAAAAAAATTCGATTTTACGAAGTTTTGAAACCCTGTCCGATGGGAAATTTCCCGCTGATTCCGAATATAACCGGTTTTTGCCTAAAAAATAAAAAAAATTGAGGAGTAAAAGCCGAAAAACGATTTTTCACTTTTTCCCAATTTTGGCACTTTACTAAAATCGGTGTAATTTTACTTTTGATCAATATAATCGGGATTTTCTTTTTGCATTCGAAAGAAGACTTTTTAACAAAGAGAATGCCGCCAGGCGGAACGCGATATCTCGATTTTTCGATTTTTTGCAGATTTTTAAAGTTGACCCTCGAAAATCGCAAATTTTTTGAAAGGGTACCCCTTGCGTTTTTTGCGAGAAAAAAAGAAAAATTCGATTTCACCAAGTTTAACAATCCTATCCGATGGCAAATTTCTCGCTGATTCCAAAAACGACAGGAGTTTGCCCAAAAAATCGAAAATTTGAAAAAAAAAACGCGAAAAACGATTTTTTTTTTTTCCCTCAAAAAATCACTGAACCTCGGCACGACACATGCGGCACCGTCGACTGTTCCCAGCGCTTAAAACCGCGTCAAACTCATCAGTGCCCGACGCAGTCGCGCACATGTGACGCGCGACATTCCGCGTCGCGGCAGAGTAAGCGAGGGCTCCAGGTGAATGACGAGAACGCGCCGCTCGCGGAAATGTCTTTGGTCGGCACTTCAGAGAGACTGCCTTGAGGTTTCATCAATTTTCGATACCCGAGGGAAACACATAGAACGAGGGTGTTATCGCGTCTCCGTTGCTGCTGCTGTTGCCGTGCGCGCCGTACTCGTCGCGGTTTCACGCATCCAATACCGCCCGGAGGCTTAAACCCTGGATTGCACTTGGTGCCGCGTCACCCCTGAAAGAAGAGAACTAGATTCACGAGTAGGCGGTATAACAACGTTTCCCGTATCTCGCGGAAACGCTGTAACCCCGTCGCACTATACACACGGCGCGCGCATGCAGCGTGTCGCTTCTATTCTCCCCAAACGTCGTATAACGATCGCACCGATACCCTCGTCTCGTTGTATTCCGCACTCGTGCTCGACGTATCTCGCTGCCGCGAGATTTCTGGAAGCCTCAGCAACGGCAGCGAGAGAGGAGGGAGAGTTATGTGACCCGATTGCAGATCTGACGTGCACGCGACATTTTACAATGCCGCGGTATACGGCGAATTTAACGAGGAATCGAAGAGAAATACGAGAAAAACACGCTCGCCACTCGTAAACACACATTTTTCAAAATATTTCGTTTGTTGTTGGATCGAAAAATATTCACAGCAAGCGATGTGCCATCGCGACGAATATACGTCCGCCCATACGACGAATCGGAATGGAATGTGAAATCCATGAACCAAATTTAGTACCATATGGAAAAAAGCAGGGGAAAAAAAACAAAAAACTGAAGCCATGGAATTTGATGTAATTCCAAATCACTATTCTACGGAAAAGGCAAGGAGAAGTTAAAAAAAACATGACTGAAAAACATACGATATTAAAAATACTTTATTAAGATAAACAATATTTACAATAAACAGTGACAACGGGAACGCGTCGAAAGCAAAACGCTGTCCTCGGCGGAACGCAACGCCGATGAAGCGACTTTGGCATGAAACATGAAAAAAAAAGACAACGAAAAAAACGAATAAACTATATTAAACGGAACAAAGGAGTTGCGTGAGATTGCGCAGCTTGAACGCGTAAAAAAACGTGGATATCAACGCGGATGATGCAGGTACTTGATGTAGGGTGATCAAGATGGATCAGGATGAATCAGGATGGATATCACCGTCTTCAGTCGTAGCCCTCGTGGCCGTAACCGGCGGCGTAGCCGTGCTGGCCGTGACCCTCGTCGTCTGGCTGCTCCTGCACCTGCTCGTGAACCTGGACCTCCTCGTGAACGTGATGCCGATGACCTTGATGCTCGTGAGACGCTTGCGGGCTGTAGCTCGCGCCGGAATGGTCGTTCTTGCCGGACGTGTGAACCACAGCGTGAAAGCCGTCCTTGTCGGCTCGGTAGGTAACCACTCGCACGCTACCGCCCGGTTCCTGCACGCTGTACTCGCCGGACACGCTACTTCCTGAAGACGGCAACGAGAGAACAAAAAAAAATTAACCTTGAACTGGAGGAAAAGTGTGACTGAGGGTGATATAATTGGTGACGGTCAAGTTCACACCCGAGTGGAAATGTGGAACCTTCAATGAGATACCATCGTCTTCAACTCGAGTCAAGATATCCATATCGAGTCAATATTATGCCACTTCATCAGGTACCAATACTGCCAATGTGTCAAAATACCTCGTCAAGGAGAAATAATTAGTTCTTCAAGGAGAAATAATTAGTTCTAAATACTCCAAGCGACCAAAATGAAATCATACATCAATTGACCAGCTGCCAATCAGTTTGGAACCAACTGTTTTGTTGATCCACCCAATTGGGTTATCCACATATTCCAACCGCTCAAGTCCAATTGGTCCAAATAAACTAGTGTAAACTGACGTAACCCTGAATCTCGACTTCGATGATCGATCAGCAGTGTGCGTCATTACCATCTCGAGTTTCCTTCTGCCCGTGAAAGTCGCCGGTGTGATGATCCTCGACGCCGTAGGAGAATTCGTACTTAGGATGCGCGACGTAGTCGACGGTGTAGCCATGATGAAACTCGTGCTCCTCCCCGTGTTCCTCCTGTCCTTCGCCGTGACCCAGGTGACCGTGCTCGCTGGCGTGATGCACGACGTACGGCACTTTGACCTCGAACTCGGGCCCCTCGACCGGGCCGTGAAAGTGCATGAACGAACTGGCGACCGACACGTGGGGATCGTGGTGATGATGGAAGCCGTGATGCGGATCGCCCCCCAGGGACACGACGCCGGCCGCGCTCAGCCTGCACATCCCGAGTATGCTCGCCACCAGCGCCGACTGTGGAACGTGGTCCATGTCGAATGACATAGAAAAACAAAACACACACACAAACTAAACAAACGAAACAACAAGCGCGTCGACACGGTGCGCGTTGTAAATTCCAATTAATACTAAAGCATTTTACGGGCGAGAAGTGTCGATGAAAACGGGCGCGTGGGATGGAAGGAACTTCGCGAGAGGAAATGGAGTTGTCAGGAGGGGCTCACGTCGCTTCTCTATTTTTCCACTTTTCTTTCAACGCACACACACACACACACATTCGCACATACGAACACAGGCACAGACACACACGCTGCTCGCGATACAATCAGCAGCATTGAACGTGGCGTGGAGGAGGACGTACGGGGGTGGGGTTGGAGGGTTGGGAGGAAGGGGTTGGGGGTCTATGGCTCGAAGTATGGTACGTATGGCTCGATGCTGCTGCCCCGGAGCCTGCAGCGAGGGTTTCGGTCCCCGGTACTTTCATCGTAGATTTTTCGAATCTCTTGAAATCGCGTGATGAAAGCAGCAGCAGCCGGCAGCCGGCAGCAGCAGCAGCAGCAGCAGTGGAGCTAGGCAAGAGTCCTGATTGAATGTCGGACCGAAGAGGCTGCTGCTGCTGCTGCTGCTGCTGCTGCCGCTCGCTTCGCTCTCGCCCGCTTCCACGTACGCGCACAAACGGAGCCACCGAGCGTGTACGACGCGCGCGCGTTCGGCTTGCGGACGGCGCACACCGAGCACCCAGCGGCAGCATCCGGTTTTAATTACGGGCTCTCTCGCGAGAGCCTGTTGGGCTACTGCTGCTGCCTTTTACTACCACTGACGCGCGGCCGCTACACGATGCTTCAACTACTACTGCACGTAGCTTCTGCTGTTCGCGATGCTGCAGATGTTGCGCCGTGTGCGAAATTTCCCGTTTCGATTTTTCCCCTACGTATCAATTCGTCGGACGATTCGTCGTCGCGTTCGTTCGAATCGTCGGCCGATTCGTCGTCGCTTTCGTTCGACTCGTCGGCCGATTCGTCGTCGCGCCGATCGGCCTCGACGTTGCCTCGACGGACTCGGTCCACCCGATCACACAGTTCACACGACGCTTCGCGAGCAACGATTTCCCGATCGCGCAACTCCGCGAGACGAAGGCGAAAAAAAAAAGTGCAACTCCGGAGAAGGGGACGACAAAAAAAAAAAAACGAGACGCGTCCAAACGACGGAAGGTCGTTGGCCCGAAAGGGCGGATTGCGAATTGCGATGTACCTTGAGAGTCATCTCTTTCGATTGGGTTTTATTGAGAGGCGTTCAGGTGAGAACTGCAACTTTCGAACTGGCTCACGTTGGCTTTTATACCGCGAGAGCCGGTCTCGAGCTTCTGCATGCACACACGACTCGTCCCTCCTCCTCCTCCTCCTCCTCCTAGAGTCCCATGCGTCGCTGTATCTATGTATACGTTTTGTATATATGTATATATGGACATACGTTTCTCCCCCGAATATGACCGTCCCTCCCCCCTAACCCGACGATTTTCCCGGCTGGCTGCCGCGGACTCGCGTGGTCACGGTCTCTCTGTCTCGTTGCCGACTTCTTTTGCTCTCGCGCTCGCGCGTCTTCGCACTTTCGTTTTTTCGCCCTCTCGCTCGCGCTCGAGCTCACCGACGTTCATTGTGCGCGCCGGGCGTCTCTGTTTATCTCGGTGCCGGTGACGCGCCAGTGCAAATACGTCGAGCGAGTTCGTCTACGTGTTTTGTGTGGGGGATAACAGCAGCGCGCTGAGGATGGGAGTAGTTGCTGCGGACTATGAAGACATCTTTGACCAAACAACGTTGCATTTTCCACACGTTCGTTTTCACGGATTTTAGTATTAGATTTTCGTGGAGATGTATGAACGCTGAGGACGCGGATAAGAATGGTTCTTCCATTTGTCATAATTTTAATATTAAGTTGACAGGAATCATCCTCTAAATGGACGAGCCAAGCAGTGTAGTCATGCAGTGTAAGGTTACACTGCAGTTTTTAATGATTTCAACAGTCATTTGGTCCTTCTGTATGCGATGAGAAGTGTCTCTTTGGTCATCAATTGAACCTGCTAATTGGAAGCTCTGATCTTGGTTTTGACAAACATTTCATTCAGCAGTGCAACTTTAACAATTATTCGTTTTTTTTTCAAAATCATTCCTCATCGTCAATTGAACCTACTGATTAAACCGTCATCAACGGTTTCTCTGTCATTATTCGGAAAAAAGTTGCAATAGTTCAATTCTGATGTCATTCATTGATCCAACCAGTTGGATGACGTCTTCAATCTTCCATTGCCTCAACAGGCATATTTTCTCCTTTCCCTAATGGACCCAACTGGTTACTTCAATCCTCGGTTACTTCAACTTCAGCAGGTTCTCCGACAACCTGTTCGCACCTCGGCCCACTTCGCACGCTCTTCCAGTTCTTCCTGTTCTTCCGCTTCGTCCCTCCGGCACCTTTGGCCGTTACTTCCAATCCGACTGGATAACACGAGCGACCCAAAGCTCGGGTGCAAGGGGAAAAGATCGTGCGGCTCAAAAGGAGCAACCGCGCTATCCGGACCAGCAGCAGCAGCAGTGGCGTCAGACTAGGAAGGAGGAAGTCACCGACTACGTGCCGGGCTCAGGGCGTATTTACGGCAAAGCGCACGAGTGGGAAGAGCCGAGCGTCGCGGTCTCGAGCCGTGGAAGTGGAGCAGCACACGAGTCGTCGTCGTCGTCGTCGTCGCGGTAAGAAAACAGCGAGACAACGAGCAGGAGGAACGAGGCAAAGCTCGAAGCTCGCTCTCGACCTCGGTGTCGTCTCGTCTCGTCTCGTCGCTTCAAGCAAATGGGTGTGAAAAATTGCCGCGCGACACCCACACTCCGCGCAGGACTCGCAGTTTGCGGCGATGCCATACGAAGTCCCGCCGCACCCGGGCGGGGGCGGCTGGCGCACCTGGAACACGCGGATGCGTCTCTTTGCACCGTCGCTAAAATTTCATAAAACTCGCGCGTGTGCATTCGGCGCCGCACTTTATGTGCTGCGCACCGCGCGACGGGCGGCCCCCCGCGGCGTGTGAGCTCTGCTGCGAGAAGAGCGAGGCTCTCGCTCGCGTCAATAGTCAAAGACTTGACGCGAAAGTCTCGAGAGTTTACCGCAGTCAGGAGACGACGCGCGGGGAAAGCAAATGTGTGTCGTCTGTGTGTTTGTGTGAGCCGAGGAAGCTACCCGAAGCTGTGTTCTCCATTTCGCGCAGTTGCACCGTGTCAACTCCGTGGAAATTATTCCTGCTCGTTTTTTTTTTTTTTTTTTTTTTTTTTTTTTCGTGAGCGACGTCGACGACGACGACGTCGACGACGAGATGTTTTCTCTCGGTATACACGTCACCGCTTCTTCCTGAATGCAAAACTTTTATTTGCACGAGGCACCGGAGGCGCGTGACTACTGGCGTCGTCGTCTGCGGTCATCTCGGGCGGAATAATTCTTGCGTAGTCCGGAACGCGACGCGTTAAAGCGGCTCGCTCGATGGAGTCGGAGGAAATTAAGTATTAATGGTAAATGACATTTTTTTAATGGCAAATAAATGAAGTCAGTGTATATTATAAACTGACGTTGTGACTTTATTCTCGAGACAAAAAAAAATTACGATTGTCGGGTTTTCCAAAAAAAGGTCCTACGGACTCAGATTTTGTTTTGACGAAAAAAAAGTTGCAAAAATAAAATCCCATGTATACAAATTTTTTCAACAGGTAAGTATATGAGTAATTTTTTTTTTTTTACACCAGGCTAATCACACGCGCTGACGCGCGTGCCCGAGATACTTTTGCGCTGCTGCGCTCTTGTAAAGTCTTAAAAGGGTAAATCGCAACTGAAAAACCCTTCTTCAGTTACTTTTGAAAAAAAAAAAAAAAAGGAAATTTGTCGATTTGCTTGTCAGAAATCGTAGATCTGGCCGCCTGGCCGAAAACCGCCGAAATCGGGGTCACGAAATTTATTTTTTCAAAATATCGACTTTTAACCTATACCATCGTTCTCAAGTCGCATATTCTACCCCTGAAAACACTGGTTACAACACTTTTTTAGTTGATTTTGAAAAATAAAATTTTTGGCCGAACAGTTTGTCAGAAATCGTAGATCTGGCCACCGGGCCGAAAACCGTCTAAATCGGGGTCACGAAATTTATTTTTTCAAAATATCGACTTTTAACCTATACCATCGTTCTCAAGTCGCATATTCTACCCCTGAAAACACTGGTTACAACCCTTTTTTAGTTGATTTTGAAAAAAAAAAAATTTTTGGCCGAACAGTTTGTCAGAAATCGTAGATCTGGCCACCGGGCCGAAAACCGCCTAAATCGGGGTCACGAAATTTTTTTTTTCAAAATATCGACTTTTAACCTATACCATCGTTCTCAAGTCGCATATTCTACCCCTGAAAACCCTTGTTACAACCCCTTTTTAGTTGATTTTGAAAGAAAAAATTGTTGGCCGAACAGTTTGTCAGAAATCGTAGATCTGGCCACCGGGCCGAAAACCGCCTAAATCGGGATCACGAAATTTATTTTTTCACAATATCGACTTTTAACCTATACCATCGTTCTCAAGTCGCATATTCTACCTCTGAAAACACCAGTTACAACCCTTTTTTAGTTGATTTTGAAAAAAAAAAATTTTGGCCGAACAGTTTGTTAGAAATCGTAGATCTGGCCGCCGGGCCGAAAACCGCCCAAATCGAGGTCACGAAATTTATTTTTTCAAAATATCGACTTTTGATCTATTAGGGTTAAGCAGCACGGGCGCTAAAAAGCGCTCGTGTCCCTTTCTGTGAATTTTGACATTTGACATAATCGACAAAATGTCAATACACGATCAGTGTGTCTGACGACACCGCCGACCAATCATAGCACGAATAGAACGGCTTCACATAAATATAGCTGACAGCCACCAACTTTTTAGAAGAGGATTGAATACATCAACAAGCAGATAAACAATAACCGTTGCGCCTAATTGCAACACGAGCGCGCGTACGCTGCCCAAGTCCACAGCTCTCGGCGGACCGAACTTGCGTCTTAAAGGCTACTTTAATTGGCATTTTATTGAGTGATCAAAGAGCGGCATCGCCGTCAAGCAATTTCGCGAAGGAGCTTATGATCCTTATGAAAGGAAACAGAAAGCCGCGGTCGCACTTTGGCTGTGGAGTAATATTGCGAGGGCTCTCTCTCTCTCTCTCTCTCTCTCCGACTCTCTCTCTCTTTCTCTAGGACAGAGAGAGAGTCAGAGAAGAGGACGACGAGGAGCTCGGTTCGACGGTACCAGAGATGGCTATAACTAAATGGACGAGACCACCAGAGAGATACACGGCTTTCTCGTGCTCGAGGCGCAGTAGGTATCGGAGCCAAACGGAAGTTGGCTCGACGACTACGACGACGACCACGACGACGATATAGAGTGGAAAGACTGACAATCCGTTCCTTTGTCCCGGTTCCTCTCTCTCTCTCTCTCTCTCCCTCTCTCTCCTTCTCTCAGCTGTGGTGAACGCGAGCTCGCGCTTCCCGCTCGCTGAGAAAATACGTATCGAATGCGAGACGAGAAAACGTTTCGTTTCAGCGGGCGGACCGAGGTATCGCAGTCGTTCGTGCGCGTCGGCTTTTCGCGTAAGCTCATTATTCTCGTTGGTAGCGACGGAGTTTCGACCAACAGATCGCGAGTATCCCGAGAGCGCCGAGCGGTGTATAAGCAACGACGCAGCACCCAGAATTCCAGTCTGGCTGAGGTTGTTCTTCCCACTCCCCTCCCCCCCGCACCCCTAAGCATTTTCGCTCGCTGCTTTCTGTGTTGAGGCGACTGTCTTTGCGTCTCTTCCGGCTTCGCGGTGTCGCGGTCATTCTTGTGCGGAACGATCATGTCGAGTCTGCGCGGCATGACACAAAGCCGTCTCCGTCGGTAATAGTACATTCAACCGCGTTCACAATGACATCTTGTTTTGTTTCTCGCTATGACGGATTTTTTTTTTTATTAATTTATTAACTGAAACTTGAGAAAATGGTTCGGGAACTCCGAGTGCCAGTAACGAGGTAGCGAAGTGGTTATAAGAAGTTTTCGGGATCTTGCTAAAATTGAACATACAGCATTTTTCGTTGATCCAATCAGCTTCGGAAAATAAATTTCTCCTTGAGTTTCCATCATTCTCATAGACGAATATCCGGTCCACCGACACACCGGAAAATCCCGCTGCTCTCCGTCACCCCCCTCCAGTAAATACATTCTACCCTTTATTCCCATTGAAATTCCCTTCTCTCTGTTCTCCCACAACCTTTCGCCTATTTTTTTTTTATCGTCGCCGTTAATTCTTTAACGATGAAACTCGAAAACCCGTTGCGTCGTTACTATTCACAGCCGCGCGCGTTCGAGAAACGAGGCAGCGAAGGGATCCAGAGTCCGCGGGAGATTTGAGGGGGGTAGGGGTGGGAGACTCTCGTGATTCTTGGCGGGCACCACAATTAAACATTTACCGTTGCCATTAACGGCTGCCGCGGGGTCGGAGATG
The DNA here is from genome assembly GCA_964034905.1 of Itoplectis maculator. NCBI lineage: Eukaryota > Metazoa > Arthropoda > Insecta > Hymenoptera > Ichneumonidae > Itoplectis > Itoplectis maculator. The sequence continues at coordinate 4,736,527 of OZ035870.1, forward strand.
AGAGAACAAAGAGAGAAAAAAAGAAGTAAAAAAAAAAACAAAGGTTAAAAAAAAAGCGATGGGAGATAATTCAGCAGGATTGCCAGAAATAACGCGTTGTACGCGCCACTAGTCGTCGTCCGCGTCGTCGTCGTCGTCGCCGCTGTAGCGACGCCGGAACCGTGGAACGCGCGAGGCGAGCTCGACGCGTCGCACACAAGCGGGGCGAGCCGGGCCCGGCGCTGCCGCGGCCGCCCGGTGCGCGGCCCGTAATAATGCCGTTTTATTTCGTCGTGGATTCATTTGCGCTCCCGGCGCGTCCACCTATCCCGCCGCTGCGCTCGCGCCGCAACCCCGGACTGGGGTGGAAGGGCAGGGGGAGGGGAGTGGTGAGGGGGGGGGGGGGTCGGAGGAGGATTCCAGTGGCGCATATCTCACCCTCCCGACGACCGTGGCACCCTGGCCGGGCCCGGCGACCACCGACGCGGCCCAAGGCTGGACCGCACCGCGCGTTGCCTCGCGAGTAAAATTAATGGCTGAATATATTCCACGAGCTCCGCACACTGAGAGAGATAGCGAGAGAGGGACTCTCTGTCTCTCTCAATATGCGGAGATGAGAGAGAAAGAGAGAGAGGGGGGAACGCGAGTATAGTCGAACAACGAGGAGATTCCAACGAGAGTCCTGTCTTCCTCCTCGTCCTCCTCGTGGAAGAGGACGACGAGGAGGAGGTCCGCTCCTCGTCCTCCACGTTCTCCTCGTGTCCTCCGCCTGCTCCTCTCATGGCTCGCTCTTGAGTCCCTGGAATATAATGCGTGTCCACTGGCCGGAGAGCCCCGGCTCCGTCCTCTATGGGAATATAATCTCACGGTGGACTTAGTGCGTATGTACCCACTTCATATTATACGCCTTTTCAAACGTTGCACGTATTGCAGGACGAACGGGGACAATTGAAATTACACTCAGTGCGACGATATGTACGCAGCGACAAAACATCGGACAACCATACAACGAACTTTTGCCTGGGCAAAGCAAGAGCAGCAATAAATTGTGCCTGTGGCTATCAAGTGATTACAACGGCTGAATTCGTTGCTAGTGGAAACGGACACTGAGAGCAAATTGTGTTTTGTGGAATTTTTATTTCGTTCAACAGAGACTGGTAAAGTTGCGATGAAAGTGGTTGTTTTTTTTTTTGCGTTACGCACAGCCAAGCGATTTGAGGATATAGGATCGAACTTCCTAAATCACAGGCGCGAGCAGACAGGAAGCTTGATTCACGGAGATAAGTAGATACAGCCGCGCGTGGTCGGACGCCGGTGAAATTCTGCCAGGAAACAATCTGCCGGGTCAAAAAAGTAGTGGGAATCAGGTAGTTCTAATGTATTATCAGAAATTCGGTGCTGAGAATAAATTATATTTTTATTCATTCTTTATACAGTTTTGAAGAGCAGCTTATAAGCACTTCAGCCGAAAAGCGAGATTAAAAATATTCAACGGTAAAAAAATCGTGCATAAAAGTAGGGCGAATTCTCCGAAATGAACTAACGAGGTAACAATATCCCCACAGATCCGAATATACGAAATTGTAGGAGAAGATTAATTTTTTTTATTTAATAAAAAATCGTTTGTGTTAGAATTTTTTATTCTCGGTTCTCAGGATTTTATCACGCAATGGGAATAACGTCACCGAATGAAAGTATCGATCGGCTCCGCTCGTGGCGTCGCGCACGAGAGGCCAGGAAGTCCGATGCACAAGTGATAAGTAGATACGGCCGCGCGGCGGATCGGACAGTGAAATCCTGGCACCGACCAATCTGCCCGACCGAACGAGTCCCCGACGAGTCCCGTAATCAGTCTCGCACGCTCGAAACGCTCTCCTCGTTTCCGTTTCGGTAAGAACGTAATCACGATCGACGGACAACAGACCAATTGCGTTACGTAAATATATCGCGCTGGTCGATCTTCCCCCCTCGTCGTCGCTGCAACGATATTTGTTATTACAATATAATGGATGAATTTCGTGAAAGTCCGGCGCTCGTTCGACTGGTTATGAATATACCATTACCATTATGATGCATTTTGCGGACGGACATAAAACGCATCTCGCGCGCCGCAACTCGCAGGCCGCGCGTCGATTCGCGCGGGGAAAGTGCGCGACGAGCCAGAAGCGACGAGCGAGCGTCTCGCGTGTGTTATACATTTTCCACCGCGTCGAGTCGTAACGAAGACAAGACGATGCGCACGTGCCCGACGCTCGTCGTGTCAGCCGCCAACCGAGCGCGCAATGTCGTCACCGAGTCGCAGCGTAAGCGAGAGATGAGACGCGGACATGCGCGACTTTTACTCGATGCGCTAGTCGCGTTTTCATTTTCCGGCTCGAGTCCGTCGCGCGAAAACGCGATGACTGCGCGAATTCCGTGTTTCACTATTTACGTAGTGATTATTATTATTTATAGTCACTCGCAACGGTGAATTGTGGATGAAAAAAAAATTCACGTCAAATATATGAACTGCGGGATGAGGAATAATATTTCGAAAAAGCGGAAAACGAACTCGGTACAGGGGAAAAAAATGTATCCGGTATTCTCATTATTGCGCTGCGAAACCGGTTTTGTTTTTTACTCGAGGGAGACATTCGCGCGTTTTTCCGAGCTTCCGTTAATTCATGCAATTTCCAAGCCAGTTTCGCGCAATTTCCGCGCGTCGCTGTTTCGATCTGTTTTTTTTTTTACGAACCTCGTGTAATTTTGATTCCAATTATTTCGCACATTTTCCACGCGTCCCGCGGAATTTCGCAAATATGTTTTTATTTTTTTTTTTTAATTTCCATTCGCCCGCGTTCATAATCAATACACTGAGTTATGCGCCAACGATCGGGGAAACGAACACAGGAGTCCGCTCGGCGTTTTGTTTTTCATTAACGCACCCTCGACCCGCGAGATTTTTGCAACGGAATCGAAGCGTATGTGTATCGCTTTCCCATTCATTCGCGAATTACACGTAATTATTGTTCCAATTATCGCGCTAATAAATTTCACCCGCGTCTCGCGGGAGTTTTGCAAATATGTTGGTTTATTGTTTTTTTTTTTATTATTTTTTTTATTATTATTACTTTTTTGCTGTACATTTATTAACGGGCCCCGTCCGTTAATCAATGCACACTGAATTATGTGCAACAATCGGAAACCGACAAGCCTATACCTCGTAATTGTTATTATACGGAGCAAAAAAAAAGTAATTGGTTTTAACCGATATTGCCGGTGCGTTTTACGGGGCAGGGGCGGAGATTGAAAACGTCGGTGCCGGTGTTCGCGCATGCATATGCTTATCGTAAAAAAGCGCCGTAATCAGCCGCGCGCGCCGCACACTCGTCGTCTCGTTACTCGTTCGCCGCACGAGCGCAACGCACGGCCGCGGCCGAGCGCCGCGAGCTTGGTTATCCCCGGGTCTAGTGACCGCAAATGTGAAATATAAATTGTATATACCCGCTGCGAGGTAAAACAACAGTCGTCACGGTAATTTAACCGCAGGGGCAACGAGCGCGAAGAAGGCGTGTACGCAATTTCGCGCTGAAATTCGTTAGCTCGCGTTTAGCACTCGGCTAAATTCGGACGCGCGTCGAGAGCGCGGAGATCGACGCCGATCTCGAGCGTTGATACTTTTATCGACGACTCCGGCGACGTAAAAAATTTATCGCTCACGTGTATTAGCACCGAGTGTGCGATATATACGATGCACATTTATGGGTTTATAACAGGCATTTACAGATGTACTATATACAATTTACGAATAAAAGTGCTCGTACACGTACAATATACGAATAAAAAGATGCACGTGCGTTGATCTCGGGGAAAGTGATGAACGTCGCGCGGTGTAACGAGCGATGGACAGGAGCTGCGCGCGCATTCGCCACTCGTTACATTTTCATTGCGTCGAAGGAAAGAGAAAAGAGTCGCGTGGCTGTACGTCGGAGTGATCAATTTCGCGCGTGCAACGAGTCGATGTACGCAACAGGACTTTTACCGTCTATATGTTATTTGTACAGTTAGCCGGACGCGCGTGAGGCTCGCCGGAGATATTCTTACGCGGTGCACAAAGCCGCGAGGTACATTTACCGTTGGGTCGTTTCACGTTACGAAATGGGAGATGAAAGTGGAAATTGTATGTACACGTTTTTTTCGTGAACTTGACCACCGAGAGTTTATTCTAATTACCATATTATTCGGAGTGTACTTTATGTGCGAATTAATTGCGCCGAGAATCGTAAAAACGTTGGAACGCAGGCGCATTTTTTTTAATCAAGGAAAAAGTGGAGATATTTTTCAATCTTTTAAATCCCGCTCGTCGCTCGCACCGAAATTGTGCTGTTTTCTGGATTTCGTTTAAATTAAAAGTCGCATTAGCGCTAGGAGCGCTTTATGGATTATTCGCTTGAGCGCAAAGGATGCAAAGGGAAACGTTTGGAGGAGGTATCTGCGACGCCTGTTGTACAGCAAAGATGATGCGCTCGCTCAGAGAAATTGCATCTGTCCCTGGAAACTGTGACAACTGTATTAGTATTATGCAACTATGTGCATATTTTTTCAGCTGAACTACAAAAACATATTTATTTATTTTTCAAACCTCGCGACCAGAATCCAAAAAATCCTTAAACAAAACCGTAACATCCAGAATTCCCCGTCTCGATGTGAAGAGGTGATCATTATAATTACTCCAAAAAATTCTCATCTGACTGTAAAAAAAAAAATCTAATTCCGAATACTTCGCCCCAGGAAGAAAACGAGATTCCACGCTGACGAACTTGAATATTTTCTCCGCCAGCCCGAAGCGACTGCGGCTGGGAATTCCACTGAAAAAAATGTGTGACGTCTTTATATACGCCGAGAGGACAGTTTAGAGAGGCCACGAGGCCGGCTGACTCGCGCAGCTGCGATACCGGAAAATTCCGTGGGCTATGAGAACGCGACGTACACGACGAAAATACGGCCGCGGGTGCGACGGTGGCAAACGTCGTCACGTGAGTACGGACGTGCTCCCACGACGCAGCAGCAGCAGCGGCGGACCCGTCGTCTCGCACGCTCACGCCGGACGAAGTACGGAAATTTAGTTGGCGCCGCACGGACGCGTTACGTTTAATGACGGAAAATTTTAATTGTTCGTTGTCGAGAACCACCAGCAGCAGCAGCAGGACCAGGGGACCACTAGCTGCAGCAGTGGCAGCACCACCATCAGCTTCAGCAAAAAAGCAAGCAAAAACAGCAGCAACGCCAAAACCACCATCGGCCCTAGCAGCAACGCTAGGACCAGCAGCACAGCAGCAGTAAAACCAGGACCAGGACCAGGACCAGGCCCTGCACCACTACCAGTAGCGACAGGACCAGCAGCAGCAGCACCAGGATCAGCAGCAGCAACAGCAGCAGCAACACCAACCGCAGCACCAGCAGCCAGCACGTGCTAATAAAGACTTTTCGTTTTTCCTTTCGCCTCGAATTTTTTTTCTCGCCTCTCCTCTCTCTCTCCCTGTTAAATATTATTTTAATTCTCGCCTCCGTCCTCACGTGCACGCTCGACGCTTTGGCTCTTCAAAACAATTTTTTTCCTGCTTCGTCCTCCCTCGCCGACCGCAGCTTTTTTCACCGCATCCCACCGCGGCTTCATTGAGATTGAAGAGGGGCGAGAGGGGCGAGCAGAGCACGAGAGCCCGCGCGAGAGCTTCTCGTGATCGCGAAAGAAACGGCGACTTAATCGGCGGCGAACGACGTGACTGAGGCGGACGGGCGGGCGGGCCGGCAAAAAAAGGACGGCGGGGAAAAAAGCGAAACCGACGGTGCGAGCGAGCGGAAAAGCCGAGATGCGGTGATTGGCGTATCGAGGTAGCAGCTTACCGCTAATTGAGAGCGAAGAGATGAGGGAAAAAAACGGAGAAAGGGCGCCGTCGACGGCGAGGGGAAGAGGAAGCTGGGGGAGGGGGCGGAGGGATGAAAAAACGAGGCATTGATATGACCGAGGGGCGGAAGGGGGGGGGGAGAGGGGGGGGGGGACGTAGACGACCGGCAACAGAAGCAAACATTGTAGGCCCCTGGAATGGCTGTCGAGTAGTTTCAGACTGACTTACTGCGAGGGGTCGAAGGGGGGAGGATATGGAGGGGGTGGAGGGTAGTCGTAAGGCCAGTGGGGAATCCCCGACACGCCAGAAGGGGCGTCGAATCGATCAATCTTCCTTCTCAGCCGCGTTTAATTGCCGGGAGCCTCGCTTCTCGTACGCTTCCTCGGCCGTCTTAACTCCATTCAGTGGCTCCGAAGGCTCGATTAAGGATTACCGAGAGAAAAGCCAATACAAAATGCCTCCGGCGTCGCGAAACGGGTAAACAGGATCAGGGACAAGTTGGGCATTTATTCATTTGCATCGAGCGACAACTTTTGTTCCAATTTCCCTGCATTCTATTTATTTTTATTAATTAAATTAAATGCCTAAAAAAATATTCACATATTACAAGGTACTAATAGAAAAAATGATTATCGTTATAGCAATAAAAAAAAGTTCAGAGAACAATCGTAATTGCTAAAAGTACAAGTTTTCGCTACACAAACGTTAATTAAAAATTAATTAACCATCGCGATCATCAGACTGTATAATTATTCACCGTCTTACTTTGTACATAATTTCCGCAGCGCAGAAACTGCGATTTACTCTCGGTCCCGTTGGCAGCGGTCAAGGATCTTCGAGGCCGCCGCGGCGGCGGCGGCGGATTCGCCACGGTCGCCCGGGTTTTCAGATCCAGTTGGCGCTGGGCGCTGCGGGCGAATCAAAGTTCAAGATCCCCGCCGCTCGGAGCGGCGATCGAGCTGACCACTCGCACCTGTCACGCTCGCTCGCTCAAGCGAGACGCTCGGAGCGCTTTCACTGCGCGCGATCTATGATTCCCCCGGTGCATCGCAGTTCTATATATATATATATATGCGATATGCGCTACGTGCGCCGCTGCTGCAGTTCTGGTTGCCGCGCGTCGCTCGGCTCGCGTCCACCGATGCTATCGTCGCCCCCCCCCCCCCCCTCCGACGCTTCCTGCACGTACAGCGCGCGAGAATATCGCGCGCGGGAGACCTGTTGATCGAGCTCCGATCGACTTTCTCGCTCGTCAGGGCGAAAGATGGATAGCACCGAGCTAGGGGCGGCCGGGGATCGAGGGGCGGGGGAACGGGGGGAAGTGGGAGGGGAGAGAGAATGATCAAAGTTGCGCTAACGCGCCAGGGAGTAGATCAAAACTGAATAATCCGAGCTTGCGCGCAGACTGTATTTTCTTCTGATCTCAAATGCTAATCTCTGCCTCCCTCTCCCCCTCCCCGTCGCTCCCCCCCCGGCCCAGCACGGCCGCTATTCACCCGCGCGATGAATCTGAATTGCAAAGCGCGAGGCTGCAGCAGCAGCAGCAGCAGCAGCAGCAGCAGTAGCGGCAGCGGCGAGAGCCACGCTCGACGCTCGCGACAATAGAACACTCAAATAAGCCGATTAGTCAATCGTGCAAATAGATTCCGTGATTGATGTTTTCGGTCTGTTTATGCGTCGCACCGACTGCGCGACGCTGCTACGGTATCGGATTTTACATTGTTTGCATTCAGGAGCTTTCCGACGATTTTTACTTTTTTTTCCGTATCTGTTGCTGTCTGCTGGTACAAATTTTTGCGGGATTATCAGTCCAGGGTGATGGGACGCGTGGACAAATTGTGAGAGCTTTGAGCTGTTTTTTGATTAATAAAGGGAATTTTGATTAATAAAATCAGGACACAGATATTAAACTGAATATTAATATGTTGTAATTGAAAAGGAAGCATAAAATATTCGATGATACTTTACTGATAAATTAGCGATAATTCCCTTTGACAAACACACCTTGAATTCTCTACGCAATTATGCTCAGCAAATTATGCATTATCATCTGCAATTTTAGGCTATAAAAAATTAAAACAGTTCGAATCGTGATCCTGTTTTTCGTGCAACTGGAAAATTCATCATCTCGTGCCCAATTTGGATATCGCGATTTTCGACGTTTCGATGATGCCGCGCTGTTTCGGACTCGGCGAATCGCATTCGCTGCAATCGCATTCCCTCAATTACACGACAATGCTCCTCGATAAATGACGCGGCGTGCGAGCGTTTCGATAAAATAATTCATCAAACGCGGACGGCGGCGAATTATCGGCGCGGAGAAATACGCACCGGGAGTTATTGAATTCATCTTGGACAAATAGCTGCGCTTTTCGATTATTCGAAATTTCCCAGGGTTCCTCGTCTCTTGCTCTTTCGCTCCTCTTCCCACCCACGCGTGGAAAGAGCGAGAGAGCGAGACGGAAAGCGAGAGGGAGCGAGTCAGTGTGTCCTGCTAATTACGTTACATTGATTTTACCCCCGGGGGACCAGAACCGCCCCCGGTGTAGTACGTGCGTTGATTATACGAACCGATTGGACGTTGCTCCCCCCCTCCCCCCCTTCATCCCCTTCGCCGTCCCCCCGTCCTCGCGGCTACCGCAGCCAACTCTGCATACTACAACTCTGTATATTGATAGCCGTTTCCGGAGCAACGTTTCTGAATTTCCCAGTGTGTGTACACTGGATCGAGTCGCTGCTCGAGCGACTCGACAACGTTGATTTTCATTTCAGCCGCGAAGCGACCAGCTCCAATGATCCGCTCAGGGTTACCGAGAACATTATTCAACAGCCCCCCCCCCCCCTCGGCCCCCCCCCCCTCCGCCGCCACGAGGAACGCTGAGAGGTCGGTCAATGGGCAGCGGCGCGAGATACGCGCGTCTTTGAGGCGTCGACGGAAGCGCGCTCGGTGAGATCAAATCCACAAAGACGCGCGAGCGAGCGACGAGCGAGAGCGTCTCTGAATGTCCCTCGTGGATCGCGTGCGCGCGGCACGCGAGGCCGCACGTTGGGTCAGCAGCTATTCACGCGACCGACGCGAAGAGATTCGCCGTAATGACCTCGGCGCATCAATCCCCCCTCCCCCTAAGAAGTTAGGGGAGGAAGCGGGTATTACTGCGCAACTTCGGAGATAGCGCTTTGTGCGCAGCAGATTGCCTCGCAAACCGATGTTATGGTTGTACAAACCAGAAGTTCTGGAAGCACGAAAGTAGATTACGCGTAGGAGTGGATGGGGCTGGCACGGAATTTATGGGTTTTTGCGTGGGAAGTTTAGGAATTCGGTCCATAGGAATGCTATTCACGAAATGATGGAAATATGTCGTGTATGATTTTATTACAGGTACAGAAAGCTGTTTTACTGAAAATGAATTAAGTATTAAAAAAAAGCTCTTGCATTTTAACTGTCCACAGATGTACACTGAAAAAAATCAGTAGTTGCGGCTACCAATCATTGGTAAAATCTACCAAAATATTGGTTGCAGTTACTAAAATATTGGTAGCTTTGACCAACGATTGGTAATCACAACTATTAATTTTTCTCAGTGTATGGTTAAAGTACTTTCCGCCGAGTCGCGTGAAAGTAAGAAAATGAGGAAATTCGAAAATTCAATGCGACGATTTACTATTGGTATGTCCGACTCGACCGGCAACCCGGACTTGCCGGGTCGCACCTGGGTCAACCATTCATGGGACTAATGCGAGGAGAATCACTAATAACCTCGACGCGCGCGGACGTGGGGCGACCGGGAGTTACTGTGTGACTTCGGAGATAGTGTCGCCCGGCTTTATGTGCGGCCAAGTAGATTGCCGCGTGCAGCGCGGCGAGGTCTAAGCGCGTCGGAGAAGCTGCGAGATTGTGTGCAGTCTAACCCGAGCCCTCCCCCCCTCTTCCCCCTCACCGCCGTCAGTCGAGTGTGCCGAGGCACCAAACGCGGCGGGCCGGCTGTAGGGTACTCGCCCTCGCGGCACGTACTCGACAAACCGCCCCTCGATAACGAGGTGCTAATACGGCGTAATTCAAATTATGTTGGAAACTCCGCGTCGTTCGCTCTTGAGACACACTCGAGGCTGCTCAAGTACGTGGGGGACGTCAGGGTGGGTGAATGGGGGATGGGGAGGGAACAGGATGCATATGGAGGAGGAGGAGGAGGCTTTGTTTAGCCCTCTCGACGTTCCCCACGCTTTTTCCCATTCATCCGGGTCAGCGCCAATGAAAAAAAAAAAAAAAAAAAAAAAAAAAACTCGGGATGTGTGTCCCAAAAGCGATTTCAGCTTGACGACGTTACTCGCACTCCTGTTGGCTCGAAGACTTTGTTGCAATTTTTTTCTAAATCAGCAACACTCTGCTGGAAGGTTCGAAAGAGACTTGCAGATTAACTTCTGGTTTGCGTTCCATTTGGATGATGATCCACCGTGACTTGTGATGACTTTGTGACTCGTCTTAAGCCGAAGGAAACCAACGAATCATTGACACCCGACCACTCAGTTCGTTGCAACCTCTTTCCCCACTTTCCGCCCCCCAACGTCACCTTGTCTGAAAATATCCGTAAGCTCAGTGACAGGACAGGTCGCGACGCTCCCTGAGCTCGGCTCGGCTTCGGCGTGTAGAGTACAAACAATTTATTAACGATAACGTCGGACGGCTTTGCGCTGAGGCAAATAGAAGGCGGCAAAGACCACGACTCGGACGAGGCGAAGGAACGACGATTAATAACGATTCGAATCACGAGCACCGGTGGACAGCAGGTCGTTTCGGCCCACCTCTCCGCGCAGACGACGAGGGCTTGCACCGGCAGTGGCGCCAGCAGCGCGGTGGCACGCTGCACGCGGCGGGGGATGATTTATCAGCGGCGATGGTGGTGATGGTGGTGGTGGTGGCCGTGACCACCGTAGGTGCCTCCGGAGTGGTCGTTTCCGCCGGAATTGTGTACCACGGCGTGGAAACCGCCGTGATGGTCTGCGTGGTACTTGACCGTTCTGACGTTGCCGCCGGGTTCGTGCAAGGTGTATTCACCGGCCACGTCCTTTCCTGCAAGGCAATTGGTCATTCAGCATCAGAAATCCATCGATAAATCCTTTTCCCGTGTCGGTGGGGTTGCGCCCAAGCTGCAGGCTCAATCGTTCTCTCTCTCCGCACTCAGACATTACACACACACGGACACACGACGACGACTCGAGAAAACTCGTTTCACCGGATTCCACTCGATTTTCTCCTTCCCTTTCATTCGCCTCTCTGATCCCCGAGCCGCCCGCGTCCGCCCTCATAATGGGCCAATGCCCGGGGAGGATTCTACGTGTAATGGTCCTTACCGTCTCTGTGCTCCTTCTGGCCGTGAAAGTCCCGGCTATGGTGGTCCTCGACGCCATAGGAGAACTCGTACCTCGGGTGAGCTTTGTAATCGTGGACCTCGTGACCGTGCTCGTCGTGCCACGTCACCTTGACCCCGTCGCCCGCGACCGGACCCCGGTGATGCTGGAACGAGTGGGCTTTGTGCGCGGCGACTGTCGACACCGATGCCGACCCCAGTATCAGCAGTACCAGGGTGAACTGTCGGCGAGAGGTCGAAGGGGTGCGTTAGAGATTCTTATCGGGTTACTTCCTTTTGCGACTTGAGTGCCGCAATTTTCTCTAATTGCACTGTTAAAAAATCGCAATTTCTTGTATTGGAGATCGGACTGAACTTTTTATAGACCTTCATTTGTTTCGCGTAGATGTTCACACTTCGCACAGTGATAAATTTCAGGTGAAATGTGTTACTTTGATTTTTATTCCAACCCAAAATCGTGATCACACTTACAGGATAACCATGGTTTTGAGGTTGTTATGCAAATGATCAACATCACGTGGAGTTGATTTTAACACCGGATTTTCAACAGTTTGTGACAATCCACTCGACAAACCTTGGAGACCATTGTCAATCCTCGCGTCCTGCCCTCTATCGGTATCCAACGACGGCGAGGTTATGATCTACCTGAATATCGGTCCCCTCAATTTATAGCGAAATTTCCTCGCCGCGAGAATTAAACGTCGATTAAAACGCCCCCCCCGCACCCGGCGCCGCGTCCCCGGGGGTCGCCGAACGCGTTCGCCATTGTCCGCGGCGCTTGCGCGTTACTTAACCGAGCGCTCCGGAACCAGGCGGACGACAAAACGTGCCGCGTTTGTGCGTTCACGGATCGATCGTTCAACCTCGTCGTCGTTGTCGTCGTCGGTTGTTCCGCAAGATCGGACGCTCGATTCTTCACGGGTCCCGGAGACCCTTTTTTCCGCCACAGCAAATAATACGGCGTTGATTGATGAAAAGCCCGCCACGCGCTGGATTTACCCTTCCTGGGTTCCGTGGCTGAAACGATAACCGAGGAAGAGGGTGATGAGCGCCGTGGAAGGAGAGTCTGTAAAACGGTGGCGACCGTTGGACGTTCTTTGCAGTCCGACGTCCGAGTTGACCCGTTCAATCTCTTCCCTCGATCACTCCGCCGGACTCAGCTGGGAGCTCTTCCGAAATTGGGTGTTTCCGATCACTGGACCTGTGTTTCATTACATCCGAGGAACCGGGAAAATTAAGACTCACTCTGCAGGTGATTGTTCGTCACTTGCCACATTCGACCCTTCGTGTAAGGAATAAAACTCCTGCATCAAGATGCTTTCAACTATTTCTAATTACCAGATTGCATCGACTGCTACGAGAATCCTTCTGCTGCACAAAAATACCATAAAGAACTCTTCTGTAATTGGGTGTTTTCGTTCACTGACCCTGGTTTTCGTTGCATTTAACATACGAAGAAAATAAGAGATCGCTAAACGTCAATACCCTTTGTACTCTGAATGCTTCCTGCGAGCTTTTCACCTCGGATGCATTTTTTCAAATGCGCATCTCGTACTTTGAGAACTAATTAAATCAGTCTGATTCGTTTCATCCGCCACGTGGAAAATCAGGCGTTTCTGCCAGTCGGGTTTTTCCAATCAACAACTGAAATGAATCGAACAAAGGGTTTTTTGTGTACGTTTGATATAGCAGAAAGACTTCCCGGCCAAGGTTCATAATTAGCCCGGCTGCGTCGTGTGTTCTATGTGCAAAAAAGGTGGGCCCGTTTTTCCTTGCAATTTGCGCGGAGCAATTAATAATTCGCCGGGGCAGCTGACTCGCCGGGCGTTCGACGAGACGTCGACGTGACGAACGACAGAGCGATAGAGCGTCGGTCGCACGTGAGAGAGCGTCGAACCGCAACTTTTACTCGGCGCGACGTCCGTAGCCGTCGCGGAGATTCGATATGCAAACCACGTCGCGGTGTAGCTTCCGATTCCGCGTGACGCTGGAATAACGCCGACCGATCCCGAGTGAAAACGACAATAAGAGATCGGTCGGTGTTATATTTTTTTTTTAATTCTTCAACGTTTATCTACTCCGTCAAACGTTTCGAAAATTCGATAAAATCTTTTCTCACCGGAGCGAACGCGGGCTTTGTGGGCCCGGCCGAAGGCTCGTCGGAAATATTCAACACCGAACATGTGACTTCTTATTCCGTTCGATGGAAGCTGATTTTCGCGAGAAAATTTGAGACGAGTTATTGGAACAAATATTCGACAATGTTTAAATTCAAAAGAAAAAGTTATGCGCCTGAGCGCGCGCCATTGTTCCGAGTTTCCATAAATATCTTGATATTGTTTTTGTTTAATATATTGAGGACCATTTATTTCATCCTTTTGTGACGTTATCGCTGGGATTTCGAGAGCTCGGATAATTTATTTATCGATGCTAACCCTGATTTCACGGGCAAAATGTAATCCCGTGCGCTGCACATTCTGCACTCAGCGTGAGCGAAAAGTTAAAACTTTAACTTTTGGATGTTATGAGGCGAGTTAGCGAGGGCTTTCGACCTATTTCAAAAACGGGCCGGACGCAGCACTTTGATTACATCGTCGTCTCGTATGAATTGAGATATCTATAGTTAATGGACAATCGCGAGAGGGTCGGAGCCGCAAGGCCGGTGTGGAATTCGTGATTCGCCGGTCAGGAGGGATGCTAGAGCAAGTTTGTGGTCTGGTCGGTAGCAGCCGGCAGGACGAAGGGAAGGACGAAGGGCGTCGGACGACCAAGTAGTCGAATTACGTCGCAATTTCGTTACCGGAGAATTTGCCATTGTGGGTGTAGCGATATCTCAGAGTGTTTCACACATTTTTGACAATGAAACGAAACATTGCACGACGAAAAAAATTACATCACCCGTCGACGATCCCCTAAAAAATATAAAATTACATTCGACACCAGAGACGAACAATTTTCTTTTCATCCATTATTAATACATTTTTTATTTGCAACAAATTCAAAAGCAACCATACAATTCTCCCGGTCACCGAAATACTTAGCTTCCGCGTTGCTGCGATTCGTCGTAAAAACTTGTCGAAATTGACCAAGAATAATGGAACCCGGAATAGCCGGGAAGCCAATGGAATTTTTCGTCGTTGTAAAAATTCCCTCGCTCGCTGGCGCGAGACGAGGAGGAAGAATTTTCGAAAACTTTTCCGCGGGTTCGTCGACCGTGACGATGAAAATTGTCCGGTGTCGGAGATTCCCGGAATTCCTCGTGTGAATTCGAAGAAAGGAAACACGCGGAAGCGCCCGGTGTCCCCGGACCGGGCGCGTTCGATCTTTCATCCCTCATTCTGGATGTCGCTGCTACGGCCGCAACACTTAATATCCGTCGAAACTTCGACGTGGAAGGCCACTCTGCTTCACGAGTCACGTGAATCGACGCGAAACCCGCGTCTCCTCGCAGATCGGGCTGACGGTTTGACGAGCGGAGTTGCCGATGTCCGTTTCACAAACTGACTATCCCCAAAGGGTCAATTCCATTCTTCAAGTGGGTTGGTCCGCTGAGTGAATTAAAAGCAATGATAAAAAAAAATCAAAAAACTCAACTCAAGCAAAGTTTGTTTCTCGGGGACGCAATGAGGAATGGCCGACGCATCCGATATCCCAGATATTATGCTAAATTGCGGGAACACCGAGAGATTCGACTCCGCAAGTTTGTTCAGAGCCTCGAGGCTCACTTGGCCGCCGCAGGGGGAGCGAGGGGGGAGAGCAAAGGCTACAGCTTGAACTTAGCATATTTCCCCAACTGGGACTACGTATAGATAGAGAAGGCGTTCGGTGTACAACCGCTGGAGGTGAGTA
Organism: Itoplectis maculator; assembly: GCA_964034905.1. Classification (NCBI taxonomy): domain Eukaryota; kingdom Metazoa; phylum Arthropoda; class Insecta; order Hymenoptera; family Ichneumonidae; genus Itoplectis; species Itoplectis maculator. Next base: position 4,751,606 of record OZ035870.1, read on the forward strand.
TTATAGATAAAGTGGTTTGCATTATGACCCGGCAGCGCGAGAGAGAGAGAGAGAGAAGCAGCCAAGTTGCGGCCTCCTGCAGGTTTCACGTTGCAGCAGCAAATTTCTATTAGCCGCGAGAGAGCATAGCTACTCTCGTTAATGCGAAACTCTTTCCGCAAATTATCCACCGATACCCGCAGACATTAATTTACCCCCGGTGTTTCTGCGAAGCACCTCGATGCTGGCAGCGTCGATGGTGCAGCATGGTTTTTTTCCAATATATCTACGGTGTCCGGAACAAAAATGTAATTATCCTAACCAACTTGGACCGTTGAGTACGTTTCAGGCGATCAAATTGGTTAAGTCAACCTTTCGATCGGTCGACCAAACCGATTGGTACCACTTTGACCTCGGCAGAGGTCGAAACCCAGAATCGACGTCACTTTGTTGTCCTACGGCTACCGGCGTGAACACCCCACACCCCATTCGCTAAATCCACTCGCGGCATAATTATTTCTATCAGCCGCATCCACTCCGCGTTGATGAGAAGCCTTTCCGCGAATTATCCATCGATATCCGGGACGCGTAATTTACCCGCCCGCACTTCCCGCGCAGTGCGCAGGCGCTCTCGACGATTTGACGCTCGCCGGGCAAAAACAATTAGTTGTCCCAACCAATTTCCATAGCTTAAACAGACTCTGGGAGCGATCGAGTTTAGTCGGGTCAACCGAACGATTAGTTGACCGGACCAATTTGTCCCTTTCGCCTCGACGAAGGTCAAAGGAAGGTCTTCGGTGTCGCGATACTCGCCGGGCTACCGACGAAAACATCCGTTTCACCGTATTCACCGGTCTATTTATCTTCATCTCCGCCAGCCGCGATAAGAGATCGTTCACTTTCATTAACACGTGAAACTCAGCAAATTGTCCACCGATATCCAGACAAAAATGCGCTCGCCGCATTTCTGTGTAATAACCTTGGACGCAGCGATGTTCCTTCCTTACCGACCGCTTTTTCAGCGACTGCAGAAGAGCAATTAGTCCGCCTTTGTGAGATACCGATACAAGACGCCGAGGACAGGTCCGGAATTGCTAATCGAGTTTCATACACCGGTCGACATTGCTCGGCTTCGGACTCCTCGCGGTGCCGGGGAAAATGACGGCGGTGGAATTAATCGGTCACGTGCGCTTGTCGCGCGCGGATCGTGATCGCGCGCATCGGGCAGCAGCAGCAGTGACATTTAGCCTTGCAACGGTGAAACACGAGAATCTCACCGCGACCGCACGGAAAAAACGCGCCAGCAGCGAGAATGGCACACAGAACGTCCACTCGGGTTTCAATTGCTCGGAGATCACGGCCATCTTCAGCACGTATCGAGAATCCGCGCTGCGGAGGTTCTCGGTGTTACCGCGACGGCCTTCCCCCCCCCCCCCCCCTCCCCCCACAGCCGTGCTCCCCGAGGTTTGTGTTAGAAAGTTCTCTGGGCAACAGAGGAATAACAGTAGGGGAAAGCAGATTTGGTTGTACGTGATGGGTGTACCGTTTTCGCTCGTGCAACACGCTGGGATACGTAAATCGTTGCGCGCGTCAAGTTGTGGCACGTACAGCGTGATAGCTATGCATTTCAGACCGTTCGTGGTCCGGGCGCGAGTGGGGGAACGAGGGACGAGCTTTCATCGCAATAACATGCACTCGGTTACGGCGAATCGACGGAATCAAGCATAACAACGAGTCCGGAAGCAAACGGAACGGCAGAAACTCGCGCAGTGCGCGCGATTTCCTGATTCCCGATTCACCGGCACGAAATGCTGCTGTGCCCACCTGTAACACACTTTGATTCGCAATTTGATATTCCTGCCAACGAGATCTTTACTTATTCGATCGCGATGCGCACGAGTATATCGCACTTCCGGATCTTCCGGGCCTTTCGTTCGAAGAAACGCGGACACATGTCCATTCGTTATTAGTGGGAATTGCATGGGAAGTCGTCGACGCAACTCGGACGGTTATGAATGACGTAAGCGCTTCTTCTTGTTCCACTGAATATTCAACGGTGTCTCATGGAGTGGGCGCAGTTCTGTCTGCGTTTCTTGCATCCGTGATAAAAATGCATCCAATCAGTCTTGACTTCCTGATAAGCCAACCTACAGTCGATGGAAAATTTCTCATTACCGGCACAATATCAAACGTGTCACTCGCATACAGCCAGCGTGGTCGGTGCAACGCCAGCGACTCGCCTTCGTTTCCTTTGAAAATCCAAAGTGTCATTCCGATCTGGAAGCCGTGCCGTTGAATATGCCGCAAAGTATGGGCGGCAACCGGTCCGCCGGTTTAGTCTATATTTCTTAGATCCTTTGAAAGTGCGTCCAATCAGGCCCCACGTCGTAATGACCCACGGCTAACGACTTTGTCTTTATCGGCTCGCGAGGGAAAAGAACAAAAAAAAAACCCAGGGACCGACTGAGTAGCGGTAACGCAAGCTCGTTGCCGATAAGAAATTTCTCATTACCAGGTACGCGATATAAAACGTGTCACTCGCGCGTCATTGTGGTTGCCGCAGCAGTGCGAGTCGGCTTCCCTCGTCTGTTGCCATCGAAAATCCCAAGTGGCGCTTCTCACCGACGGACACCATCATCCCCCGCGCGCTCGTTGTCGTTTCACCGTCGGAGAGCTGGTGGAAAATGCCTCCAGTTTATATCCCCAGCGACTCCGCGATGCGACTGCTCTGTGCCTTCCAACGAGAAAGTCGTTCTCCGTTGGAACGCAGTGTGGGTGTGTCTCGGTGTGTTCGCGTGTCGGTGTGTTCGTAGCATTTCTTTCGGAAGCGCGACGACAATGATGGAGACGGCGAGGAAGACGAACTCGCCTGGATGAGAGACAGGAGACTCGACGACGGATCTTCGGGACCTCGTAGTTTCTTCCTTTTTTTCCCTATACATCCTACCGGCTTGGGTTGTGCCAGACGCTCGACGAGAGGTAACGACGTGGGTCTTTTGCCCTCGACGGCACCGGTGCGGGACCACCTCTCACCCGCGACTCCTGGTGCGCCGCTGGTGCTGGTGCTGGTGATGCCGCTGGTGCTGCTGCTGCTGCTGGTGGTGCAAGAGTCAAGGTGACAAATGTGACAAGTGAACGCGGCTTAGACCTCGTGTAATCCAGCCAGGATGAACGTCCCTTCCTTCACCTCTATCCTCCTCGGCAGCCTCCTTCCACCTCGATCCCTTTACTCCGTTTCCTCCCGTGTCCCGTGAGGTCTGCAGCTGCTACCCAGACGCGCCCCTCCAGACCCGTTGGTGAGCTTAAATACGTTTTGCAGCTCCGTATTCCGGAGTCACGTGCGCCTGCTGCTTCTGCTTCTGCTGCTACTGCTGCTGCTGCTGCTGCTGCTGCTGCTGCTGCTGCTGCTGCTGCTGCTGCTGCTGCTGCTACTCGTTCTTCCTGCAGTGTCTTGCACCTTCCGGTCTATTGCATTTACCCTCCGTACCCTATGCACCGCCACACTCCCTCATTGTGCTGTTTTTGCGTGCGCGCACCCCTTCACCTACCGGATCCGGAGACCGGCTGGGCAAGAAAATGGAGACACCGAACGAGTAATTTTATTCATGATTAATCTCTGCCGTGTGGCTCTCTGCGTGTACGTCCGGGAATCCATATTCCGGAACGGCAAGTTCGCGCTGTGATTGCAGCATTCATCATGTTGCGTTTGCCTGCAATGTTCGCCAGGCTCGGATTTCATGACATTCAGCAGTGTCGATGTTACCCAGTTCTTCGAGCCAGGTGGAACACATTTATATAATTTTTGCACGACTCGGCAGGATACTTCAGCGCGCGGGATACAACCGGGCAGGGTTGTTTTATTCTCCGTGAGCCCAGTCGCGACGGGAATTCCTGATGTCGCGAGGCCAATGTGAGGCCGCACAAGTTTACGTCGACGAAGCCGTGTGGCATATATTGTCGGGGTGCACCGCCGGACTGACCTCGTGATGTCTGGGACGCCCACTCGGACTGCGAAACAGCTGCACTATGTCTGAACGTCATGCAGCATGTACAATGCGTTGTGTTGCTCCTACTTCTCCGAGCTCCTCCTGGATCCTCCCGCGCGCATATAGCACCCGACACGGCGGAGCCACGAAGGGCCTCGGCATTCCAGTGTGGCAAGATTGCACCCGGGATCTCGCTGAAATCTCGAGAGTGGCGCACATAGAGAGAGAGAGAGCACAGCCTTGATGGTGCGCCCGGGGTGATATATCGCGGTGTCGTGTGGCCCGTAGCCGGTTACCGTTCATTCCCAGAAAACGTTTCGGCGCGGCGCCCCGTTGAGGTTGACCTCGGAGGGACGATGTGTGTTCTCGACTTCAGGTTCAACGTGCTCGTCCTCGGTCTCGCGTGTCTGCGCCAACATTCCCGCAGGCCGTGTTGCCATACAGTCGGATAGGATTATTTCCGCTATGACGTGTCCGCCAGATTTCCTGCAAACGCAGTTTGCATCCCTCCTGTGGGCCCGCGTCGAGGTCAAACGGAAGACCTTGGTCTCTTTGCTCTCGGGGTTAACGGCGAAAACATCCATTTCACTAAATCCACTCGTGGCCGGAGCCTGAATCATTCACTTGGATAGTTTCGCCACTGACGTTGCGCGCCTTGCGACGACAGCGAGGAATGTACCACGGTGTACATGGCGAAGACAGTATTTAGCTATAACTCGACGGCATAGCGTGCGACTATGTCTCACAGGGGGCTCAGACGTAAGCTCCAACGAGCCAGACTGTCCGGCTCAAGGCGAGCGCGAGGACATCTCCACTTTACCTCTATTACCTGGGCGTCATGTCCAGAACGGTTTTTTTTTCCCCGCCGACGACGAACCGCATTGCTGACGACACGTCGAGTTACTTATGTACGTCAGCGATGTACGTCCCAGGCCCACGGCACTCGCATTTCTCGCTGGCGGGTGACGTAATACGGCTACGTCCGTGACATAAGAGATTTCAGTAGGAAGACATATCCTACACATGTACTGATGCTTCTAAGGCTAAACGAAACATACTTATAGTCCTCTTATTATGCGTGTTCAAAACCCTGATAATTGGGTGGTGTTCGACATGATCCTGAAGACTCTAATCACTACTTCTAACGGTTCCAGTCGATTGTATTGATAAGATCCTTAATGAGGACATGCACCAGTTTCCAAAGTAGCAATTGTAACTCCTTTGAACGCCAAAATGCCTGCAAGACACCTGCTCACGGGGTATTAACTGATCTCACCGTGTGACTCGAACTTCCGGACTATCAGTACAACCCACCCCTAAGAATAAACGTGTATGTACTCCATGTATCAACCGTACATTCCGTACAAACACAATCCCAAGTCGCAGTTGAACGTGTGCGCGTGGGATATAATGACGGAGATACACGTACGCGCGGCGCGCGCAGTGTTTGTCGACATCTCATTCCACAACTTCAGCCGAGCTATTCGAGATTGAAATCCCGGACATGTATTCGGTGGCCCGGAGAAGCCAGAACCAGTGCAGCGCCACCGGGTAGGAGGTGTTCTACACTTCTGCCGCTCATCCTCTTCATCCTCCCTCACCCTCCCGCTCTCTTCGTCCCCCTTTCCGACTCTCCTTCTACACCCTGAAACTGGCGCAGCCGCTGCTGCCACCGCTGCTGCTGCTGCTGCTGCTGCTGCTGCGTCTGTTGGAAACCAGTGTAAATATCCACATCTATAAGCAGTCAAGTGGCTCTCGTCGAAGCTCGATTCAGACGGAATAATTGGCTTATTCCAAACGGAAGCGTAGTCGGATCTCGGAGAGAGTGAGACAGAGATAGAGAAAGAGAGGGACAGAGACCACGTTGATGTTACACCGGGTATACCCGATCTCTACGGGGCTTTATACTCGCGTTGATGGTATTCGCCGTATACCGTTATATGTATACATGCATACGTATATGGCATATACACTCTTATGTGCATAGAGTAGCTCCTCGCGTACATACAACACACATGGAGCGACGTTATATCCCTCGCGTGAAACTGGCTCAACGTGGAGCACCGATTGCGGTCTTCCTACGTCGTTCGCGGATCTTCCGTCTTTGTCCTCATCCTAGATACACACGTCCAAGTGCGCGGGCGCGCTCGCTCGCCGCTGTCTCACCGATCCTCTTCAGCCGCAACCCAACATCCCCACCCCTGTCCCTCCTACGACGCTTATGAGCGTCGACGTGCGCCAACACCGCACATGCCGCTCCCACCACCGTCGGTGGAAGCTAACACATATGAATATCATCCGTCAGGTGAAGCGATGAATCACTGTCTGTCAACATGCATTACGCGTCTAAATATACAAGCACCGCGTAGTACACGCCACGGGCTCCTGGCAACTAACTGATGGATATCATACGTCTGCCTATTCAATGCTTTGTGTTATTCATTCTCTTTCTGTCCGTCTCCCTTTCTCCTTTATCCTCATCCCTCGCTCTCTTTCTTCAGTTCCTGCGTTGAAGTCATTTGACAAACGAACGTGTGTCATTTCCACTGTATCCGAAGCATCCACCGCTCTATGAGTTTTATATGCGACTCCTCCTCGTGTCGTGTATTCCTATCTTCGCCGCACTCCAACGTTCCGATCTTCATCCTGCGTATGGTGGGTGCACCGACGTGGCGGTAGAGTCGAGTTTTCCCGAGTTTATTCCGCACATCCTCACGTGTGTCGCGTTGTATCGCGAGAGGCAGCGCGCACTCGCCGCTATCGCTCGACGGGGAAAACAAGAAGTTAGCCACGTGTACGCCGAGCTCTCAGCTCGCGCGCTCACTTCAGCGTCCTATCTTTAGTGTCTGACTGGCTGACGTCGTCGTAGTCGTGTACTCTCGTTCCGAGTTGCCGCGGTTGACACACATCACGTAACTTTCTACCGGCTTTTTGCCGGCGTCTGGCGGCCTCGCCAGGCTCTGATGTGGCGTTCTCGCTATCGCGTCTAGACACTCGTGCGAACGAATTGTAGGACTTTTCGTTGAGTAGTGTCTTTGTCGCGGGCGCGGGGAGAACGAACTGGAAGAAGATGTCACACGTCTGCAGAAGAAGAATGCCCACGTTGGTAATAAGGAAGGCTGATTCAAGAGGACCTAGGAAAATGTATGATTAATCAATGTTGTACAATTATTTCTCTCACAACCAGATTTCTGTCTCGTCGTGTGCGTGCAGCACCTGCCCAACGTTGCCAACAAGGTGTCCACCTCAACGATGACGCTCCGCAATCATCATCACCGATCCCATCGGCCTCTCCCGAAGAAAATCAAAATCCACAATCGCCCCCGCGAATCTCGCGCCCTACTTGTATAATTACCGAGGCAGCCGGGGCTTAACGAGCTGACCACCCGCGAGAGCTCGCGGCTCGCGCGCGCGCGCGCGCACCTCTGCGGTCGTGATCTTTATGATTAATTAACGCGAGTGGATGGTTAGCGCGTGGCTCACCACGCCCTGCGGTTCGACTCGCGTACTCTAACGGCGAGTCGAGCTGCGTCTCCTCCTCGTCGCCTCTGGCCGCCCACCCCCCCCCCCCCCAACTCCCTCCTCACTACCTCCACCCCCAGGGCAATCTCCTAACTGTGCTTTCAGCGGTTACCGAAAGTACCCGGGAACGGTTAACGTTGCCTCGTCGACGCCTGGCGCTCCCATGTTGTTGCTCTCCCCCCCCCCTCCCCATACCCTCCCCCCGCCCCGCGCACGTTGCTACACTTCTCTATTCCGCGCGCCACACGTACTTCCATGCACAGTTCTGAATTCAGAGAGCGAGCTCGGCGCGCGCTCCGTGTAAGCCACACGAGAGCCTCGAGTTTGCCCGGCTGCCGGTGACCCAACGTGATAAACTTTTCGCCCGGTCCTCAGAATACACATATACTATAGTATATGTATCCACAGACACACATAAACACGGTTATATATCTATATCTGTGTACACATATGTACACTTTACTTAACTGTAGCGACGTGTGTATACAGAATGCACTCTCCGATGCGGTGCGCGCAACACTGCACGGGTTTACAGAGTATACAACCTACGAAACGTCGATTTTTCCGCGTTGCGCCCTCTCGCGGCCCGCGCGCTGCACCGGCAGTTGTTGCCCTCTCGGCGCCTCGACGCGCTATCGTCTCTCGCCTCCTTCTGTCTTCCTCTCTCTCTCTTCCTTTTTCTCTTTTTTCTCCATCTCACTTTCTCGCTCTTTCTCTATACTCTCTCGCCAATGCCGACGGCTTATAGGGACACTTATGAATAATGCAGAGACGTAAAGAAAAGTGCAGCGAAGGGAGCAAACGAGCGAGAAAGAGAGCCAGAGGGCGAGTGAGAGGGACAGAGGAAGAGAGGGCGCTTGTGTAGTGTATATCGTGTGTATATGGTATATGCTATATATGTACTCGACGTACTCTTGTGGTGCTACTGTTACTGCCGAGGCATCGCACCAAAGCTTTTTCTCTCCTTGTTTATACCTCAAACGCAAACTCTCCACAGCCACCGACTCCGCTACCTTCGCGCGCATCGCGTCACGTCAAAAGTCGTCCGCGTCACCGCCATTGTTATACGACGTTCTGTCTTTCCCTCCCTCTCTCTCATTCTACTTTCTCTATGAAATGAGATAAAATTAAATTAAATTAAATTAAATCGTCAATATGGTTATACAACATTTAAATAGTGCTCATCATCTTTTTCCTCTTTATTTTCCGCCCGTATCGTCTCTCTTTCGCCCGTTGTCCACCGATTCGCACGACCCTTCGGGTGGCCGCTCCAAGCGCGCGCGTTGGAAATCATTCATTTGCAATTCCACATTTGCGCGAAACTCGCCTCGTCGCTGCGTAGTCGTGGCTCTCCGATTTAAATTAATTTGCATGCTTCGTCCGTAGGTATCAGATATCCGTAGGTTTTTTTTGTTTTATTACTATTTTTTGTGTATATTATTATCGACATTATTATTTGCCATTGGGACGGGGAAAATAAAAAGTGTTGGACAAAAATCCAACGCCCATCCGTTTACTGCTTTATCGCGGCGTTCATTGCGACTCGTGACACGCTGCCGCAGACACAGCCGAGGTTTAATTACAACTATCAATAAATACTGATAAATTCGGCTGAAACGTTGCGCCCAATAACGAGTAATTCGTCCAATAACGACGCCAGTGTTCGAGGCATCCCTTATCTGGACTGTGAATAATAACGACTCCCATCGTGACGCACTGTTGTTAGCCATTTAAATTCGCGAAATATCGTTGAATATATTTATCCGCGAATTTATACGTGAAACTGTATGAAAAATTGATCAGCGTGCGTTGAGAAACGAAACATTATTGTTCAATCGGTCTGCGGATGAAATTTTTCACGGCTTTATATATTATGCACGTTTTATTGAAATTTTCGCTTGTTCGTTTCTCATCGTGAAATTTATCTTTCGTGTTGATTTCCGGGAACCGCGTCCATATCTCATCGACGCAGTGCATCCTGTCGGGGTCGATTATTCCGATGGCGTAATTACCCCCCCCCCCCCCCCGCCCGACGTTGCTTCCCGCGCGCGCGTCGGCTCAAATTGACGTGACTGAGATCGTTGTTATTCCGACGACGGTCCCGATGCCCGGTTGACGCTCCTTTGGTCGACCGGCACGTTTCGCCTCTTCCTACCAGAATAACTGGTAATTATTCAGGCTGACCGTCGAACGCTGAAGGACAACACGATCGGTTTGTTTCTCTCCGTAGACATTGTGTCTCTCCGTAGACAGACAGGACGATGGACTCGCGTAACGAGCAGACGTCGGGAGCACGATAACTCGGACCCGTTTGTGTCGTCGACTCCTGTGTATTTCCTAACGAGCCGCAGTGGCTATTACACAACCATAACGTCGGCGCTAAATTACACTTACGATTGACGTGAGTGGTCGGCTTGTTAGCGATGCCTGTAATAACCTGTCGCGTGCATACATCAATATCGCCGACGGTGGAACGTCTATTAAGGAAAAGCTCTAAGGGACAAAAATTGACTCCTGATAAGTCACCCACCAACCAAGTGATTTTTTTTTCGCCCGTCCTTTGGAGCCAAGCGCAACAGAAATTTGATGGTAGAAAATGCAGCAGCGCGTCCGGTTTGTCCAGTCCTCTATTCAAAAGTTTGTGAGCAACCATTTTTGTCAATTTATTCAGCATCTAATTGGTCGTTGGGAAATCGGCAGAAGTTTGATGTTTAATATAGCGAAATTTGGCAGTTTGTCAAAAAAAATAATCGTTTTTCGCATTTTGCTCCTCGATTTTTTTCTATATTTCGGGCAAAAACCCGGTCGTTTTTGGAATCAGCAGGAAATTTGCCATCGGATAGGGTTTTTAAACTTGGCGAAATCGAAATTTTTTTTTTTCGCAAAAAAAACGCAAGAGTACCCCTTCAAAAAATTTGCGATTTTTGAGGGTCAACTTTAAAAATCTGCAAAAAATCGAAAAATCGAGATTTCGCGTTCTGCCTAGCGCTATTCACTTCATTGAGAAGTTTTCTTTCGAATGCAAAAAGAAAATCCCGATTATATTGATCCAAAGAAAAATTACACGGATTTTCGTAAAGTGCCATAATTGGGAAAAAGTGAACAATCGTTTTTCGTGTTTTTCTCCTCGAATTTTCGATTTTTCGGGCCAAAGAACGGTAGTTCTGGAATCAGCGGAAAATTTCCCATCTTCGTTAAATCGAACTTTTGTTTTCGCCAAAAATCGCAAGGTCCTTCCCTACGCCGGCTAACCTCCGACCGCGCGCGGAAGCGCGCGTCATTGTTCCTAATAAATTATAAAAAAATAATATAACAAAAAATGATAAAAATCATCAACCTCATAATTCACTAACAATACAGCTCATCCATCGTGCCAAGTTCAGGTGCCAAAGATCAAACATGAGGTGTCAACGACACCCTGCACATCTTTTCCGCCCCGTCCAAGTCGACGTTACATGTGGGATTTATTCCTTCGTGTTTTTTTTTCTTCTTCCATCATTATTCTCATACTTTATTGAAAGTCGATGGTACAAGTGTGAACGAGATAGGGCAGAGCCTGCGAGTACCCGGCGAGAGAATCTACTTTATTGTCACAGTGGATAGCAGCGGGGTGGCAGAGTCGCGAGTCGATTGGTCGCAGGGGTGCACTCGCTCTCCGCCGCGCCGCCGTCGCCGCCTCTGCTACTGCTGCTGCCGCAGCCGCTCCGTTAGCCTCTCCTCCCACCTGCTCGAGCGGAGAGATCCTCGCTGCACCTCGTAAATGCAAGCGGCACCGCTAGTCCCATTCGGCTGCACACACGATCAAGTGCTTCCGTATAGTCGCCTATTGCTTCTCGTCGATAAGGAGAAATGTTCTCTCCGGCCGGGCGCGTCTCTCTCCGCGCCCGCGACCGGAGTGGGTTACCGCGCCGACGAGGCGCCGCAGTCGAGTCTGCATATAGAGCGAAACACGAGGGGGATGGAACGGGAGCAAGGACGAGGAGATGAAAGAGAAAGAGGGAGATGAGAGAGATGAAAGAGAAAGAGGGAGATGAGAGAGAGATGAGAACGATGAGAGAGAGAGATGAGGGCGACGGAGTCGAAAAGGAACGCGCGAGGGAAACGAAACGAGAGAAGATGAGGAAGATGATACGCGGATATGTGTGAATGCTCTCGGCCCAAGCGTCACGTACGGTTTCTTCAGCATCTGCGAGAGAGTCACCACTACCACCACTACCACCACCACCACCACCGTCACTACCAGAGTCAGCAGTCATGGAATGTTATGCATTCCAATCCGATAGACGCACGTTTTTCCTCGCCGGAAGCTTGATAGGAAAATGGCCATAGCTCGATTCGCTTCTCTCTCGCTTCTCTCTTCAGCTTTCGCACCATTCTCGTCACTCTCGTTTGCAGCGCCACGACGGTACTGTGGCTGCACCGAGAATACTGAGACTCAACCCCCCTCCCCTCGCTCCCTTTCCCCACTTACCCGACCACGGATATATGTAGACACATCCTAAGCCCCGCGAGCTCTCTCGCAAAGGGCTATACATCATGCTTATCGATAAATACTTTCCCTTCGCGCTCGCTCGTTCTCACTTGTCCTCACCCCCCCCCCCCCCCCCCTTTTTCCTCGTGTCCCTCATCACCCTCGTCCCACGACCCCGGATGCTCCTCTTCGCGGATCAACAAAAATCATCGCTATAATATTCGAATGAAAATTATAGGAGCGAACAAAAAAAAAACGGAAATAAATAGAGTTGACAGAGCTTCGTCCACGGTCGAGCGACCGACAATTTCGACGTCTAATGGACTAGGGATACATGGGACGTGGGAGCTTTTGGCCTGTCGACGCGGAGAAATTTAAGGGTTGCCGTGCGAGCTCGTTCCACCCGGCGGCGCACGAGCGATTCCTACGTCGCGCGCCCGCGTACTCCGGATAACTCACCCTCTCTGCACCCTCGAATATCTCTAACCCCCTGCGTCCCCGACCAATTGATCGGAAGTTTGGTACTGCGAAACGCGTATGGGCACCGGATACGTTTACAACGACATTTATGTGTGTTATATATATTTTTTATGTATATAAACTCTCACGCACACATAATGTATATATGCACACATATATGTATAGTAAATAGATATACAGGGCGTAACAAAAGTACTAAAAGCACCGGAGGCAGAAAAGTATCTGGTGCCGATGATCAGCACTTCGGTCATCGGCCGATCATCGTCCCGCCGAACATCGGCATTGAGTTCGCAAAAGAGAAGACGCATACTCAGGACTTACGACTCTTTGCATCTGTTTGAGTCCGACGCATCCCTCACCGACAGGCAAATTTCAATCCAATGCCATATTAATATCACTTTTCCGAATTAGATGCTCAAATTTTGGAGATGCATTTGTGGGCCCTAACCTTTCTGCCTTCGGAGCTTTATTACTTTTGTTACACCCTGTATACGCAGTACGCACACCACTTGGTCTACACGACTCGGGGTTATCCCGTACACGAGTGGCTCTCATCGAGATTAATTAGCGTTGAAGAACGGTCTACGTGACACGCGGGAATGGCGCGCGCGGGCGTCGCAGCCGCCGAAATACCCCGATACGCCGGCTCTCGGCAACGGGCCGGAAGAGCCGACGGGGTGAGAAACGCGATGCCCCCTGGGCTTCACCCCGTTGCCACGCACTCCCCTCCCGCTTGCCTCTTCCACTTGGCTCCATAATATATCTCTCAAAGCACCGTCAAGCAGTTATCTCGTTAAATTATTTCCCATTAAAAGTACGCCCCGGTGAATACGCACCGCGCGATAAAAAGCGACTTCGTGAAAATGTCCGAAAGGAAGTTGGATGCGTTTTACAGATTCAGCCGATTCGACTGGTAGACGAACTATTTTAAACACTATTTTTCCGGTTTTGAAAGTCTATTTTTTTTTAGGTCAGAGCAAGCGACAGAATTGGCTGTAAGGCGTAGAAATGGAATCGGTAATTCACGGAAACGTTACATTTTTTTAAATTATGAATAAATATATTTTTCAGAGCCCAGTCAAGCGGTTATCTCGTTAAATTATTTTCCATTTAATGCACGACCCGGTGAACACGCGAGATAAAAAGCGACATCGTAAAAATGTCTAAAGGGACGTGTTGGATGCGTTTTACAAATTCAGCCGGTTTGACTGACTCAGCCAGCGTTTTGAAAGAACTTTTAAAAATCAAAAATGCGTAGATTTTGTTAAAAAAAATGTTTAGTTTAACCGATGGATAAATTTCGTTTCAGATATGGTCAATTCATTATACTTTTATTGCAATCACGGCGGATTAATCAAACGTTTTGTATAGGATATTACGAATAACGTTGTTCCCCATTTCGAGGGTTATTGCCGAGTCATTTGACAGAAAATTCGCCGTTATTGCTTATTAAGTCGATAATTGTGACGCATATAGAGACCGCGAATGGAAACGTGCATTGGTCATTGAAAAATAAATAAACGCGCGCTAGTCGATGAATATAATTGCGCGTGTCGTTGATTCGTCGCGCTGTGGAAAAAAATGTGCCGTAAATCGTCGAATAAAACCCGGAATCGACAGTCATACCTTCGATTGTGTCGACAACGATCATTCGCCGACGGGAAAGACAGAGAAGGAAAAACCAATATAGATCAGCGAGTGCGATATTATTTCTCGAAATAAAAAAAAAAATCTCTTTTTTTTTGTTTACTATCGACAAAGAGAAAGAATATATCCACCGCATCCACCGCTACACCGCGATACCAGATCCCCATATCGAGAAAATGGTTTGCCCATTTTTCGAACAATTCTCCCGGCGCAGTAGCTGTTTCGAGGCTTTGCATGCACGAACAGCGTACACGACTGTTCAAAAGTAGCGGCAGCATCAACGCCAGTGACTTTTTCCACAGTTAACCTGGCCTCTGATTTCCAAAAAGCTGAGCCCAAAACGACTAAGTTTTGTTAACTAAATGAAATAACAGCAATACAAATTTTTTGTCTATTTTTTTCGTGCATGTGTTTATTTTTCTAATTCTAATTATTAAGTACAAATATTTTGTAGACACAATTATAATATATTTTAATTATGACACGTTAATTCAAAATCACTTGTCGATACGGAAAAAAATAAATAAAAATCGACAGACGTCGCTCGATTTGATTTAACAAGAATTCCGAAAAATTCTCGGGACGTTTGTTTATTCTCAAGCTGCCTGTATTGTCGGAGCCTGCGGTGGCCACTGGTGGAGCTCGCCCACGCACGTTTGTTTTCCATATTTCACGGTTACGGGAGCAGCGTTATTCCACCCGGGGAACCGGGCGATGTGCGAGAAAGAGAGAAATACACGGAATAAGCGCGCACATAGATAAACACGCACGCGCGCAGTCGATACGGGCGATCGACCGGATTTGTCGCCGAATTCACACGCGCGGCACGATCGACGTTTCATTTTTTTTCCTCCACCGCCGAGCGGGAAGAAACAGTGTAATGCAGGAAAAGCGAGGAGAACAAGACTATACGTTGACCGGTGAAAAAAAATCCAACGCGCTGATTGATATGATATCGTTGCGAACGCGCCGGAATATTCAATATATAATGGGTCAATCGAAATTTAATGCGCCGGGCTGACTGCCGCGGGCGCATGCGTCAGCGCTTTTTGCTCGACAAAATCGCGAGGCGACGGTTTCGAAACGCCCTCCGTTTCTTTCGCTTCGTCTCTTTTTATTCAAATTTTTCCTCCTCGCGATAAATAAATCCTAAATCGACGAACGGTTCGTCCCTCTGAAATCGGTTCGCAGGTTTTCGGCTGGTTTCTATTTACCGAAATGTTTTCTCCATCAGGACCCACGAAAAATCCTTGAACCATGACGAATGAACGACGGGACCGGTGGAGCCGTAATAAAAAAAAAAAATAATCAATTACGAATTATCACGGCAATTGGTCGCCATCGATTAGAATTAGTCGCAATCAGCGTTGTAATTGAAGCCGCGCGCTTCAACCGAGATCGGCGAAAGTTACACGGTCGGTAATTGTTATCGAGCTGAAATCAATGGTAATCGCTCAGTTGTATCAGTCAGAAACAGCGAGGACTGTTCGTAGCACATTGAGGGTGGAGTGGGGGAGGCGGAAATTCCGCGAACGCCATGGCCGACATGACTGGGGGGGATATGATCTGACGTTGAAGGGTCCGAGGGAAATCGATCGCGCCGGGTATCGCCCGAGGGTCGATTCGTGAATAAACGAAAGTGCTCGATGGCCGAGGGGTCGGGAAGGGGGAGGGGGCAAGAGGCCACAGGGCACGTGCGGTGCACATCCGGCTGCGTCCTCGCGGACTCGAATCTTCGCTCAGCTGTGTTTCTTCCCTCATTCTCCGTGTGTGCCGGGCGCGCGGCACCGGAAACTCGCTCTTTTTCGAGGCTGCGGAGAAGCTCGCTTCACAATCTCCTCGGCCGATCGAACCTACGTACACTCTTTACCTTTTTCCTTTGCCTTTACCCCCCCTCCCCCCCTTCTGCGCCCTTCGCTCTCGTTCTCCCGGTCTCGTAGATATTCCCGTCGGATATGGGCGCGCGTCCCAGTTTTTCGGATAACGGTAAGTGGCAATTTTCCCTCAAACTTACGAGAGACCCGCGAGCATTCACCCCGCACACACGCTCGCTGCTTCGCTCGCTCGATGCCTCGGCTGCCGCGCTTATTTCGCCCCGCGCGCGCGCGCAGCAAAGTCGCGCGCGCCCCGCTCTCTCTCGTTTCCTCGTATATTTTTCTCGCGAGTAAATATAGCGAGAAACCTGATTCTATTCATGCAGGAGCCGTATAACGGTGGATACGCGCGACGTGCATCGGACGTCGAACTTGCTACGTGACCGCGGCGCGAAATTTCGGCCAGTGTGCGAGAGAGTATTATTTTTTTCACGAGAAATGCTTTTTAGAGATGCCAGAGGTTTCATTTTTCAGTTATCGCCGTTTTCACGTGTTGAGGGTAAAATTCGATGGGCATGCGAGCGCCACTTCGAGGGATTCTATTTTCGTTTGCGAGAAAAAAAAATCGTATTTCGCACACGGAATTTTCATGTTGCGCAGAATTAATACGACTCAAAGAATCGAAAAGCCCTGCATAGCCCTGCATCAACTTCATATTTTTCTAATAATAATAACAGCCTAAAATAGAAAATGCGAGGGAAAAATCTCGATTTTTTTCCTTTTTTTTTCACTTTTTTCGAATTTTTGTCACTACCACTACCGAACTACTAAATTCGTACCTTAGCTGTAAAACTGTGAAAATAACACTGTTGATTTGTGAAAGCCGTCGGAATCTTGAAACTTCAGCGAGAGGAAATGTTATTCCCCTCGCCATGTGCGTAAAATTGTTGGTGAATTCTCGCGAGCGCCGAGCAAGCTAATTTCGCAGCCAGAGAGAGAGAGCGATGATGGATTTCGGGTCACGCAACCCGCACGTGCTGCACATCCTGCCGCTCGGTCGGGCCCGATGCTTGTTCGTCCGCGGGTCGAGCGCGCGCGCTGTTGGCATTAGAAATTTGTAATATCGAATCAGCGCGAGAGAGCACAGAACGCGCGAGGCGCTCGAACAGTCGGATGATTGGGCAACCGGGCGTTCGGTCATCAATCGAATAAACGCAACGTACCGACCGATGACGGACGCCGAGCGAGGAAAGCGCGACAGCTACGGGCATCGAGTGACCGGTGACGGTGCAAACGGCGCGCCCCAGCGCCGACCGATCAAATTGAAGTAACTATAATTAATCTCGGCCATATTTGTTCCCTTTCGATTTTCGCCTCTCGCCGACCGATATATCAGCTAATTTGTTTTACTTCATCACGCCGTGTTGTTATCGGATATTCCTGCGCGTCCCGGGTGCGGATGACATTTTGAATTAGCCACCATAAGCCGTAATTCACTTTTTGCTCGTTTATCGTTATGCGAAACAATTTCGTTAATTAATATTCAATCCATCGCGAGCCGCACGCGAGCCGATCGAAAAGCGATGAACGTGCGCGGGGCGCGCGCGTCGAGAGTGCGTTCGTCGGAATGAAAAAAAGGATAAATGTCTGCTCGTAAAAAATAGTGAGTTAATCTGTCAATTCACACGAGGCGATTCTCGTAGCGGGCAAATTTACCTTTTTTTTTTCGTTCTACGTACTCTCCCTCTTTACCTTCAATAACATTTTTAAAGATTAAGTTTTAGTTACGTTAAAAATAAAACTGAAGTTAAATGAAGTGATTAAGGTTAAGTTAACATACTCGCAGATAAGTAAAGAGTGTAACTATCAGCATAAACGTAAAAAAAACGTAGCCCGATATGCAGGTCGAATTTCGAATGGCGACGATAAAAGCTCAGATTTTTCCAAGCAACTTTTTTTCCGTCCATCTCGCGCGCGCGCGTTCGAATTTCCTCACCTGCTCGCGAATCTGCGCGAACAACGTTGCATACCGCGCGCGGCCAAACAGCGTTGCACACGGGACGCGCGTTCGCATTGACGAGATTTACCGTCGCGAGGCCGAAACGTCACACGGCCATCTGGCCGCGAAACAATTCGACAAAGGAAAAATAGCGCGTGTGTCTTTCGCCTCGATGACCGCCATTCCTCCGCTTTTCCATTCGCGCTCCTCTCCGCGATGCCGCATTGTCCGCTGTAAAACGCGCGTGAAATCTAACTGTTCCGGGCAGCTATCGGCCGGGGGCCCGCGGCAAACGGACGATAAAATCGCGCGCACACGACTCGATCGTCGTCGTGTGTTTTCGCAATCCACTTTTCCATTCAGAATTTTTTACTTCTTTCTCTCTTTCTCCACAGGTTACACACAGCGAGATTCAATTCAACGAACCACCGACTAAACAAGATTCTCGGTGAAAACTCGGAATCTCTCTCGTGACGTCGGCGGAAATGATAAAAGGGAAACAATCGATTATATCCGGAATTTCGTTTCGGTTTTCGCGCAGGAAAAATTTTGCTGTCGCGGTGCACTGGAATTTTCGTCTCACCGGGCTGAAAGTGAAGACCGAAAAGATTGGAGAACGCTGGAAAATGTAGATACTTTGTTTACGCTTTTTTTTTCGTCACGAAACCTCGAAAATATCGACGCACGTTTGTTTCGACTGTTTTTTCTTTCTCGTATGGAGCTTCGTCAATGGCTCCGTCAATGAGGAAGCAATTTGCAAGGTTCTACTTTGCAGACGTTTTTTTCCA
This sequence comes from Itoplectis maculator, assembly GCA_964034905.1. Taxonomy (NCBI): domain Eukaryota; kingdom Metazoa; phylum Arthropoda; class Insecta; order Hymenoptera; family Ichneumonidae; genus Itoplectis; species Itoplectis maculator. Next base: position 4,770,292 of record OZ035870.1, read on the forward strand.
GTGACTCGTTGCAACGATCCAGATTTTTTATCGTCCGGTCCTTCGCCAATCTGCCTTCACCCGTCCGGCCGGCGTTCGCGCTCTCTTTCTTCTCGTCCGGCCGGAGAACGTTGACCGACGGACGGGGATGTAATATCAGCAGGACGAAAAACGACCGAGCTCGCGGCGTCGACGATACATTTCGGTTTTTATCGAAATTCGCGTGTCACAAAGCCGCGGCCGAGATAAAACGCGTTGCGAGATCCGTCGGGCATTCGTCAAACTGAATTTCGTCACGCGGTTACCGATTTTATTCTCGTATTACGCGTGCAAGGCAAAACGAACATATTATTTGTCGAGTAAAATTGCAACAACGATTTCTCGACATTGGCTCGCGTATCGATCGGAATTTCACGACTGCATCGACTGCAGTCGAGTGACAAAAAAAAATGCAGGTAAATTAAGTACCCAATTCCGCAGCTGTTATAATTACAAGATTAATACAATTTGTACCAATAATTTGCTCGAGTGAAAAACAAGAAAATTAGTCATTTCACACATAATTTAATTTGTGTCATTAAATGTTTTAAAACAATCCATTAACAGCAGCAGAATTAAAGGCGCCGGAGAACCAAGATGCAAATTATCGGCTCACCGTCCGGTGATAATAATACTGCAAACTTTCCAACGATTCCTTTTGTACTCGAAACAGACAACACAAATTCCCTTCGAACAATAAACAGTTCTCAATAATCCACCAGTTCGAATTACTGCTGACAAATACTCGAGCGTCTACACGAGATAAAGATGAATAAAAAAACAACTGTCCTTAATGAACAAACAACTCAACCCGGATGAAGCCTGCTGTGTTATTCCACCCACAAATAATAAACGTTCTCCCGGACAAATAAACGACTGAACCGCTTCTTTCGCGTATCCAGAGCTTCCGACTATTTTCCCTTATTCTCCCTCTTGACATTCACTCTGTATCAAGTAGCACGTATATACCCACGTATTATTATTCATCTCCGGCTGCTCATGCATCCCGCGAGTCTGAGGCTGAGGCAAGAATTATCTCCCTTCCCACGCTCTCTTTCTATTTCTCGAACCCCTGCGACGCGCTCAATTCCAGATCATCCCGCAGCCGCCCTCGCCACGCTTCCCCAACCCCTTCTTAGACCCCCCCCCCTCTCCCCCTCCACCCTTCTGGCTCTCAATCTAGCACGACGGAATATATAACGTGGAAGCTTTCGAATACTTCGAGATTGAAAGATTGGCTTTCACGCAAACCCTCATTCTCATTCTCTCTCTCTCCCTCCGTCCCCATCGCTCCCTCTCCCACCCCGATATATTCGACTTACTCCCTTCTACCAACCCTTCTCACGTACTGACATTCATACCGCACAGATATCGCTGTATCCATGTACAAATCGGGACACACCTATATGCATTTACGCATACATACACAAATACATATAACCTTACATACAAATATTAATATCTACCCAGTACATAAAAACATGTACGACTGTTTGCATACACGATAGCACGTAAGGTGTATGCAAAGTCGCGAGCTTTTGATACGTACATCAGCAAGCAAAGTATGTACCGTAAGAGGGAGAAATAAGAGATAGGCTTGCGGATCGCTGTACACCGCTCTGGTATATATTATAGTAAGTATATAGAGATATACTGTACGTGCATACATTTGTTACGTGCATAAGGGGCGCTGCAGCTAAGTCCGTACGTCTCTCGTCATATCCCCCGTCGCTTCCTTTTCCTGATGCTTCAGCTGTGCCGCCGCTGCTGTGCTGTGCTTCTGTGCCTTCCGCCGGTGTTCTGCTGATGCTGCTGCGAATCTCTCGCGCATTGATTTTTCCCGTCGTATAAGCTCCCGCCGACTGCGCGCTCTCCGGCTGTTCCCGCTGCGATGCTTCTTGAGAAATGGAGTAAACCCGCGACAGGTTCCTCTCTCGTGTTCCTCGTTACATCTCACTCACGGCTCGGGCTTACCTACTCGCGTGTCTAGCGCCGAGTATATATAGGAAAGCTCTCGCTGCTCGCTGCTGCTGCTGATGCTGGCGCAGCGACGCAAGGCTCTTGGCAAGCCCGAGACACGATCCCGCGAGAGTCTCCGCTCGCGCCACCGCGATTCGCGTGTGCCACCTTCACCTCCCCCCCCCCCCCCCCCCCCGCGACCCCACCACCGACCCACGCGCCCTCCGTCATCCGCATGGACGATTACGCCATTACGTAACTTCGCGTGCGCGCCCGAGGGCGCGACGCGTCATCAGCCACTCCGCGCGACGCTAGATTAGATTTAAAATTGAAGCTTTGTGCTATCACTGTCAGAAAAGACTGGAAGTTTTTATCCATAAACTAGTCAATTAAATTTAATGTACAATCTTGATATTAAATTACAGTACCTTTGCAATGAAATTAGAGTAAATTGAAAAAATCAAAATACTTTTACAGTACAATCAAAACAAATTATAAAAATTACAGTACCAAAAATAAATTTGACCTGTCATTTGTATAGTAAATTTAGTATAACAGTTTATGAATTAAAAATTTCAGTACATGTACATTAAATTTCAAGTATTTTTTTTTCTCAGTGAAATGCACTTCTTACGTTAAAAAAATAATAATAGTGCGTTTCACTGAGAAAAAAAATGCTTGAAATTTAATGTACATGTACTGAATTTTTTAATTCATAAACTGTTATACTAAATTTACTATACAAATGACAGGTCAAATTTATTTTTGGTACAATAATTTTTATAATTTGTTTTAATTGTACTATAAAAGTATTTTTATTTTTTAAATTTACTCTAATTTCATTGCAAAGGTACCTTAATTTAATATCAAAATTGTACATTAAATTTAATTGACTAGTTTATGGATAAAAACTTCCAGTCTTTTCTGACAGTGTATACCCACATTCCCGAGTTATTATATATACCGACTTTTCAATCATTTCATATTCGATTTTTCTTTTTTCATTTCGCTCCACGCGCATCGAGAATATGGTAGCTCTCGTTTCGGTGGGAGGAAATGAAAAAATGTATCGGATCTTTCTGGCTTCGGAGAATACGACGATTGGCGGGGATTTCGTCGAACGAATTTTTATTGAGAACGATTTTGTCAGGTGAAAAATGAATGATTTTTGTTCAGTCAACGAAAAGAGTAAATAAAAATCATTTACGAAAATGATAAAAAATGTATTTAACTAGCCATTCGATGTTTCGTTTTTCGAAATTTCAATAGTTAAAGTGTGGACACGCGCGGCCCGTTCGGGAAGCTCACGTCGAAATAATTCAACACCCTCTGCTCAGCGCGAACATTTTGCAAGCCACATATCCCGGGTCTTCGGTACAGCTTCGCGTAAGCCGCGAACACAATACCGGGAGAACGGAATCCGTGGCGGTGAGAGGGGGGGAGGGGGGGGGGGGAGGAGAGGGAAAACGGATCAGCCCGGAGAGACGGAAGAAATATCCAGGCGCCGAATTTCGGTTGCTCTCGACGCGCGATCGACTTTTCCAGGCACGTCATCGACGATTCCACAGCGCGCGCGCGCCTCGCAAACGTCCCGCGAAGTAAATTTACGTATACGAGGATACACTTTAAACGACAGTATATTCCGGGCGCGCGCGCGCGACGAGCTCCGACATAATTCGAAAGGCGGATCTCGGGGCTTTCGAACTTTTCAGCGCAACCCCATAAAACTCGGCTGCCACCGCTCGCGGCTGAGCCGAGTCGCTGCTGGCTGCCGCCGCCGCCGCGCTGGGTCTTCGCCTGTGGCGCGTCCCACCCGCCCATTCGCTTCGGGGCGCAACAACAGCGGCGGCCACGGCAGCGGCAGAGCCAGCGGCGAAGCCTTCGGTCCGCTTTCCGCGCGCGCGCGGAGAGAACTCGAGGAGCGCGCCGCACCGAGAAAAATCCCCATTCGTATACAATGTTTTCGCGAACGCCTTTTTCCTCCCTCCGGCGCTCGCTCACTCTTCGTTTCTCCCCTCCGTTGTCGTGTCTCTTTTATATCCCGCGCGACACATTTCGGCTGTTCGGCCGGAAGCTCGCGCGGAATATAAAAAAAAATAAAATACATTTTTAAATATTCACTCTAACATCGATTTGGCGTTCGCTCCGCGCGTATGGAATAAAAAAAAATCGAGTGGAACGGAAAAATAAAAAAGAAAAATAGGGGCGCAGGCGTAAAAGCCCCGTTCGTTTCGTTAGGGGTTTATGAGATTTTCACAATGCCGGAAAAAATGGCCGTGCAACGGTTTACCGCTTTGAATAAATATTCTAACGTCCGCGCGCGGCCAAGTGACAAAGGGAAGGGCGGATAGAGGGAAGACTGCTGTGGTGGAATAGCGAAAAACGGGAGGGATCGCGGATCCCGGGCGACGGGGATGACGCCCTGGTTGCCCACAAAGTCCGACAAACAGCGACGGTAGCGCTGCCCACATAAACCACCGTTCGTCTCGTTTTTATACTTTCGTTCCCGTTGATAGCAGCGTACGCACGAAATAATTTATTTTCGCGCACTAGTGCGAGAAAACTGTGCGAAAAAAATGTTCACACAAACATCGGGTCTTTTCGTGTGTAACCACCATTTATTATTATTATTTTTTTTTGTCATAACAAAACCAGTAACTTCCGTCGCACGCTTTTCTTTCCACTTTCCAAGACTTTATATTTCATACTTTATACTGTTCTCCGGTGAATTTCGCCTCGGAAAAAGTACCGAAAAATAGTTTCAGGAAAAAGCCCCAGAAAGACATTACTCTGTGGTAGTAAAAATTTAACTAATTATGAGAAATATCCGAGAGGGAGCCGGAAAAAAGCCGGTGAATTTACAGAGAATTCCTCAGTAGAATTCATACAGGGGTCTGTATACAGGGTGATTCAGAATGTTTTTTCCACCTATGTATATTTGGTAGATAATCGACTCCTGAGCAAAGTTACTTAGGCGTTTTTCGAAATTCGCAATATTTATTTATAAACGCGCATTAACGAGTTTGAATAACTGAACCAATCGGAGCAGCAGAATTTGGCGCGCACGAATGTTCGATATCGACTGAAGTTGCCGAATCTCCGTAAAACGATATCAATTGATACCAAACACTCGAGCGCGCCAAATTCTACTGCTCCGATTGGTCCAGTTATTCAAACTCGTTAATGCGCGTTTATAAATAAATATTGCGAATTTCGAAAAACGCTTAGGTAACTTTGCTGAGGAGACGATTATCTACCAAATATACATGGGTGGAAAAAACATTCTGAATCACCCTGTATATACCAGAACCAGCACGGACCCTCCAACCCCTCCCCCCTACGACCCCCTACTCCACCAGCCGGGGCCGGCTTGGCAAAGACGTGGCCCGGGCATCGTGCGCCCTCTCGGTACGCCGAGTATATAGACTGCAGCGTGTACTACATACTGAGCAATGCACTGGCACGTTGGTCGCTCTCGGTAAAAGCCGGTCCTACCATCTCGTGGTGGGTTTCGCTTCTCCAGCGCACAACGCGAGACATTCTCATGCAAACGACGCGCTTTCGGACTCGCGGCAACTGCGTCGGCGAACCCGCAGGAACCGCCGGGTTTTCGCGTCGCGAGACCGACAACGACGGACGACAGAAGGCGGGGAAATTTCACGCGCGTGGAAAAAAAAAACACGAGCTTTCGATTATTCGTTCGATGCGCGAAAATTCGAGCGCGAATATTTTCCGGAAACGCGCTTCATTTGCCGGCTGTGGGAATCGGTACACCCGCAGATGGACACTCAGAACTCGGAACGAGCGCGCGAGACATCGAGTGGAAGAGGATTCCGCGGGCGCAACACGCGTCGATGGAAAATAATAAATATTGCGGCGAGGGAGGGGGGATGTGGGAGGGGGAGAAAAAAATTGACAGGATGATGTATAAAAATGGGTCGATAACGAAAGTAATAAATCGGTGAGCGCGGCCGATGGATGAAGAACTGCGGCAGTAAAAACCCCGGCAATATGTGGATTGGTACACCAGGCCGAGCGTGTTCGAAGTTGCGCGCGAGCGAGCGCGATGCGCACACGCGAGAACGAGGAACGCGCGCGCGCGCGGGACACGGGCGAAAGTGAATGGCGAATAAAAGTAAACACGCCGCACCGCGACTCGTGTGCGCGAGATACGCGCGACGCTTTTTTTTTTCTCCCGTAATACGCGAGGAGCGAAATAGTGTACCGGTTTTTCATTTACTTTTTTTTTTTTTTTTTCTACGCCTTTGTCCCTAAGTCTCCTGCCGCTCTTTCGCACACCCTCGCGGACCATTATGCGTTCTTTTTTTTCCGTGCCGCTGGGAATCGAGCGTATGCACTGATTTTTGAGATTGCTGAACGCACGAGAAGTCTGCGGAGTTTAATTAAGCAAAGTTCTGCGCCTCGTGGAACTCGGGTAATGAAGCATGTTTATTAATTTTGGCTTCCTCATAGAGAAAGCTTTGTGGAGAATAAAAATGAATGAAGAAACAATGTGCGAGCTTCTACTTTGCAACGTTATTCCTGAAGTTAGAGCGAAAATCGACATTTTTCAATGTAACGAAAATTTCTCAAAGAATAAAAAGAAATATGTAAAAAAAAACTAAAAGTGCCAGCGGGTTAAAAAGAAATTCCGAGTACGCGGACGTCATCCGCGGCCACGATGTAATTTCCATCGCCGAGTTACGCGCGACGTAGTCCGCTCAAAGGGCCGCGGCGCGACTCGACGTGTATACTCGACGTAAAATAAGAAACAGCTGCTGTCAAAGGGCGGAGCGCCGGGAGGAGCGGGAGGAGAGAGCGAACGGGAAAATTATTTCTCGGAACGCACTCGAGATATCGAGAGCCCTCGTGACGATTGTTCGTTCGATTATTCGTCGGAAGTAATGAATAAAGGGGCCGGGAAAAAGGGAAAATGGGAGAGAGCAGCGGGAAAAAACGTGGGAAAGGAAAAAATACGCGCTCGAAGAGGCAATGGAGCATTGAGGATGAGAGAGGGACGCGGAGGTGGAGGAAACGGAGGAGGAGGAGGAGGAGGAGGAAGAGGAGCACGAGGAGGAAGGGGAAGGGGGGGGGGGCGAGGGACTCGCGAGCGCACTCGGTATAACGTTAAGCCGTGAGGGGAAACGCGCGTTGAACGGCGTAATCCCCGCGTTAATGCCCAATTAAGGGCCATTATCTTGGGGGCCGTAATGGCGCGCCTGCAAGCTCGCTCGTTCACTCTTGCTCCCTTGTTCTCGGTCTCGCGCCTCGTGTGCCGTTCCGCCAGACCGATACGGAAATAATTGATGAAGCTTTTCCATTCGTTACCTCCCTCGCTCTCCCCTCGACCCTCCCGCGTGTTCGCCGAACCCACCGCGTGTTCGTATTTATTCGCCGCTACACACGTTCCGGAGGCGACTCTCGCCGACTTTCGCGCGCGCACTTCCGAACGCTGAAGACGCCTCGTGAATATTGTCGGAAATTGATCGCTGTTTCCGGGTGATAAAGAGAATGCTGTAAATTGGTTCGGCTTGGGGCAGAAAACTGATAACACTGATAAAATATTCGAAACGGTTTCAAATCGTCGACATCACTGAGGTTTGGTGACAATTGATTTTGGATCATGTTGATCATATTTCTTAAATTCGCGAGCAAAAAAATATTTATTTGTCGTAACAGGAAAAAACCTGTATATCAGGTCACAAGTTTCCGGGCTATAAAGAGAACGCTGTAAATTGGTTCGGCTTGGGGCAGAAAACTGATAACACTGATAGAACATTCGAAACGGTTTCAAATCGTCGACATCACTGAGGTTTGGTGATAATTGATTTTGGATCATGTTGATCATATTTCTTAGATTCGCGAGCAAAAAAATATTTATTTATCGTAACAGGAAAAAACCTGTGTATCAGGTCACAAGTTTCCGGGCTATAAAGAGAACGCTGTAAATTGGTCCGGCTTGGGCAGAAAACTGATAACACTGATAAAATATTCGAAACGGTTTCAAATCGTCGACATCACTGAGGTTTGGTGATAATTGATTTTGGATCATGTTGATCATATTTCTTAAATTCGCGAGCAACAAAATATTTATTTGTCGTAACAGGAAAAAACCTGTATATCAGGTCACAAGACTCCACTGACGAAAAAATCTTTCGAATTTAGAGTAATACGTTTCATCGGCGTAATCCGATAAGCGCGATTGCAGGTTCGTCCGGAGAGATCCAGTGATAATCAGTGTCCCGTCACGTCTCGGTGGGCGGGTATGCCTGTTAAGGACGCGGCTAAGCTCGCGCAATTTGCCCGATGATATACATGCGTGAAATTCATACGCTTCGCTTGATAAACACACATTATTATGCCGTAGACATGCGTGCATCCCTGTTCGGCTATTTGCCCACGGGAATGTTTGCGTATTCTCGAGGATGCCGTAACGCAGGTGTCCATAGCATAGTATATATATTATATATACAGCTATACTATACGTATATATAACATATCCGTACACTGTTAAAAATCTACGGTGTCAAACGCTGCTGGTGTGGACTTTTTCCTGGTGTTACTTATTACAGTGTTAATATTAACACTTTTTGCGGTGTTAAATTAACACCAGCCGTTTCGTTAAATTTTTCCTGTGTTACCGACGAAACATTATAATACTTTTCGCTTTAAAGACATGAATGCAACTATCATGTGTGATTTTTTATTATCTCGTGAATGAATTAGTCGCTTTTCTCAGTTTTTATCGAAAAATTGATGAAAAAATCGATTTATTCATTACAGATTCCTCTACCGGGTAATTGATCTGTAATTTTTATTTTCGAAAATCAAAATTCTGACTAATTCATTAACGAGATTCACATTACTGGCGACTGTATTTCAATTTTTGCTTCGATCCGTTGATAATTCGCGAAAAACGGCACTTCTGAGTTTTTGAGGTGAAAGTCGGTATTTCAGACTCAGTTAACACCGCTCATTATCACCGCGATTGGTGTGGACCTATATAGACACCGACTTGGTGTTGTTTTTAACACCGGATTTTTAACAGTGTATACATATATCGTGCGCTATGTACACCTGCGGATGAGCTTTCACTCGAAAAGCACCGAGCGGCACTTCTCACTCCCCCCCCCCCCTCCGCCCCTTCGCCCGCCTGTCCGTCCGCTCTTACCCCGGATACGCGGGATACACACGTGCGGTTCGAGTTATAACGTTACTCCCGGGGGCTGGTTTATAGTGTATAGCAACACGGTGGCGCCTTCCGCCAGGTGAACTTCGAGGATGGTGGAGAGACGAGGAGAGGGAAATCAGCTCTGCGACGCGACGAAGGAAGCAGGGAGAAAGGGAGAGGGGAGAGAGTGCTACCTGCTCGCCGCCCTCGCTCGCTCCAGATTCCCAGCAATATATCGAGTTAAACTTACTCGAGAAGCACTTTGAACTTATTCCATAAATATCCGAGATTCTCACTCTTTTTCCCGCCCGTTGTACGAGGACGCCCGCCCTGCTCTCGCACGTCCTGCGTGCGTTGCTCTCGTCCCGGGCAGGCGACTCGCACGCAAGTATCACCTGAGAGCTTTTCCGGCGGGGCGGTTGCATTATATTATCGTTAACGGCCCCTCGCGATGGTTGTATACGACAAGCCGTACGACCGCGCGAGTTTTCTCTCGCCGTTTTTTTTTTTTCTTCTTCAGCCCGCTAAAGTGATTGCGAGCGGCGGACAGTGGGTTAGTGTGTAATTGTCTTTAAAGCTGTCGGTAGCGAAAATTGCTGGTAGAATGTGACGGCTGGAAATATATATTTTTTTTCTCCAAAAATTGTGGCAGAATAAAGAATACCATAACATGTATCAAATATCAATGCACCGGAAGCTCTGACATAAATGTTCGTGCGTACATTTTTTATTTCACCGGCATAAATTTCCATTGGTTATCGAAAATACCCGGTGGACTCTTTTCATTCGACATTAAATCAGCGTTACTGTTTGGTGCCTAAGTAAGTGAGATCTCCCATTTTTCGTATATCCCAGTCATCACGCAAGGAGATAAAGTAAAAAAAAAAAACGTATAGCTGCTGTGCACACAAAAAGTACACACCTGTCGTTGTCGCTGAATAATGACAGACAGAGCGCTGTTGCACTGACCGAACTGCGTCCATTTAGTTTGGTCGGAGTAAAAAACAAGGCTCGGTGCTGCAAATTAATACGACGCTCACGCCGGATTAGTCTTTGAATTAATAATCAGAAGCGAGTAGCAAGAGGGCGGATGGGAGTGGGTGAGATTGGGGCCAGAGGAGTGGGGGGGGGGGGGGGGGGGGGAGCGCAAATATTTCTCACCCATTATTTATTTTATAAATAACGATCGAGCTAACCGTCGGTGGTGCGCGTTCGCATATATTTATTTATGCAAATACGACACGGTATAATATTCTACTTTCGTGTGTGTTCCGTTGTATCTACCAAATGCGCGATATAAATGAGGAATTAGTGGGAGGAGGAGGGTGCAGAGGGTGGTGGGTGGGAGGGGAGAATTCGCAAACTCGTATAACAGCAGAAGCTGCGAGTGAGGAGGAGGGGGGAGAAGAAGAAGGAGGTGGAGGAGGTGGAGGAGGTGGAGAAGTAGCGGGAAAACTAAGGGAGGTTGGGGATGGTTTTCTCCCACGGCCTGACGCACACACGGTGTTTTCCGACCCTGCCTATTTACTCTTTTGCGGAAGACCCTCCGCCGGGGAAACCTCCGCGGCTCGCGCGCCTGGGGTTGGTAGTCGTTTCAGTGGATACGCGCGGCGAGAGTCGGCCGCCGCTGCTGTTGCTACTACTGAATTCGCGGCGCATGTTTTACCGTGGGGCTTGTCCCGGGTAATTGGTAATTACACACCGGTGCCCGGGCTCTGCACTCGGGCGCGGCGCAAACTGTACCGCGCACATGTATATACCGAAACCCCCTGGACCACACGGGGAGCTGTCGGGCGGCGCGAAAGCGCGTCCTTTATTTCTCCAGCACCTTCCGACCGGGCAAGAACCGCGCGATACAGTAGTTCTGTACGCAGCCGAGCGCCTTCCGAGCGAGCGAAACGAAATTCCGGAATCTTCCTCCGGGCTCTACAGTGTCTCTGCTCAAAAGTGAAATTCTCTTGGCTCGCCGGCGAATCGAGCGAGAATCCCCAAATCACTCCGGCGCCGCGTACCGAAACAATTTCCATTTGCTCTTCGTCTTCACCCCCCCCCCCTCCTGATCTTTAATTCGCAACGATTGCTTTATGGCCCAAGTTGTGCGGCTCCCGGAGACGGACCCCTGGGTACGAGGGTCTCGGTTGCACCTAAATTCCACCTGACGCGAGCTGTCAAATTAATCGAATAAAAATTCTTCACAAGCAAAACATTCTTTGCGCAGAAATAATCTTTGGTTAAATATTTGAGGGTGTAATGAACAAGAAATATAAATCATTTGTTCAACGATGCGGATGTCATTTCGAAAAAGAAACGAAATGGTTCCTTAGCGGGAATTTATGCAATTTTATGTTATCACTAGGCTAATCACACGCGCTTGCGCGCGTGCCCGAGATATCTTTGCGCTGCTGCGCTCTTATAAACCTTTAAAAGGGTAAATCGCAACTAAAAACCCTTGTTTAGTTGTTTTAAAAAAAAATGTTGTCGAACAGTTTGTCAGAAATCGTAGACCTGGCCACCGGGCCGAAAACCGCCCAAATCGGGGTCACGAAATTTATTTTTTCAAAATATCGACTTCTAACCTATACCATTGTTCTCAAGTCGCATATTCTACCCCTGAAAACACTGGTTACAATCCTTTTTTAGTTGATTTTGAAAAAAAAAAATTTTGGTCGAACAGTTTGTCAGAAATCGTAGATCTGGCCACCGGGCCGAAAACCGCCCAAATCGGGGTCACGAAATTTATTTTTTCAAAATATCGACTTCTAACCTATACCATCGTTCTCAAGTCGCATATTCTACCCCTGAAAACACTGGTTACAACCCTTTTTTAGTTGATATTGAAAAAAAAAAATTTTGGTCGAACAGTTTGTCAGAAATCGTAGATCTGGCCACCGGGCCGAAAACCGCCCAAATCGGGTTCACGAAATTTATTTTTTCAAAATATCGACTTCTAACCTATACCATCGTTCTCAAGTCGCATATTCTACCCCTGAAAATAGTGGTTACAACCCTTTTTTAATTAATTAAAAAAAAAAAAAATTTTGGTCGAACAGTTTGTGAGAAATCGTAGATCTGGCCACCGGGCCGAAAACTGCCCAAATCGGGGTCACGAAATTTATTTTTTCAAAATATCGACTTCTAACCTATACCATCGTTCTCAAGTCGCATATTCTACCCCTGAAAACACTGGTTACAACCCTTTTTTAGTTGATTTTGAAAAAAAAAAAAAATTGGTCGAACAGTTTGTCAGAAATCGTAGATCTGGCCACCGGGCCGAAAACCGCCCAAATCGGGATCACAGTAGGTTAAACAGTGCTGCAGCGCTCATTACGACAAACTGTCAAATCTCGCGCTGTTAAACAAAAACTTTTGGTCGTCACGGCCCTCGACCAATCAGAGGCCGAGTTATACCGACAACAATGGTCACGTTGGCGCGAATTACGCACTTTTTAGTAGTAGATCCGCAAAGAATTCCGTGTATTTCGAAGAGAAGAAAAATTAGAGGGAGGCCGAGGTCGATTGGTTTGCTCTCTTACGTCGAAAAAAAAACGCCAGGGGGATGCGAAGCAAACTGAGAAAGTAGACGTCATTCTCGTTATCCTCGAACGCGATATTTACAGACGCAACACATACGTGCGTCGTCGAGTTCGTGGAAATGCGAGCGCGCGGGTCTCGCGTACGTCGAGGGCGGTTCGCAAACCAAGCGGGGAAAAGGCAAAAAGCCGAGCGGAACTTCTCTCATAGCGTCCGGGCATTTCTCGTGTACATTCGGCGCAAACTCTCGAACATCCGTAGCAGTTTGAAAATACACGACTTTAACATTTACACGACGCGTCATCGTCGACGCTGTGCGCACACTGCGATAACGCGTATAACCCGCGCCGCACAGCCAAGAGAACGAATATTTTTCCTAATTAACACGGCTAAATTTGCTCCAGTCGCGGCAAATACAATAAAGTTTTTTTTTTCTTTTTTTTTTCTGTTCGATACCTCGAATATAAATGTTAATTTAACGGTGGCCCGATTTTTATCGCGTCCAGACATCGCTTTATCGTCGTATAAAAAAGACTGTATCGCTGAATGTTTCCCTATAATCGTAAAAATGATCATCAAACGGTCTCGCGCGCGTGGCGCGGCGAAACGAGAGTGGCGAACACACGTCGAGGCGGTCGCGTCGCGCTCGATACGACCGTCGTTTTCATCCATACGTGAATTTCTTCGCCGCCACCGAATGAACCTTTGTTCGACGATTTTTCCCACTGCGATTTTCGAGCAAATTCATTATTCCAGCAGCCCGCGAACGAGGCGAAAAGTTCGCCTCGCGGTTTCTTCTCGTTTCATTTGCGTAAAACCGCTTTTCTAGTATTTCCCGAAGTACACAATTATAATTAACAGTTAATAATTGGGTAACAATGAAAATATGTTAATTCGCCAAATTCGAGATATCGCGAATTAATTCACTAACTAAAAATGTTATTTTTTTTTTCGGTATTTCCCAACTAACCAAACAATCCGCGAAACAGAAACAATTAGTCGCCGACTGAATTTCACTCCGACAATTGTTCGCCGCGCGTTTGCCCTCGTCTCCGTTTATATCCCCGGCGCGCCGTCGAGTGCAGCTACTAATTCAACCCCCGGCGAATTAACGGCAATCTCTTTAATTAGCCAGATCGAGAATCGCGTTGCTGCTCCGCCGCCACCGCCGCCGGTGTGCAGCGCCAGTTATAATCACACACGGGGAAGCTCGATGCTCGTTCAACCGTGCGCAATATGAGACCCAAGTTTGTGCCCCCCCGCTTCTCTCTTCGCGTGCACCACTCGAGGCTCCGCGCGTCGCCGTCGCCGCCGCTGCTGCTGCGCGCCCGTCGTCGCTGTGTTTGCCGTGAAAATAGTTTCACCGCTTCGACCGGGCGCGCGCGCGCGCTCGCTGTGCACACGGTGCTTATTAACGCGAAACTCGCTCGATGCATGCGCGACGTGTGTGCGCGAAGCTCGAGATATAGCGAGATATATGTAACGCAACGTCGAAAGGCCCGCGCCGCCGGCGACGGCGGCTCGGAGGTCTCGCGATATATGTATATATATCGCGAGACTCGGGAAGCGGGAGCGAGACGTACGATATATATATCGGTCGGGCGGCACCTGCGCGCTCGTTCGCTCGTCGTCCAAACTCGCAAGACCGTGAAGCGTGAAACCGCGTAATTTCCGAGGTGCTCCAGCACCCGTCTTTGTGTGCCTCTGTGTGCAGGTATATTTATTATATGCACCAACCGCAACGTTGCGCGCTCCGTCCTGGAGCGATCAGCGCAAACGCGCCGAAATCCGCCTAATTGTCGGACTATTACGACCTACGACCTACGACGCAGCCTCGTCGGCTATTATTATTAACCTCGCGCGAGCGCTCACAGCTTCCGGCGCGTTTCGCACTATGAAAATTCGCCAGATTAGCCGCTATATATGCCTCTCGCCTGGCGCGATGACTTCTGACGTGTCCACCGCCTCGCTGTACTAATTCTCGTGCGGTAATTTTCGCCCCGAAAAGCTTTTCGCGCTCCTCGCGACAATTGCGTAATTACGAGGAGGGTGGGCCGAAAATCCGCGACGCGCGACGGAGTCAAACGGACGCGTCCAATTGGGTGTTGGACGGTCGCCCGGTGCGGTCCAGAGAGACCGCCGGAGACAGAGAGAGAGAGAGACAGAAACGGAGACAGAGAGGGAAAAGCATTTTCGAGAACTTCGCGCGGCACGCGGAATTGCAGAAACGCCGCAGAGCTCGACCTTCCGGTTCATTTTTTTGTTGTTCTCGTTTTTTTTTTTTTTCTCTCTTTTTTCCCCTCGTCATCTCTCGCTCCGCAAACATTTTCCAGCTAGAATTTTTCACCACCTTCCGGCTAGATATCCACTCTCCCCGGGTTCGTAGAATTCGTTCGCTCTTTGACGCATTTTTTTTCCCCGGCCAAAGTCAAACTCCACGGATCTGTCGCCGTGTGTGCGTTGCCCGTGTGGACTTTCCGTCGCTGTCTCTCTCATCTCTGTCTATCTCTATCTGCCACTATCTCTGCCTCTCTCTCTCCCTCTCTCTCACTCTCTCTCACGTGTCCTCCAGCCAGTCGAGAGCGACTCCATTCGAGGTTTCCCTTATCAGTTTTCCGGTAAAGAGAGTACCAGGCGAGCGAGTTTCACCGTCAGCGCTGGCACATGTCGCGGTATCGCTTGCGTCCCCTCGTCTAGTCGTCGTAGTCGTCGTCGTCGCTCCCCGGTGAAATATTACACGACGTACACATCGGCGCGCGGGGCAGAATTCGCGAGCTGCAGGTGGAACGAGTGCAGCATCATGCAGCACACAAACGTAGGACGAGCCCGATGCGCGCGGGATTTGCACGCGTGCGTTATCGATACCTCGTGACCTCGTCTCATCGAAAGACACACGAGACGAGTGCACTACAGGACGCTCTATGTGTGTGTACGTGTGTGTCTGTCGCGCGAGCGGAAATTCAGCGACTATCTCGGCTTTGCGGGATTTCTCAAGAAAACTCGAAGAAAAAACGAGATAGGAAAAAGAGATTATAAAGAAAATAAGAGAGATTGGAAAAGTAGGAGCGAAGGTTGAGACATCAGTTTTTCTGAGATTGATCGGTAACGAGGTCGCTGCGGAAAACATATGGAAATTCGTATGCGAAGTGTGGAATTTTATTTATGTAGGTTTTTCCATGATTAGAAAAATTTGTTGGATTTTGTGAACTACAATGCGACTAATTGAAGGGCAGATTTTAAGGGGACGATAATAAAAAAGCACTGATTTGACGCTGAATGTTGTATATACAGGGTGTATCCTGACTATTGTATCAACCGCGACACTTTGGTAGAGAATGACGAGCTGAGTAAAAAATCATTAAGGTAAAAAGTCGTCAGGTCAAAATTGCTCGAGTTATTAGCATTGCAAGTTACAAGAATTAACGCTGAGTGTCTTTTCTGACTCTAGGTGTCTTTTCACTTTGATCTCGACGTGCAGAAGTGCTACGTCTACGAGCCGACGACCTCAGATGACGGCTTCGTAGTTTTCGATGTCTAGGTGTCTTTTCACTTCGATCTCGACGTGCAGAAGTGCTACGTCTACGAGCTCTCTTATTAACAATTTCGTATTAACGATGACTAATGATTTTTTACTCAGCTCGTCATTCTCTACCAAAGTGTCGCGGTTGATACAATAGTTAGGATACACCCTGTATATCGGATATACGAGGAGAGATGTAATTATTCGGTTCATTAGTCCCCCGCGTTGAAAATCTCAGTTCTGTGTGTATTATATTATATTTCTTCGGAATATCTGCGAGTGAATGTGGGTATACAATTTTATTGTTCTTTTTACGAGGATTCAGTGCGAGGTCGACGAGTGGGCGAAAGGGCAATGCGTAGTATTTTCGAGCTGCCAACCCTGCTGTCAATTTTATTGTTCTTCTCTCTGTTCTGTCGAGTCGACGAGAGGGAGTCGAATTTTCGGTCTGCCAACTGCGACGTCGCTGTCAGGGTGCGCACCCTCCGAGCTGTATGGGCTTCATTAGGCAGCGGGAACGCGAGTGCCTTTTAACCCGGATTTGACCGTGGTACCCCGAGGCGATACCTCTACCACGCGAGTGGCAGCGGCGAATGGGACATGAGCGGAGCATGAATAAAAAAAAAAGAAAAAAAAATACACATGTATGCAAAATAAACGTTAGTGTCCCAGAGTCATAAGCGACTCGGGATATCCCGTCGAGTGCATTTCCACGGGTGAATCGCCCTTTTTACAGACCCTTTTCATTAAACCGTCTCGTCCACGCGCATTAATTTTTTTTTGTCATTTCAATGGAGTTAAAAAAAAATCTACTAGCCAGACATTGAAAATCATGTCATGAAAAAAAAAGCTCCGTGGATATTTTTCGTTATTGGATATGTCGAAGTCTCCCGACGATAACAAACGAAAAAAAGTGTTTGGAGTAAAGTGAATTTTAGCAAAAAGCGATTACACGTGTCGCATAAACGAAAATTGCGGCGGTTTTAATTAGATTCGAAAATAATTCAACCCCGATCAATTTTCAACGCACTCAACGTCGACGGATCAGTTGCCGCAATGAGTTTTTTTATTTTTCCCACGGTTAATTATCATAATTGGACGTTACGAAAAAGCTTTTGACGAATTTTTCGAATTATCCGGAAAACGCGATATTACCCGGGGTCGCGGCTGTTCGCAGTTTCGACACTGCAGCGCAGCGAGACCGCCTCGACCGACCGGGAGCTGCAGTGGAAACATTGTTTTCGTACAGGCTAATGGGATATTGGCCGACTGAAATTTCAAACGAACCGCTGCATTGGGTCCGTTGCGAAAAAAAAAAATAGAACATGCTCACCATATTGCCCGTCGCTGGCGCTCGGCGAGTCGCGAGCAGCGAAACTCGCATCCGCGAAATTTCGCTAACTCGCTCTTGGCGCTCGGCACGTCCGCGGGGCTCGAATTTGCCGCATAACGTCGAAAATGTCAAATTTTCCCGGCGATGCGCGCGCGCGCGGTTATTTGCGAAAAATCTCGCATCTCTCGTTACGCCCCGCGACCGCCGATAACGATGGAAAACGGTTATACGCGCGACTACGAGCGCACAACGCGACTGTCGTTGCACCCTCTGTGCACGTTACACAATTTCATTTTTTATTTTTTATCTTTTATCTTTCATCCATTTTCCTCTCGCCAGACCCATCAAAACGGTCGGCAGACTCAGGTTGCACTCCCGAATTCCCAGTCGGAAAAACCACAGTACTCCTCGCGCGGTCAGACAAACTCATATTTGATTGCCTTTCGCGTATACAACTCTTGTAAATGTTTAATTCCAAACTTTCGTCCCGGTGAAACGAGTTTCCCAGCTAATTGATACGACATTGATCACCCCTCGAACACTCGCGAGGCAACTTGGGGCCATGGATAAATCGTGTATTCCAATACACAGTACGAAATACGTTTCAGCTCTTAACTCTCTGGCTTGCCCCCCCCCCCCCCCTCCTCACCCCACACTCCCGTCCCTTCCACCCCTCAACCCCTTCCTTTCTCCCTTTCTCTCCCACATTCGCGTTTGCATAGTGCTTCGCTCGCTCGTACGGCGGCAACGACCTACATGCCAAAGTTTACCGGACACATTAATAATAACCTTCGCCGCCGCGCGCACGAAAACGCGTTATTCCCATTACGGGAATTAAATGAAATTACACGGGCGCGGTGTACGGGGCGGCCGCGCCGCGACGCGTTTCCGTTCCATCTGCGTCTGGTAACACGGCGCAAAAGTAATGAGAGGGAACCCCGGGTATTGGTGGTGCTCACGGCGTTCGAAACGTAGGTGGTGGAACTGTAAATTGTGTTTAGGGGGATATGCGCCGTGTGCGCGTCGCTGGCGCGAAAGCACGTGCGGAATATAGGGAGAGGGTTGTGGCACGCGGGGTGGGGGACGGGTTAGGAAGCTGCTCGAAGAGGACCCGTGGGAGCGCGCGGAGGCAACGGGCAACCAGTCCGAAACGTGTGCGAAGTGGTGCCGGAGTGTCGATAGTCGTGTTTACATCCCGGGGAACCCCCGAACGGTCGGAGGACGCCGCGAGCGCTGCGAGCTTTTCGACCCGCACCCGGGGGGGGGAGGGGGGGGGGGGGGGGGGGCAGAACGCGCGCGACCGCGACGATGACGACACAAATGACCACTGCAAACACGTCCGTAATCTCCGGGAGTGAACTGCACACGTTATAATGGACTCCGGGCAGTGTTGGCTCCTGATGTCTTCGCAGTCTCCACTCGACATCGGCCGGTGCGAGATTTCATCCCTTCGCTGTGTGTAAAGAGGACTGCTTATTTCTCGGTACAGCTTATGGACCATCGCGCATACCCCACATTTTCGAGGCTCACGCCTACGGTGGTCGTTTTCTCGTTGGCTTGATGGTTGTGGTATCCCGCTTCTCAAGGGCTGCGACTATCAAGATGGGGGAAGACTGGGACGATGGCCAACCTGGGATTTGGCCGTTTTGAGGGTTGGTTTGGCAGGTAGATTCGATGTTAATTTTAGGCTAGGGTGTGCTTTCTTTTGGTCCTTAGCGTCCACTGGATGGAAGACGAGAGTTGGGTTTGGATTGGGGTAGGTTGGGTTTATCGTGGTTACGTGATATTTTTTATATCAGCCTATTGGCTGAGAGTTTGGTGAACTGGTGTATAAGCATGTGTTAACATATTTTATGGATAGCAGCGTTTTCAGCGAAGTGAACTCTGTTAGCGTTAATTTATTATTGAAATGGTGTGAAGATAGACTATGGAATTTCTAGGATTATCGATTGAACTTTTGTTCTAAATCAAGAGTTTATTTTTATTCTTGTAACCATTATTTTTATCCGCAAGACCCGATGGTAAAAAAAGTGAGAAATAAAAATATCCCCGAGAGCATCACGAGTGGAGATATTTCGAGTGTTACGATTGGCAGAAGTTCGGTCGCTATCTGGACTCTGTCCGTCAAATCTCCGGCTGTACATCGATTGTTACATCTAAATATAGAGAGGAGGGAACGTGCGAATCATTTGGCCGGGAAAACGAGAGAAGTGCAGCAGGTGACTGGTGTATGTATGATAGGAGAATCTTGACGCGACAATCAAAGTCGACGGACGCGCGGTAGATGGGAGAATAGGTAATGCCCTCGTTTGTAATTTACAAACCGGTGCCCTGCGATGGTTTTCCTGCGCGTTCTCGACTCCGCTGCGCATTGTCAATCCTCATTAGTGACACGACGTGACGTTGCACAGCTAAAAGCTAAAATTGTTCTAAGATGCGACGCGTTCTACTCACGAAAACGAAATCTATTACCCGGTGCCTATATTAGTCTTCTAATTATACTGCAACTCGACGAACTGACATCAGGAAGACATAAGCAGTTGGACGATCTACTTTTTATATCCAGTAAATTTCTCTTATTTGGAACCTAAAACTAAAAACTTTCTGTCTCTTTCACTTGTCAATTTTTTTTTTCCAATACAACTAAAGTCTGTAATTCAATATAAAAAAAAAAAAAAGAAAAAAAATCCCAGCACAGCGGTTGAACATTCCCAAGATTTTTAACCGACCGAATCTCCGCAAAACATGCCCCGCGTAGTTTTCCAACCTCAAAAGAAGGGGTCGTAACCGATGTAACCTTCTTTTAATCACGAAGCAGCGTCGCAGAATTTTCCGCGGCCATTAACGTCACGACGAGAGGACGTCCTCGCCGGCGACGGAGGTCGCGACCGACCTCTTTCTCCCCGATGTTTCACCCACCGAACTGCTCGCGAATCTTTTCATAATGTACAACCGCACGTGCCCCGAGTCGCGCGCGCCCGTCACCCTGTTAAATTTACATAAGTGAACGTCGGCTGCTCCGTCGCGTCGTGGAAGGAGATTTGGAGGGTTCCACCCCCCACCCCTGCCTGCCCGGCGCGGAGTTCACACGGGGAACCGCGTCGTACACGCTGCCGCGTTAGTCGGAATCCCGCTGAAATCTTCGGTTAACCGAGTGTTGTCTCTCCCCTCGTCCTCTCATTTGCATTTTTGTATTATTTTAGAAATACAATGGCGGCCGAGGGGTGGGCGAACCGACCTTTCGCAGGTTGCGCCTTATTATTCCGAAAGGAATTGGGATTCTTAATTAAAAGCGAGAAAGCGGCTCGCAGCCCTATAGACGCAACGTACAGTACGAGGTTCTCGCACGAACTCCGTGCACGTCGAAATACTCCGCGCGTATTCGCCGAGCTGCTCGCGCGCGGGGGCGAATATAAGCCGAGAAGGTTATCATTCCGTATAAAAGTGAAATCAACGGAAATGTTCCCGGCCGGGATTATCCCGGGGGGCGCCCGAGTGCTCATTGATATGAGAACAAAAGGAAACATTCCGGACGCCAATTTTGTTTCCGTCTGATATGTCTATACACGTGCGCAGGCTTTTGCCGTAAAACGGCCGCCGAAGTTTTTCTGACAATTGATCGTTGGTGTTATTATTATTACTATCATTATTACCAGCTGGTCTTTACTCGCACAATCACTTACAGACACTCACAAAAATAGTCCTCTGTTAAAAAGTTGCTAGACGCTTTTCATTTTTATGGTCAAGACGGTCGACGACTCTCATTTCCACTGACTCGCAATTTACTCACTTGACGCGTCGCGGCGCGTCATTACATTTTCCACACACAACCGCCATCGTATATATTGACGGACCCAACGCGCGAGGAATACATAATTGACCGGGCATCCTTTTTCGGCGGGATTTAACGCGAGGCCCGTGTAACGCGGCTGCTGCCTTGTGTACACACGCGAGCCGGGAATAAAGGCTGTGTACACACAGTTTAGCCCCCTCCCCCCCACCCGCCGTGTGCGAGCGTCGTTTCGGCATCGGGCATTCATGGAACGGAGAGCGGGGACGAACGACGACGTCGACGACGAGGCTCGCTCGCTCGGCAGCGGCTCGCGCAGCGCGCGGCCTTTCATTACGCGTGAATGATTGATGACCCCCAGGGCGATATTATTTTGAGTAGACGCGGCGTGCGCGCCTCGACACCTCTATATATACTCGCACAGCCCGAGAGCGCACACAGCGCCTGTTTCGAACCGGTCGCCGGGGTTTGCTACCGTCCACCACCAGGTTCTCCTCCCTGCACCTCGTCCTCCTCCTTCTCCCCCCCAGCTCCAGCTCCTCCTTCGCTCCGCCACCCTCCGGAAGGGCCTCGCTCGCCCATTATCCATCCGCCTCTTCCTTTTCTGTCGCTTCCATGCCATGCACATCAGCTACTCACCCCCCCCCTGGTACAGTGTTCACCACCCTTTCGCACCGAGCTACCCTTCCACCCTTACCCCCCCACCTCCTTCCTCGCTCCCTGGGTCCTCCGTGGTTCTATATCGGTCGGTACCACATGGATAGGTATATACATTGTATACATGGCATGTACAGTACATACCTACAGGTATACAGGGTGATTCAGAATGTTTTTTCCACCCATGGGTATTTGGTAGATAATCGTCTCCTGAATGAAGTTACTTAAGCGTTTTTCGAAATTCGCAATATTTATTTGTAAACAAGCATTAACGAGTTTGAATAACTGGACCAATCGGAGCAGTAGAATTTGGCGCGCTCGAGTGTTTTTTATCAATTGATATCGTTTTACGGAGATTCGGCAACTTCAGTCGATATCGAACATTCGTGCGCGCCAAATTCTGCTGCTCCGATTGGTTCAGTTATTCAAACTCGTTAATGCTTGTTTATAAATAAATATTGCGAATTTCGAAAAACGCCTAAGTGACTTTGCTCAGGAGGCGATTATCTACCAAATACCCATGAGTGAAAAAAACATTCTGAATCACCCTGTATACTGTAAATATGTGTGTGTACGCGTACACACACATATCGTTATAACGAAAGCTCGCTTTGTTCGTGCGTTGCGCTTCGTCGTCGTCGGGGCCCTAATGGAAAGCACTTTTAACCGATGCTAATGGGAGAACTCGGCGACCCCGACGAACTCACCCACTCATCCGCGTCTGCCTATGTCGTCTGTGTGTCTGTATCTATGCGCAGCGGCCTCTGTACAGTCGCGTATATACTTCGCAGTCGTATATGTACACAGGCACATGGGCCAAGTGTATGGAGCACGCGAATTGGTAGCGGAAAAATAATTTCTCACGAATGCGCTGCAGAGTCGCGCATCTCGAAACGTGGCCCCGCCGCCACCCCCAGCTGGGCAGCTGCCTCTCGCGCGTCTCTTGTCAGGTAAAAACGTTTCGGATGCGCGCACACCCCAAACTCATCCCTCGAGCGGTGCACGATATTTCACTCTAAATGCTTCGACGCCTCTGCGCGCCTCCGATATATATATATGTGTTAGTGTATGCTCGACTCGCTCGACGTCCGACTAAATCGACTGGGTGTATGAAGAGCTCGGCCCGAATATCCATCAGCGTTCCACCATTGTTCGAACGGCCGCGCGAGTAGCGCGCGAAGAGATGATGACGACAGGTGCGACGATTTTGCTTTTTATTATTATTTTTCGTTCTCGCGATTTTTCTCCCGAGACTGAAAAACGAGGTTTGAGGGTCATAATCGATGCGTGCGTTACGTATGTGGATGATTTATTTGGAATTAAAAAGTATTTTTTATTTTTATTTTTTATGAGCTAAATTATTGAGGAATTCTTGTGTCTGATTGATTGAAGGTTTTACCGATTCGGTAGATACGAGCGATTTTTATTTCACAAATCAACCAATAGTTCTATCTGAGTCACATTTATTTCCACCCGTCACATAATTTACACTCGTGACCCTGAACGTACGTCGGAAAAAAAACATCGGCGACTCGCCATCGAGAGAAAGGGAGAAGAAGAGAGGGGAATGCGTCCGGTAAAGGAAAATATCGCGAAAACGCCGAGCGCAAAAACAGAAAATACCGTTTCGCATGACTGTCAAAGCCCCGCGCGCGCGCGCGCGCCTAGATATGGATACGCGCGGTGCATGCGGTGCATGCGGTGCATGCGGTGCACGCGGCTCGCGTTCGGCAGCGGCGGCGGCGGCTGCCACCGCGCTCACGTCGCCTGAGGTACTATAAATTTGTTTCGTTGTTCAAAGGCAAACAGGGTGGAATTGATCCACTTTGTTTCGGTCGGCGCGGGGCGAGAGAGAGAGAGAAAGAGCGAACGAGAGGGCGAACGACGCCGACCGACGACGACGTTCGCGTCGCGCAGAGGGAAAAACGAGCGGGAGTACCGCGCGGATGCGCTTTTCCCGGTTTCCAGTACGTTGCGATGCCGAGTTATAGCCGACGGGCGACTGCGAACGAGAGGCGCGCAGTTCGCGTGGCGGACGGCAGAGGGAGCAGAGAGGGAGGAGCGCTGTTCGTGCGCTTTTCGTACGTGCTTTTCGAGCGCGAGACGTGAATAGCGGCTTCGCTATCTCGAACCCTTCGTGCGGTCTAGTTGGCTAAATAAATGATATATAGCACACTACAGTAGTAGGGTATAAAACTTCTTACTCAATTATTTTTATTTACTCCATTTTCCTCTCTCGGAGTCGTCTCCCCTTCTTCTCCCTCGTTCTCTCTCCGGCGCCTCCCTCCGACTCCCTCCCTCTGGCTACTCCTCAGCACAACGCGCGCGTCACATTGTCCGCCCGCGATCTCTCGTCTGACCTCTCGACCGTCGTCCCGGCTGCTGAGCTGACGGCCAGTCAAGATGAGCGGTGAGCTGGGAAAGTTATTAACGAGAGAATCCGGAGTGAAAGGCGCGCGCGCGCGCGCCGAGTTGCGAGAGACGAGAGCGGGATTTGCGAGAGGACCATTGTCGGGAATCTGGTAAATGAATGAGCGCCGGGGGAAAATCTTTGCGCGCTACCCGCGACGACGAGCGCGGACGACGGGCGCGCGCTCGGCCTGTACGCCGGAGATACCGCAGCGACAAAGACCTAGGATCAGCTGTCCGGGGGAAGAAAGAAAGAAAGAAGCAGAGGATGAGAGAAAAAACGTGGATATTCCTTCGATGATAAAGAAATAGTATCCACCGAGGCGGGCCTGTATGATTTGAGATCAGAGAGCGAGAGCCGAGAAAGTAAGCCGAGATCGACGGGAGGAGAAAAAAAAAATTTCCTCCGACCAATTGTTATCGCTTGTCCAATTGGCCCTTTCTATATATGACTTGTTTTTTCCGCCACCGAGAATTTATCCCTCGACTCGTACTTTTTTTTTGCCTTATTTTCTTTATCCGTCGGTTTATCTCTCGTGAAAAAAAAGAGGAAAAAGAAAAATCCCCAGCGACTGATTTGCGGGACGTCGGGTCAGAGACGAGTAAAAGTGGCCGACGTTATTACCAAGTGGGAATCGAATAAAACGCGGAGCGAGGGAAACAGGAGCGACCGCGCGAGTCTCTTACTCTTCGCGAATCCGGCGCGTGACTGTCTGATACGCTGAAAATTGTGGCAAATCGCTCGATAAGTGGCCGCACTCTGCAGCCGCAACCAACTGCGGCAACGACGAATCGCTTCCTCCGCGATATCTACGTTCGCGCTGCTGCCGCCGCTGCTGCTGCTGCTGCTGCTGCTGCTGCTGCTGCTGCTGCAGCTGCTTCTCTCTGTGTGCCACCTACGCGCGTATGCGGCGCGACGGGGAGCGAAATCCCTGCGGGACAAATTGAAATGGAGCGGAGTCGCTGATGGAATCGCTGATTGAAAGCAGAGACGGCGGGTTTGCACGCCGATCGGACGACTCGGAACGCATTCAAAAACGTCAACGACGAATTTTTCGAACCGCTGATATTTTTAAGAGCGCAACGATTTTTGTGTGATTTTTTTTTGTGTTGGATGAAATATTATTTTTTTTATTCATTCCCGAAAAATGTTATCATCTCATTGGTATAATTATCATTAAGCTGTGGATATAGAAAAAAAATTAGGCAAAGCGAAATAAAACGTTGCTAGTAAGTAGAGAAAGCGCGTTACTAGTCAGACACGCGAGAACATATCTTTTTTCCCAAAACACAACAGCTGACTCATCAACCATTTACCAAGTATATTTTATTTAATTATTTAATTATTAATTATTCAATAGAATTATTATTTTGTTATTTTCCAAAATACAAAATACCTCGAAAATATTTCAACTCAAAATTTCATCTCCACTACTCACGTTTTATTCGTCCACGTCACATTTTTTGCGTTTTTATTTCGCAATAGATTTTTTTTTCTCTCCATTCACCATCGACAACATTCAAAATGTCCGATCGAATTTTTTACCAAAGCTCCGAATAGAAAGCGCCGGCGCGACGGGCCGCGCGGTATGAAGCCGCGTTTTTCGTTTATTCGCGCTGACAGGCGCGAGGCGCGCGAGAGAGTCGCCTCCTTCGTTTTCGCGCCGCGCGCTCCCGACGCACGCGTGCCCCAAGAGAGGAGAGAATGTGACAGGGCGTGACGGGAAAATTGCTTTTAAACTGCAATCGCTCGTTTCGCAGCTACCTGTTGGAACTCACCGGTATGGGGGTGGGGGCGAGAAAGGAAGTGGGGGAGAGGTAGCCTAGCTGGGATCGAGAGCCTTCCTCCTCCGGCTCTTTCTCCTTCTACTTTTCGCCGTGCGGCCGGGTTCGCCTCTCGTTTCATACGCGAACCCGCACGGAACACCGAAGCCGAGCTCTCGTCTCGTCGTTCTCCCGCGGCGTCGCTCTTCGCTCCGGCGCTCGCGGGAGACGGTAATTTTTCTCCACTATCCCCCGGTGTTGCAAACTAATTTTTCTTCCCGCTTCTGCACAGCCCGCGCCACGTGTTTTACACACTCCGGCGGCCCGCGACTCTCGCGCGCGTCTGCTCCTCGCGGAAACTTTTCACTGAAAAACCTTTCGGTATTACTTTTCGACACGTACCGGGTATTACGCTCGCTTATGAACTGCGCACATACGTAATTTCGACAGTAACTGACACTAATTGCGAGTTTTAAAAATTTTCGCGTTTGTTTTTCTTATGTTTGACTACTTTTATTATGTAACTAGGCTGATCACACGCGCTGGCACGCGTGTCCGAGATACCTTTGCGCTGCTGCGCTCTTATAAAGCTTTAAAAGGGTAAATCTCAACTAAAAAACCCTTGTTTAGTTAATTTAGAAAAAAAAAGAAATTTGTCGTTTTGCTTGTCAGAAATCGTAGATCTGGCCGCCCGCCCGAAAATCGCCCAAATCAGGGTCACGATTTTTTTTTTTTGTTTTTTCAAAATATCGACTTCTAACCTATACCATCGTTCTCAAGTCGCATATTCTACCCCTGAAAACACTGGTTACAACCCTTTTTTAGTTGATTAAAAAAAAAAAAAAATTTGGTCGAACAGTTTGTCAGAAAACGTAGATCTGGCCACCCGCCCGAAAACCGCCCAAATCGGGGTCACGAAATTTATTTTTTCAAAATATCGACTTCTAACCTATACCATCGTTTTCAAGTCGCATATTCTACCCCTAAAAACACTGGTTACAACCCTTTTTTAGTTGGTTTTGAAAAAAAAAATGTTGGTCGAACAGTTTGTCAGAAATCGTAGATCTGGCCGCCTGGCCAAAAACAGCCCAAATCGGGGTCACGAAATTTATATTTTCAAAATATCGACTTCTAACCTATACCATCGTTCTCAAGTCGCATATTCTACCCCTGAAAACACTGGTTACAACCCTTTTTTAGTTGATTTTGAAAAAAAAAAAATTTGGTCGAACAGTTCGTCAGAAATCGTAGATCTGGCCGCCTGGCCAAAAACAGCCCAAATCGGGGTCACGAAATTTATATTTTCAAAATATCGACTTCTAACCTATACCATCGTTCTCAAGTCGCATATTCTACCCCTGAAAACACTGGTTACAACCCTTTTTTAGTTGGTTTTGAAAAAAAAAATGTTGGTCGAACAGTTTGTCAGAAAAGTTGCGCATCGATTGAACTCCGGCGAAAGTTGCGCATCGATTCAAGTCGGCCAAAAATTGCGCTAGTAGGACGAGCCAAAGCTTAATCAATTCTGCACAAGATACTGCAACTTAATTCAAATGCGAGTCCCGATCGAACGATCGTGGCTTATTTGCTCCAGCGATCAAAAGTTGCGCATCGATTGAACTCCGGCAAAAGTTGCGCATCGATTCAACTCGGCCAAAAATCGCGCTAGACGGACGAGCCAAAGCTTAATCGATTCTGCACAAGATACTGAAGGTTAATTCAAATGCGAGCCCCGATCGCGAACGCTCGTGGCTTATTTTCTGCAGTGATCAAAAGTTGCGCATCGATTCAACTCGGCCACCGTTACCTTAACGGAACAACTTTCCGTTACTCATGAACTTTTTAAAAGAGGGATATTGCAATAATGTAATATTGCAGTTACATGTATCAACAAAATAGAGACCTTTTTAAATGCCAAAATCTCCCCGGACAAGATAAAATATTTTTTCTCCCCGATGACGAAATTGAAAGGGTTAATTAAATTCAGCATGTGTGGACACCAAAATACACAAGCTCGACAAATCGTCGGGGTACCTTTCGTCGCGTGTAATTCGTTCGATTGTTCGGCTGGCTCTTGCTCCAGGAGATGGGGGGGGGGGGGGGAGGGGCGAGGTCGCTTACGGCGACAAAAGATAGCTCAGATTTTGGCAAGCGAGTTTCTCGGCTCCGTCGCTTACTGCATTCTCGATCTTCTTTTGCCCGCTCGCGCGCCGGCCAAGCGCGCAGACACTCGGCGAGTGGCAGTCGCGGCGCATC
The DNA here is from genome assembly GCA_964034905.1 of Itoplectis maculator. Classification (NCBI taxonomy): domain Eukaryota; kingdom Metazoa; phylum Arthropoda; class Insecta; order Hymenoptera; family Ichneumonidae; genus Itoplectis; species Itoplectis maculator. Next base: position 4,798,700 of record OZ035870.1, read on the forward strand.
CAGCTCTGTACTTTTCCACGCGAAAATGCTTAAAAGCAGCAGTTGCCAAGTTTTAAGGTATAACGCGGTAAGGATATTGTCAGGAGTGTGGAGCGACCCTCGTGCACGCGGCGACCACCCCCGTCCTCTCCCTCTCTCTCTCTCTCTCTCTCTCTCTCTCACTCTTGGTGTCTCGCGCCCGCTCGAGACGAAGATCTTTGCCGCACGGTCTTCTTGGTAACTTTCCAGGAAACTATCCTCGCTTCCTCCGCGTCGCGCGCGCGCGCTCGCGTCTCGTGTTCTCGCGGCGAAGTTTTGCGGGTCTCGGGCTGTAACGGCTACCATCGACGCCCCCGCGCGCGCGCTCGAGCTCATCCCACGACGCTCTGTAGTCGTTTTCACCTCTGTTCCATACACTCCCGTGCACTTCCTGGCTCTTCACCTTTCCGACCATCCACTCGCCGCAGTTTCCTCGTTTTGCATTTGGTTTATCGCGTCGCAAACTGTGGTTGTCAAGAAAAACAATTATGAGACACCATCGGGGTGAATTGGTAAGACGTAAAAGAAAAATTGAAAAAGAATTATACACAAACCTTAATAAAAATTGAAACAATTTTTATTTTCACTAGGAACAATGACGCGCGCTTACGCGCGTGGTCGGAGCTTAGCCAGCGTACGGAAGAACCTTGCGATTTTCGGCGAAAAATAAAGTTCGATTTTACGAATTTTTAGAACCCTATACGATGGAAAATTTCCCGCTGATTCCAGAATCACCGTTGTTTGGCCCAAAAAATTGAAAATTCGAGGAGAAAAACGCGAAAAACGATTTTTCACTATTTCCCAATTTTGTCACTTTACTAAAATCGGTGTATTTTTTCTTTGGATCAATATAATCGGGATTTTCTTTTTGCATTCGAAAGAATGCAAAAAGCCAAACTGCAAAATTTCGCGATATTAAACATCAAATTGGTGCCAGTTTTCCATCGACCAATCAGATGCTGAATAAATCGACAACAATGGTTGCTCACGAAGTTTTTAATAGAGGATCTATTGCATTAAATCTGACAAAAACAAGTCGGAATTACCAAGTTCGCTGATTCATTGCCTTGTCGCGAAAAAGATTTATCCGTGGACACTTAAACTCGCAGATCACGCTCGGCGATACGGTCGGTGAATTGAATAAAATGTGCGTTTACTTTTTGCTTATTTAAGCGCGGTAAGTGGATTCGCTCACTTTTATACCCCGAATTCAGAGTTACGCGCGTAGTTTTCCCCCTGAAACCGGAATAAAGTAAATTGTTATTTGAATGCATTATTTAAATAAGAAGATCCGAGAGATAAGGAAAATATAAGGGAGACACTCTTGGCTCTTCCTCCGCTCGTTCGCTCCCCCCCCCCCCCCCCCCCCCCGCCACTGTTTTAGTATATGGAGCAGAGTAAAAGCGGAAAGAGCGAGTAAGGGCCGCGTGGCGCAGGCTGGCGGATAGAAATTCAACGAGCGCGAAACGGAGCGAAGGAACCAACGCAAATTATCGTATAAATAGGGTACAGCCTCGCTCGGTACCCGGTGAAATACCGAGGGCCACACCGTAGACGAGGCTTCAGCGCGAGGAAAACACATACACAACGTCTGGGGTATAAAAGTTAAATAATGCTCATTCAACTCATTGCCCGGCGCTTCCGTCTCTTTATGACGTTTACAATGCCGAAATACCTGGGACACCCTGTTGCTTTGGAAAATAATGCCAGCTGATCCAAACGAATGCAACGAGAAATCCAAAACAATAATTAAATAATATTTTAACGAATGCAACGAAAGCGATAAAAATTGTACTTATTAAACGATGATTCTTTTCATGTTCAATTTTGTTTTAAAAAAATGGCCATTTGATTGTAATTGAAAAATTGAGAAAATTAAAACAGATTATCACTATTACTTTAAAAATTCGGTTAGGATTCTCGCGAGGATAAAAGAATTTATCGAAACGAAGAAATGCGAAATAAAGCCACCTTGGGTTCTCGATGTTCGAGAAGGTTGAGTAGAAAACAAAGACCGAAACAGCAAGCTGTCCGACTCGGTGGCGGTGAAGTACACGAGTCGAGGTACGAGGGTCTCTGCATTCAAGTCGCAACGCTGGGTTGACAGAAATTACTTTGGTCAGTTCGCCTTCGGGCAATTACACCGCCCGAGTATACCGAGTAATTGGCCGCAGCATTTGTAATCTGATTAAGCTTTGAATTCTGCGACGACGAGAGAGGTCCATCTCTGGTCAAAGCTGTGTATGTACCGCATTGTTGGTACGGACGTGCGATGCAGTTTCCCGTCCAACGTTTATGCTGACGATAAGGCGAAGCTCCTCGTGCACTGTCGCCTGATCCTGTCCGCCACGTCACTCGAATTGGTCTGGATTTCGGTTTACTCCCAACAATACAACTGAAGCATTATTTCCTTCTTAAAATAAAAAACCTTCCTAAATGATTAATATGATTAATATGATTGGTAAGTCAAGAAAAACTTCAATTATGTACCTCATACTTTGCATAAATCAGCGAACAGAAATCAAAATATAATAAACTTCAAAAAACTTTAAACGAAAACTAGAAGCATAAAACAAGTTAAAAATTGCAGCACATACAATTCCCTCCAAATTTCCAAATTGCACATCACACTGTAATTTACAGTACATCAGATTATGAATAAAAATACTTTCGAAGCGTTACTGCAATTTTCTCTTATTTTTAGGCAATCACGATTTTTTTTTTCTCATCGCTCAACCATGGAGCTTTGTATATAGACGAAACATATTCCTCGGGGTTTCCATATAACTCGTGAACGTCTGCTCACGTGCGGGGGAGTTCGAATTCAGTGTTCGGATTCATAAGCCGATAAAAAAAAGGGAGATTCTGGCAGCTAAAGGTGAGGGATCGTGGTCCCCTGTCAATTTTTCCGTTTCTCCCGTTCTCACTCTTGAAATATATCTATATATCTGCGTTTCGATATATATACATACACGTTCGACGTGTAGGTTCCACAGCGATCAATTGTGGTCCGGGAATATACGAGAGGATCGACCTTTCCAGACAGCACCACAATCCGCAGACGTTGAAACGACGATTCCGCGTGAACTCCGTCCCCATCGTCGACTGGTGCTGCGCCCCTCCCCCCCGCACCACAGTGGTGCCCACGAGACAATGTCCGAAAAATACACTGGTCGCATGGAACAAAGAGAAAAAACCGCAACGACAAGAACGCGGCCACGTGATCTTTTATTCAGTGTCTCGACGCCATTGGAAAAGACGTTTCGTGGCGAGCAGGGTGACACCTCAAGGGCGGCCGCGCTATAACACGCGTGGCGCCACCGTCGCAGTGGTCACCCTGCTTCATATCTGTATCTATATATATACTGTATGAGGCATAAAAACCATAAAAAGACAAGCATAGCTGATCCAGTCGTCAGGTAATAACGATAACCGTGGGATAAGGGATGAAAAAAAGCACGTCATCGCCAAAAAACACTGACAACTATACGCAAACGTGAAGACTAACTTTCGACCACGCTGTTTCCATACTTCACCGCCGAAAAAGCTTAAAAACCAGGGTGGAACAAAATACGCGATATATTTTACGCCTGTCGTAACGTCATGAGCGAGGGTTCGGGGGGTGTATATAAAAGAACCGACACCCCTGCGATAATTCATAAAAAATCTCGGAGACGACACCGTGCGGCTTGTCTACGACTCGACTCGGGGTGAATAAGAGACAGAGAGAGAGAGAGGAGAAAAATAACAGAGAGAGGGAGGAAAATCTGGCTTCGAGCGTTGGTATTCGGTAGTAAAATTTGACGAGACGCCGCGCTCGGTAAAATAAAAGTTTATGTTTACCAGTAACGTTCGACGATACGACGACCATTTGCATGTCCTCTTTTTTTTTATGGAGACCTTGACGTGGTTTGACGGTACAACGCGCGTCCTCGTCGCGTTCTACCGGTTCAAAGGGCAAAGAGTGAATTCCCCTCGCGATTTCGGCGCTGCAGACGCGAGCGAGCGCAGCGCCGGACCGCGAAACGTCACTGCACAACCGCACCGACGTTTTCGCGATGCGTCGCAGTGCAGACACCTGAAGGGTCTCACTGGGATCGGTCGCTCGCTCTCGTCCGTCGCGCCTAGCGTCATATTAGTATCGCGCGGAATGAGGAATTCGCCAATCGCGCAGGTCGTGTACCGATGTTCGCGCCGCGCGTGCAATAGTCGCAGGTCTCTCAGCGAAATTGTTCGGGAGGGGGGCGGTTGCACAGAGTCGCATCGTTGTTTCGCGAAATTGCGTTTGGGCGCCGTTAACCCGCTCGTACACCGACGAACGATATTCACCCGCGTAGGGCATCCGTAAAAGCTTCGGGGACCACGGCCTCGGCGCCTTTCAACGGTTGCACTTGGAAAAAAAATTATCCAATACACGCGACGATACACGGTGGCGATGTTTTGGGAAATTGTTCGAGCCGCAACGGCGCACGAGATGATTTCATCAGAGAGAGAGAGAGAGAAAGAGAGAGAGAGAGAGAGAGAGAGAGAGAGAGAGAGAGAGGGATAGGGAAATACGTGCAGTTGGCTCTTGTCAAAACGGTCACGTGGTCGTCAGATTTGTCTGCGAAAAGTAATAATATTTCCGAGAATTCGTGTCTACGGTTATCATCATCATCATCATCATCATCATCATCATCATCATCATCATTTCTTATAGCTTCAGTCAATTTTTCTCGTCATCATCCACGAGTCATTCTACATTTCAGGAACAGTTATCATAATTCAGGGATAACAGGGATAATCGAAAACCTGTATTCCGCTAAAAACAGTTCTAAATCATTATAATTCGATATTTATCGGTAACCGATACTTACTCACACACACACACACGCCTCGATCTTTTTACCCCTGTTTCTTCGTACCACGCAGCACAACGAGCGCCTATTGTATCGCAACACGCTTCGGTCGTATACACAATCCAGCGCCGCGGCTGCGGGCTTCTGCCGATGAAGCCGTGCGGAATGCGCCTCGACCACCCGCCGGCGGAGCGGGGCTAGTTCGCCGTTATTAAACCACGGTGACCAGCGAAATCGCATTCCAGGAACGTTTTACGGCGATTCAATTACCTACGCCCCCTTACTTATCACATTTCTTGCCTCCCCTTGTTGCGCCCCTTGGCCTTTTTAACCTTGCTCGGTGTATATTATACGCTAAATATAAATAGACTGGTTTATCGAAAAATATCCGCATCCTGGGTTATTTGTGAATTTCGTAAATCTGTCCAACATACTTAACGTACCTTGGAGGTTAATCGGTTTGTCATGCTCGAATATTTAATGGTACACCGATGAGGGGTCGCCATGTCGGAGGAAAAATGAGAAGAAAGTTTCACAGTTACCAGAACTACCACCATTTCCTGATGATGACCAGGTATGAAAGACATCAGCTCAAACAAGGTTAGTTCGGTTTAGCTTTAGAGTGCTTCGCTACACCGCTGGAAATCCAATGTTCTATCCACTGCGTTCGCTACAAAGCCCCTCAAAGCTCACCTGTTCTGACTAACTTATCAGACTTCGATCACACTAGTTCGTTGTAGTTCACACTCAGCGAAATGGTCTCGACAGATATAGAAACCGTAAACTGACCGCCATCATTACAAAGACTATGCCAAGCCGATAGCTAAAACTCGAAATAAAACAAGCGTGTAGTGTAATGAAGAAACATCCGAAATCTAACCAAACTTCCCTTACCAGACTTCCATCCTCATTCGTCTTAACAGTTTGCATCAAACAGCCTAAAAATCGACTAGCAACGTCACATCAAGAACATTGCATCCCCTGCTTTGGATTCTTACCACGATCAGCCCAACACACTTAACGCGGCTTATGGGTTAATCGGCTCGCCGTAACATACGACGCCAGATCGTATACAGCGCAGGATACACGGTGCGGTAATCTTTAGCGTCCACAGCGGATATTTGATGGCGCGCCAACCGAGCATCGGGGGTATCGTCGCTCGCTGAAAGGCTGGCGCGTTCATGCTAAGTAGCTCTCATCCTCGGGCACGTGAATCGAGAGCCGAAGAGCCTGGGGTGCTGCTGCTGCTGCTAGACACCGGATGTTATCACGACGGGCTGATGCGTCGAACAGAGATGATCGGCCAGCGACGGCAGCGCCACCGAGCGAACGAGCGAGAGACCTCGCGCGCATTTTCGTCGCGCCATCAACACGGCCGTGTTCGGTTGTTCGGCGTTCGGACATCGGACCAAGAGGGACCGGTAGGTTCCGTGAGGTGCTCTCTCCACACCCGAACGAGATGAGAACGCGCGCGCGGTTTGTTCGAGGACCCAACAACAAACAAGCATTTCTCGGTGGCTGGCCTCGTTAATCTCGCGATGATAACAAAGGCAAAACAGACCCGGGAACCACGCAGCCGTTGCGCTTTGAGGCGTCTTCCTATCTCGCTTTCCATCTAGTCGCTGAAAATACATCGCCTTTGTAGCCAACCGCGCTACAACCCGCAACAGACACCGACACAGACACACACACACACACACACACACGTACACAGTTCGAGAGGGTTGACAATAAGCGCGACTCTTGCGTATACAACGGTTCCCTATTCTCCCTTTATCCCTGGTCGGATAGAAGATAACGATATTGCGAAAATTACGGACTTACGGCGCGGAGTCTTTGCTGAATATGCCTGAAAAGGATGACAACTAATCTGTTGACAAGGTGGAATACTATTATCGACTATTTTTCGTTAATTGAGCAAACAATTAACGAGTTGTTTCTCAATGAACGTTTTTCGTTAATTGAGCAAACAATGAACGAATTGTTTCTCAATGAACGTTTTTCGTTAATTGAGCATACAATTACAATTTTCGTTAATTGAGCAAGCAATTTACGAATTGTTTCTCAATTAACGAACAAAATCGGATAGGGTTGTCAGACTTTGCAAGACTAACAATTTTTTTCTTTGCCAAAAACGCAACACAATGTGTAGAAAAATTTGCTTTTTATAGATTTGACAGTCTGTCGTAATGAGCCCTGGAGTGCTGACTAACGTCTGTTCGCTCGCTTCGTTGTTCCTAATACAAGAAAAATCGGACAAACACACTCTTGTCTGTTCCCGAAAATGGATATTCCCCGGTTTCGTTGGTCCATGCGTCGACGTTGAAGAGTCACTATCGGTTTGACGCAAAAACTATGCATCAGAGTACCAGGAGTAGCAGACAATCGGCTACGGTCGGAGAGAGCGTTCGCGTTCACCGGGCGCGCCCGCGCACACGTAACCCTCATCATCCTTATTTATGAGCGGCGTGCGTCTGTCGGCCGTCCATCCATTCGCGCAGACCCTCTCGAGTCTCGTTAATCATCGACCAGGGGGTCGAAAGTGGCTCTGGCCGAGGGGCCGGGAACGGGCGCGAATGGGCGGCCTCTCTGTATGTGCTCAGGGGCGCTGCGTTCTGTTCGGACGGTCCGGGGCGGCGTCGGCGTCGGCGGCGGCGGCGGCGGCGAGCTCGCTCGTACCAGTTCAACAACAACCAAGGGGGTAACAGCGGTAGCTCGTTACGAGCGTGCCGGAGCCTTGTCGACGAGTCGACACCTCGTTTGCATGCGTGGGCCCCGCTGCTGAACGATCATCCTATAATGAGCCAGCCTAGAATTGGTAACGAGATGCGTGATGGGCTATTATGACGTTGCCGTATATTTCATCGACGTGCCATGTGTGTTTGTGTGAATTTATATGTGTGCATAGTATTACACTCGTTACATAGAGGAGGGGGAGGGGTGGTAACTGAGCACATGCCGCCGCGGTGACGATGGCGTGAAAACTGCTTCGAGTGTAATTTATTATACTCTCGTTACTTCCGGCCGGACTCGCGAACAAAACCGTTCGATGATTCGACCGCGCAATGAACGCGCAATCGAGCAGACAGCGCGCGGCCAACATATATGAATACAGAGAGCGGGAGAGGGAGGGAGAGAGCGAGAGAGATTTATTTATTTTTCACTGAACGCGCCATTATAACGAAAACCCCGGCGCCCGGAGAAAGTGACAGATTGTGGACACCGTCCGCAGCGCGCGGCGGAATGGGAAATCGCGCGGATCATTATACATACTCCAGCGGTGCGCGCTGAATATCCAACGATGATTCATCACTATTCGCGCATCGCTGCCTCGCAGGTATCCGCCAAAGTGGGTTTTTTTTACTCGGTCTTTTTTTCTACCATTCATTTTTTTTTTCGTTCGCCATCGCGCGCGCGCCACGCAAAATGGAATATTTGCTGAGTCACGCGTCATGCCGGTCCATCATTGGAAATTACTGGTGGTATCGTAGTCTCGGTTGGGATACAACGATTTAATTTACCGCCCGGTGGCTTTTCATCAATTAATTCTGGTGCCAGTTTTAAACTGATCTGTGGATTCAAAATTGTGTGTTTGTTCTTGAAAAACACTGATCATTATCGTACCTTGTGTTATTTAAGAAGAAGATGTAAATAATCAAGCTGAGGCTTTGCTATGCATGGAAAACACTTGCCTTAACAAAAATGGCTTCCTGCAAGCAGCGTTATTGTCGAACGGCGAAAGAACGAGGTGCAATGTAATCCACGGTTCGCAGTCCACGTAGCCGAGTCCGTGTGTATAGTTCGTCGGGCGGGAATCGCGGCCGAGGAAATCGCGAGTTCCGCAGACAGAAGAAAGTACACATAGAATCCGGGCTTCATTGTCGAACGAAGATATCGCGATCGCGATAACGTGAATTCGGCTTGTAAATCCGCGACGGCGGGGGAGGGGGGTGAGGAGGGAGGGCGAGAGATCGTCGTCGGTCGTTGAAAGGAACGAGAGGCAAGTCGGAGGGAGAACGGGGCAGGGGGTAGAGTCGTCGGGGGTTCGGAGGGCGAAGGGAGCGTTTATCTATGGTACCGCGGGCTTCCAGATCCACCCGCGCGCTAACCGATTGTTCGGGCGCGAGGATGAGATCGTGATATAGGACAATCGCGCACGCGCGAAACGGCCGAAGCCGCGAGGAGTCGAGAGAGCCGGGAGAAGGGAAGGAGCGGGACTTATCTGGAATCGGAAATTCCGAGTTCGGACTCCGGGGGTCTGGCGAGGAGCCAAAATGGTAATGCAAGACCGGGCAAGCTGCACGCTCGGCAACGAATCACATTTACTCGTATTCACTTTTCGCTTTTCCCCTCTCCTCGTCATTCTCTCTATATCTCTCTCTCTCTCTCACTCAGTCCCACTTCGTTCACTCCCCTCGTCCGTCTCTCTCCCTCCCGCGTTTTTCCCTTTTCCACCCTTTCGCCATTTTGATTCGCCCGGCGAAATCTACGAATTGCATGTGCAGCGCGAAACGTATAGTACAGGCGAGAAATCGGCATCGGCTCTGTAGTCGGAGCGGAGAAGAACCCTCGGTGTGGCCCGGGTTCGGAATTTTATGGCTTTTCTGGCGGGGGGGCAGCAATGAATTCGTGAAACGGCGCGGTCGTCACAGAATAATAATAAAAGAAAAAAAAAAAAAAAAAAAAAAAGACGCTCGCCCCACTCGGCGAAGACCTCGGCGAACATGAGGATGAAGTATGAAGAAGCGGCCGCAGCGTTGGCAAAAGTTGGAGAGCAAAACGCGAGAGCGGGAGTTCGAATTGGCGCGGAGCGGTCAGCAGGAGCACGCGGGAAAGTAAGCGGCGAAGGCGTACGATCCGCGTCTGATCCGCTACTGGCTGGAGGATAAGAAACGAGGAGAATTTCATTTCGACAGTGTGTGTTCGGCACCGGGTCGTGGGTGGGGGGGGGGCAGAGGCAGGGAGACCGGGTTGGCCGTTTCGAGCCCATTCCGTGGCGGGGCCGTTGGTAAGGCGAAGGAGAAAAGTTGGATTCTCTATTTTTCCTCGCGTTGCCCCGTGAGTTATGCGCCGTTTTTCACGGTCGAGAGCCACTTTTCCGGCGCGCAGACCCGCAAACTGTGCGGGGCCACCGAGGTAGGACGTGGAAAGCAAAGGGCGTCGAAGAATCCGGGGGGAGAAGCGGAGGCGGGTGACACGAGGGGACAGTTGATATGTCGCCGCAAACGTTGGTCGCACCTTCGAACTATTTCATTCGATTCGATTACGTCTGTCTCGCCAGACGACGACAACGACGACGCCCTCGCAGCGTGTGCAACTCGACGGCAAAGCTTTTTTCCCCAACCCCCGCAGCGATACAAGGCATGACCCGTGTCGGAGAGTCACAGACGACGGGAGAGTCGGGACAAGTGGGTGAGAACTTCGGAACTTGCACGGTTCTTTTTCTCAGGTCTCACCTTCGTCTGTTAAACGTTGGCTGACATGTGGCACGTGGCCTGGAAATTGGGGGAAGAGGTGAAGGGAGATTGATGCAAGACGCAGGAAACTTATGAGCTTCCTGTGAGCTGGATAACTCTGCATAGTCATGGGATTGGAATTGGTTCACCGGTGGTGAACTGGATACAGGAGGATGGGCGGAATCGACGGCAAAGCTTCTTCTCAACCCTCGGGATACATGACGTGACCCGAGTCAGAGAGTCACAGGCGTCGGGAGAGTCGAGAAAAATTGGGAGAACTTCAGAACTTGAGGGGTTCTTTTCTTTTTCTGCGGTTTCACCTTCTTGTCTGACTTGAAGGCAGCCTGACGTGTGACACGTGGTCCGAAAGTTGGGGAAGAGGTGCCAGAGGATTGATGCAGGACAGGAAACTTGTGACCTTCCTGCGAGCTGGATAACTCTGCATATTCAGCTACCAACTGGACCTGGTTCTTTCGTGGAAAACTGGATACCGAAGGATGGACGGAATCCTTCCCGGCGGAATTGCCTGCAGCGATGAGAAATTGGATCAAGTGGTCTTTAGGTTGTTTCCGCAGATTCGTCGGGAAAAGAGTTTCCGTGATTAAAAAGGATTGATATTACTTTGTAGTCGGGACGATGATTCCCCGTCCCCAGGCGAACGTGCCGAAATCTTTGCCCTTCTTTCCCAGGTCTCGATGGGTTAGAAAGTTTGGGGCGAAAAAGGCGCGAGCCATGACGCAAAAGGGGAAACTTTTGAATTCCCTCGTGGGCTGGTTGGATACCTCAGCAGAATCGCCCGCTCGCGGTTGTTCGCTCGCGAACCGGATATAAGGGAACAGACAAAATCTCGGCAAGAATCGCCTACAGCACGAAGGGAATTGGGGCAAGTGCCTTCTATGTTGTTTCCGCCGTTTTGAGAGGAAAGAGTTTCCGGGCGCAAAGAGGATTGATGTAATTTTTTAGTCAAGACCTTCCGGCTGGGATCAAAAGACGGGAGCGTGACGACTTCTTTCGTCCAGGTTATCAAATGATTAAAGCTGCCAAGTTATCGGCCATTGCAAATCAGTATTTCGGTATATCAATCAATGACATAATAATCATTTGTCACGATAACCAACCAAGTCATTGGTTAACGGGTCGAAATTTCTTCTATTAACTAATTAATCGGCGAATGACAGATGAAAAAGCAACCTCATAAGCCTCATAAGCCTTCTGTGTCATTTCGTCGACCAATTAATCGCCTAATGCATATTCCGCAAGGCACACAATCGTCCAAATTAACCTTTTTTTTCCGCGCATCGTCTTGCCCGAGGTTAGCATCATTCGACAGAGTGGGTGGGTATTCTTTTTCTCTTGTTCACGAGCCGTGACGGAAAAGGAAAAAGACCTCATAAGCCTTCTGTGTGCCTGGTGGGATACCCTCAGTCTCTCGTATCCGGTTCTTCGCTCGGGGGTGTGGACTCTCGCTCTCGCAGAGACTCGTCGCGTGTGAAAGGGGTGCGAGCTGTAACACACGATGATATATTTATATACTACATACACGGCTACATTGTATATCCAGTTCGCTCTCTCTTCGAGTGCTGGCAGATGTATCTTGGCGAGTTGCCAAAGCTCTAATGTTATCCGGAGCCCCTGCAGCAACGAGGAAAGGAAAACTCTCGCCCCCGCTTCCATCGTGTTCCTGCCGTCATATAGGACTCCGACTGAAAAGTCGGCGTCATTGTTATTCCGCGACACACACACGACACTCCGCAGCGATAAAATTATTAGCCGGTACTTCACGACGGTCGTACTTGATTCTGATTTAAGAAACGGATTTCCACCGCTCGCCGTCCGGTTCTACTGTCGAATTTTCCGGTTCAACGAAGCCTCCCGCACATTTGTTCCCTCCGGGCTCCGGGCGCCCACTCGCGATTCCAAAGCACACTGGGTCAAGTGTGTTTTCGGAAATGTTTCGAAACCCCGGAATATCCAGAGGGGATGAAATGAGCTTTTTTTTGCCAAGAGCGGGGATAAAGAGCGCGCGAGGCTTCGAGGGGCCTCGAAGCGCTGCTCGAATTCAAAACGCGTTCGAGCACTGCAATACGCATTCGCGGATTTTCCGCGCTGGAAAATCAAAAATATGTAACGACGAGCGATGCGCTAAATGGGAGTAATGGTCTGCGTCCTAAGTACCGGATTAGTGCGATGGATCGAGTGGTATTAATTTTTTTAATGTGCCTTCAAATACACTTTGTCTCGTTTGTTATCTGTTTAAATCCGTATCAACATTTTATCATCCCTTCGAATCTGTATTGACATTTTATTATCCGTTCGTGATCCCCATGTAAATCTGTATGCACACTTGGATTACTCGAAAGCTTATCATTTATTATTCTGCGAAATGTCCGGGCAGAAAAGAGATTTAATAATTTGTATAGAATTACAGATTTTCAAGTGCTTCGAGAAATTGGCCAGAATGTCGCCCTTCGCCAACGCTGGAAGAGCACAAAAGAGCTGAATTCGCAGTCGCGACATATATTTTCGATATATTTATCTTCAACCGCGAATCCACCCGACTCAGTGCTGGAAGTCGGTATATCAAGCGACCCTTAATCCCGCCCAGAGACGGGGATTCTCGTTTTTCCCAGCCACCGGGTCAAGGTACAAATCTGGATGAAATTCGATAAGAGCGGAGGCCGAAGCGCGAAGCTCTTCTGAAATTCTCGGTGAATCTCCGCGGCGCCTCGCGCAGGTTGAGGGGAGGGGAGGGAGCAAGGGGGGAGGCGGAGAAAGAGAAAGAAGCCGTGGTGGATGGGGGGTTTGAAAAACGAGAAGCTGTACTTATCGGACTCAAAGACTCTCGGTTCACGACCTAAGACAAGCACCGGCTAATGAATCTTCACGCTGGCGCTACCCAGAAGCGGCTTCGGAGGACGAGGGAAGGCACCGAGGGTAGGACGAGGGTTGGGCACGTTCACAGAACCGAAAGTTTACGCTCACTAAACACTCGCAACTTTTCCATACGCCTTAATCCTTTCTTCGCCCACCGCCATTCCCAGGACTGGGAGTGCTGGGGAGGGGGGAAGGGGGGGGGCGCGTGAACCTTTGAAAAGTTTTCCGGTTACCATACTTACTCACCCCGAGTCTTGCCTTCTGGTTCTGCCCCCCCCCCAGCGTCGAAGTGGTCCATTGTCGCCCCCCCCCCCTCCCCCCCTAACAATTTACGGCAGTTACACTAGATAATTATTTATGCGCACCTCTCGCTAAGCTGGTCTCCCGCGATTTTTTTTTTCTTGATTTTTTTTTTTCGCAGTCACTCTGCCAGCCAAAGGATTGAAAAATATAAGGGTTGCAGCGGCAGCGCCTACCCCGGGTCACCCCCTCTCATCGTCGGCCATGGACTTTCTCCAGAACTTTGGATACACTTTGTTTGCTTCGGGGGAAAGAGCCGAAACGCGAGGAATAGAGCGAGTTTCCAACTGGAACACGTTGCGGAAACTTTTCCGCTGCTGCTACTCGGCGCTGCCGCTTCTCCGCCTGTTTGCTACCGAAAAGCTCTCGGTTAACGATCGACGTGCCAGCTCGACGAGTCACACTCCGAGCGTTCCTGAAGGCGGTGGATCTTCTATTTTTGCAGAATTATTTCCGCAGTTCTTCTCGCAGGTGTCGAATCGCCTGAACGACGAGGCGTAATGACAGTTTGGCGAAAATAGCTAAAAATAAAACTCAAAAAGACTCACGAAATGTATGGGAAAAACCTTAATTTTTTAATTTTATGGCGTTCTAGAGTGAACCAGTTGAGTTATAGTTTATTTTAACTGTAGCTCCACAAAAAACCTTTGGTCATTTTTTCGTGGCTCAATAGCTCAAATAACGTATTCACAAAATCAGAAAGCAGAGTGACATTAATTTCGTATTTACCTGCTGCCGAGTGGGCTCCGATTTCAAAATCGTTTGAGTATGTTTATCTGACTCTGTCAATTGAACTTTCATGATTTCTCTTTGACGCCGAAGTTTTCTGCCCCGTGGTTGATCCTTCTGCGCTTCGTCCCTGCAGCTCTGCAGAGTGAGCTGTGGGTACAGTCCGTCGGGAGATTCTTTCACGGACGCTGAAACTCACCAGCGGATCTCGATGGCGTGCGCTGCGAGCGTGACGTACGTACTGACAAAAAACTTCATTATAAATTCCATTAATGGCACCTGCAGACTCCGGCGAAAACTCGAAACTGTAATTATCTCGTCGCTCCCAAGAATCAACTCATCGGCGGGCTTCGCAGTGTTGCGGACTGAACCGGAGTGTCTCGGGGTTAAATAAGAATCGCAGCGAGAGCGACGAGAATTCAAGATTCGCCCACACTCCTCTCGATGGTAATTTTCAATTTACGACGGTAATCCGATCCGTTTATAGGGGTCGCGGTGGGATAAATGGGACTATTATACAGCTGCGGGCTTGCAAAAAAATGAGGAAGGAAGCGTGATACAAGGGGGAACGACTCGAAGGACGATTATTAAAGGAGGGTGTAATCAAAGCTCAAAGTACGGCCAGAAGTCGAAGAATATTCGTAGTACTGCGAAGATTGCGTTGGAAATGTACTCAAGAAATATATCAGTAATGTTGATGAAAATAACTATAGCTGAAATAGTTAATAGTTCCATAGTTATTTGAATTATAGCTATAACAGAAATGATTTTTAAATACAGTGAATAACAAACAATAAAAAATAGATGAATGCCTTATTATTCACTGAGTTTGCGATTATAAATAATTATATTTAAAACCTCAACCAGCGTTAAACGCAGCTTCTTAGCTTCTTCACTAAGCCGTTGAAAATAATTAATCGCGTGGACCGTGACGGTAAAAATGCGTTAATAATTTGAAAATTTGGAATGCGCATCAAAGTGCGCAAAATGTCCTAGTACTTGAATATCTCGAAATTTTTTTTTTTTTTTTTCACGAAAACAAGGCTTCCTCTATGAGAAAGCAAAAGGGTTAAAACCGTTGTTTTCAGGGGTAGAATATGCGACTTAAGAACGATGGTATAGATTAAAAGTCGATATTTTAAGAAAATAAATTTTGTGACCCTGATTTGGGCGGTTTTCGGCCTGGCGGCCAGATCTACGATTTCTGGCAAACAGCTCGACAAAATCTCAAAAAAAAAAAGAATTTCACGAAAACAAGGCTTCCTCTATGAGGAAGCAAAAATGTCTCAAAACGGACATCGATAAATTTCAACAAAATAGGTTTCCACCCGACGACGAGTATTACCACGGTGACTAATCAACCCATAAAATATTGCGTGGTGGTATACGAAGGAAAGATTGAAATTAATTAGGCGTATAAAACAAGCACGCCAGAGATACTTGGCATAATTCACTTGTGCCATTTTATCCGGCGAGATATTCGGGTCTTTTCCCCCCTCGTTCGTTCGTTGGCTGACCTCGGGACTAACGACTATTGATCGCTGCCTCCGATATCGTTCCTGTCCCTCCCGATATTTCCGCAAATCTGGGAGGCCTCCCTCGACAGCCTCCGGGCTGTACAGCACACGCAACCCCGATAAAATAACCCACACGCTGAAATATATTCGCCCCGGCGCGGTTCCTCATGCCGTGTCCTGTGTGCCCGGTAATAGCAAGTGGTTGCCTCGGAATTGCCTGTTTTTGTGTCTCGAGACTGCGCCGGGTGTCCTCGATTCCATTTATCACGTTGTCTCCGGGAGAACCGAGAGGCGGGAAGACAACAAACGCAAAAAAGGGAGAAAAAGGGAGAGCTTGGAGGAAGATAAGGAGGACCACGTGAATAAGAGTCCGGCAGAAGCGAGGAGGAAGGTTGCACTGGTATACAAGTTCTGTCATGGGAATTAAACAGTAATTCTTTTCTGTCTTTGTGCGAAAGTATCGTCGTTTCTTCGTTCCTGTTATATCGGATTAATTACTGCAGCATTTCTCTTGTTTTATTCAGTTTCCTTTATGAAACAGAACTCATAAAGAACACCGTTGAACCGGGAGACGTAACAGTAGAACCTCTCCTGCAGCTGGATTAATGCTTGATAATTAAACTGGACGTTCTTATTGGGATGGAAACTCTTCCGGGTCAGTTGAAAGATCGAGGATAACAGAAGCCCTGTATAGAAATAAATAAAGCTTGCTTCGCGCGGAAAGCTGCCACCCTTCGTTACGTATTATAAAAAGTACTGCAACGCCGCCTTAATCATAATAGGGTCATGATCCATTATATGGGGACATAACCCATGACAAGGACGTGGTCCATAATAGAGACATGCCATACCTAACACAACCTTTCGTGCTTGGATTACAGCAGATTTATTCGATTCTATTTTTTTTTGCGAAATAGAATTCACAACAATTTTCGATTGGACGCTGTTGAGCCCCTAGAAGCAACAGTGGCATCTGCCGCTGGCAGATTAACGTTTAATAATTAAACCGCGCCGCGTTGTTATTGGTAAAGAGGCTCTTCGCGAGCGGGTCGGAAGAGCCCCGCCGACGGAGAGAGCCTCTCGGCGCTCTCGAGAGCCATTCGTTGATCGCGTTGTGTTGTACACTCGCCTGATTGCAGTCTCGAGTGAGGCACTTTGAGAGCGCGGGCGCCAGCGGTCCGCTTCCGTACAGCTTCCGTACAGCCCCGGAGACACGCGATTAATTCAGTAATGAATATTCGCGGATTAATGCTCGGGCCACAGTGACGAGCAGTGGTCCCGCCCGAACCGAGAGCGGCGGAAGAAAAGCCGCCGGGACGAAATTCGCGCGCGCCACTTGACATTTCAATTTATCGTCCCTCGCTCGGGCGCGATCGAGATATCGAATTTCCGCGACGTTCGCTTGTCCGTTCCGTCCACCGAGACCGCACGAAAATTCTCTGGCGTGTTCACTATATATGTAGACGACCGATGTAATCGTAGCCGCACGAATTTTTAATCACATCGTATTTCAGCCTCTGACCTCGTTGCCAGCGCGTCGACAAAAGACCGGACCGGATAAAGGGAAAAGTCGCGGAGACGCCGCGCGACGGGAACGACGTCGATCAATCTCGTTGGACGGTCCTCGTAAACAGATTGTCGCCCGAGTGGGTCGTAAATATTTATTCGCAAATCGCTTGTTCCACTTAATGTCAGCTTTTGTTGAAGCCGGCAGTACGTCAGGACTGTTCGGGGACGATCAAAGCGTGTTGTCCGAGTTTGCGGACAGGGCGGCCCTTGATTGGTCGCTCCGTGGATTTGCGGGTCACTGGGAAGAAGGCAATTATTAATTAAAGTATGGAGTATCTGGAAGCTGCTTTTGATCTCGTTTAGAATGGCGACTTTGTATTATTGGACTCGAGGTCAGTTTTTTGTTCTTATTGCAGGAGACGTTGCAATCAGGACGATGGGCTGTTTTGGTCAATACTGACCTTTTATTTTTCGCGAAACACAAATTGCAAATTGGACAGTGATGTCTAATTTTGAACGCCGAGAATAATCATCCGATGAGGTTTGCTTGCACCACATTTCAATTCGCTTCTTGTCATCTTGTCATTCCTTCGTCATCCTTCTTCCATGACGAAGTTCTACTTCTTTGTGGGGCTAAATTTATCTTTAGATCCAACGTCACTGGCTAGACATCTAATATTCCGAATTGCGAGTCTGAACATAGGACGGCCTAATTTCGACATTCTTTTCTCGTCCTATCACATCATCGGTTGCATTCCGGTGAAAAGCGTTTCACTGGCGAACGGGTGACAAGTAAACGTGCGAAGAAGACAACTATTATTAGGTTAAGAGTAGAGGCGCTAACAGTTCTTGATCTCTTTTAGAATCGAGATTTCTCAACGTGGAACTCGACGCTTTTTTATTGCACGGGGCGTTTCAATCGGGTCGACGGATCATTCAATTTTAGGTACCTCAAGTTATATCCAACCTGCGACGCGAGGAATAATCATCGATTGGGTCTTTTATTACACGAGAGTTTGATTCTTGCTTTTTTGTTCACCTTTTTTCATCTCTGCGCGAAGTTTGACTTCCCTGTTTCCGTCTTTAGATCCAATATACCCAGTTCACCGGATATTCAATAATTTAAGTATAGCAATTTCCGGTTCGTCGTGCTTTTCTCGTCCCGTCGAATTTGTTATTCCGGTGAAAAACACTTCACGAGTGCGGCTCACGTAACTTCGAATCGAACTTTATTGCGTCACAGCGAAGATCGGGGGCGTCCGGGTAGCGAAGTGCGACGTGCACTTTGCGGAATGAAGGACTTTTTTTTTAAACAAACGGCTGTGCTACATTTTATTTCCCATCTGCGTGAATATTCTCCGTGTAAACGCTGTGAATAATTGTTTTGACCAACGTTCTATCTTCCACAAACTTTAATCTCTCAGTTTTCAACATCATTTCGGATCACGGTGGTGATTAATTTTTTTCACAATTACTTTGATCATAAATCGTGGAAAAGCTTTTTTCTCGCAAGACGTAATTTTATCTGGACGCTTTTTAGCCTGCAAAACGACCACTCGTTTCATTCATCGCGAATCCATGGATCAAGGTATCGTTTCGATAGAAATTAATAAAACAAAACTGGGTTTTTGGTGGCACCACAAGTTTAATCAACAAACGGAAAGGGAGGTTAACGAATATAATACAAACATAAAAATCGATTTAACAATTTGTCCGTGTTCCTTTGGAGCAGTCGTCAGCGATGATGTCCGGCTTTCGCAATTAGTAACCATGTCCATGGTGTCCGTGATGCTCGTGACCGTGTCCACCGTAGGTTCCTCCGGAGTGATCGTTGCCACCGGAGTTGTGGACGTGGGCGAAGAATCCACCATGGGGGTCGGCGTGGTACTTGACGGTCCTCACGTTGCCGCCGGGCTCTTTGATGGTGTACTCACCGGCAACATTCTTTCCTGTAGTTAAACACGAACAATGTATCACAATGTCCTATTTTTGGTTAATTACAATAATTAACCGAACGATCCGATTCGCACCACTCACAAACTTGTCCGTATCAGTTTATCGATCGTTAGTTCAAATCATATGCGCAATTCCAGCAACAAAAATGACCAATTCGTCGAACAAACGAGTCCCTGAACGTTCGACTCGACGTGTGAGCAACAGTTCGTTCGACCGACCCAATCGGCAGTGCCGAAAATCCAATTGCTTGGCCCAATTGCACCCTCGTCATTGGCGTATAATTACCAGGCGATCGTGGGAACAGTAGTGGAAGCGCGGGAAAAAAAGTGCGAAATTACCGCAGTTCCGCGAATAGGATTTCAGGATCCGACGTCCGCGACTCAATCTAAATTTCCGCGCCGACCGCGGGGATCTCGCCCGTCCCTAACCTCCCTCCAACCCGGTTGATGCGATTATGAGGCGCAAGTGCAACGACATTGATTGATTACACAAGCGGATTACCGTCTCTGTGCTCCTTTTGGCCGTGATAATCTCCCGTGTGATGATCCTCGACGCCGTAGGCGAACTCGTACTTGGGATGAGCAACGTAATCGACGTGATGGTGGCCGTGCGCGTCGTGAACGACAACCTCGTGACCGGGACCCTCGACCGGGCCGTGATGGTGGGCGAAGCTGTGAGCGTGACCCGCCGACGTGCGCTCGACTCCCACGAGAGCCAGCAACCCCACGACTGCGACGAACTGCGTCGTCGATTGGAAGCGGCGGCAGCAGCAGCGGCAACACGAGCGTCGTCCGAAGGGTGAAACGAGAACATGAGGAACAAAACGAGCGGCGATTAAAACTCGGAACACAAAAATAAAAAAAAATCACGACGACGTATAAAATCCACTTTCAATATCTCTTCGCCGAGAATTTCCTGTTATTATTTCCAACTCTCGAGATTTTTATGATTTTTATCGTTATTATTATTATTATCATTATTAATTTTTTTTTTTCTTCGACGGGGAAAATTCTCGTCTCCCGTGAAACCACCTGCGTGGAATTCCGCGTCCCGGAGCAACGCGGAATTTCAAACTTTTATTGTTTCTCCCCGGAACTTCGGCACTTTGCATACACACCCCGCTGGAATAAGAGAGGACAACGCGATTCCGGGCCGAAGGGCGAGGCAACGGAGATTATTTTTTTCTCGCAATCGTATCCTTCGAAATAGCGAATTACAATTTGTCGGAGTGATTTGAATAATCATTTTTCACGGTAGCACTGTTTGTATTTTTTTTCTTCGCGAATATAAATTTTCAGGTGCGGTACGAACCTTGAAGGCCATTCTGCTGGATTACTGCTGGTTGCTACTGCTGCCAACTGTGACTGGAGTGAGAATGATACACCTGTCGATGTCGCCGGGTCTTTTATACGAAATGCGGCATTTGCCCCCGCGTGTCGCCTTTTGGATCGAGACGACGACTCTCCCGCTATCATTCGTGGGAAATTACGCCATGCGGTATTACGTCGCTGCTTGACACGAGGGAGACAATGTATAGATATACATATTTATACATAGCCGATGGATTTTACACAATGGACCAACTTTTGCCGGACTCGTGCGATGTGACGAAAAAAAAAAAAAAAAACCGAAAAACGTACAAGGTGGACCAATCGATTTCCTATGCATAAGTGTCGCATTCCAATATGACGGAACGAGACGTAACGCGAGGTGTATAACCCCACCTGCCCTTCCCCCTCCTCCCATTGTTGGACGGTTGTTACAATTACACGCACGCTTCACAGACTTCACGTCTCCCTGAGTGGACGGTTCGCCTTCTCTCGTTCTATACTCAAGAACCAAGATTAAACCAGACGGAGAAAGAGATGGAAATAAAAAACGTTGGCGCGACAAAAAATGGAAACGAAAAGAAAGACATCGCTCGATCGAGCGCCGTCGTCCGTGTATGCGTGGAAAAAGCGAATTCATCGAGGAACGCGAGATCAGTGAGCTCCGGCTTTTGCTCCTGGTGCGCGGGAGAACCGTTCGACCGTCATTACGTCGACTGCTTCTGTCGCCGTCTCTGCTAATCAATTTCTTCGTACTAGCATTCACACACGGTGGACGCAATTTGCCTGCATAATTTTCCATCATCGGGAATGATATCGCTGTGGCTTGTTCGCTCATTTAGTTTTTCGTTGGGATTTGGTTCGATACCTGTAATTATTTTAGAAATCAATCTGTGATGGAATGTACGTCAGGACATAGGCGAAAAATTAGTGGGGATATCGAGAAGCAACTTGAGCTACAATTCGAAGCGTCGATTTGGCCACAGCTGAGGTTCACGATGGCCAGAGCCTTTTTTACGTCCGACGTAACACTGGTAATTTCTACTGGGAAAGTGGCCTTTTTTGTCAGCCGTTGCCAAACGGTTTGGGAACCGAGTGAAATAATTGGATCGATAATCCAAAATTTTAGACATTGAAAACAAAAATCTTGTTTATATTCACTAGTTAATTTGACATTTTCTCATCGAACTTCTACTGGGAAAGTGGCCTTTTTTGTCAGCCGTTGCCAAACGGTTTGGGAACAGAGTGAAATAATTGGATCGATAATCCAAAATTTTAGACATTGAAAACAAAAATCTTGTTTATATTCACTAGTTAATTTGACATTTTCTCATCGAACTGAAATTCCACTTTACCATCGATTTGTCGCTGATTCTCGCTGCGTCACTCGAACACATTTTCACAATGAACAAGACGCGAAATTCGAGTGTTATCAAATTTGAGGGCTCAGTGCAATTTCGAGGGGGTTAATTTTTCATCATTAACGTCGCGTCGCCCATTAGGGAGGGGTGGGGGGGGAGGGAAAAAGGTCAATAGGCTCGCGCATTAAATTTAATGTAATCCCGCCGTATTAAAATTAATTCTTGCAGCACTCGCAAAAATATTCAAAAATATGATAATAAATGTCCGCGTCGCTGGAAAATATTTCAGATCTCGCGTCGGTCGCTGCGGGCAGCGCAGCGCGGCTAGTTAAATACGTCGGAACCGTCGGAACTATGCGCGTCATCCGCATCGCCGCCGGGTAACGAGGCGGAGGAATTCGGCGCGGAATATCCGGTCCCCCGGTTGGCTCGCGCGAATATTCTTCATAATTAGACGAAATTTGTATCTCTGACGATGCGAGCTGTCTCTGTGTGTATATATGTTTTTACGGGGGGCGGAAGAAGGGAGGGGGAAGGGCTAGGCGGACGTTGCAACGGCTGCGCCGCTGGGGGGGAGCCAAAGACAAATTCGTGTGTGGAAGCGTTAATAAGCTCCTGAACTGGAACAACATCCAAGAGGAGTTTCGGGAAATTCGCGACGCGAAATAACGTTAGGAGATGAAGAGAGAGAGAGAGAGAGAGACAGAAAGAGAGACAGAGAGAGGGAGAGAGAGAGAAATGCACGTCGGTAGCTGTGTAAAGGATTTAATCCACATTATCCCGAACTCTCGGCTGCATCGCCGGGCGCGCGACGTGCAGCGCGCACTTAGCCCCTTCGCGTCGACTCCGACTACGTTCCAAGTCCGTTCCGCTATTTCTCTCCGTCTCTCTCTCACTCTCGTTCGGCATTGTTTGCTCAGCGATAATTGTAACAACGGCAACGCGTGTATATAACAAAAACACGAAAATACCAACAGCTGAGGTGAGTCGGGGGGGGGGGGGGGGAAGGGGGGATCTCGTAAGAATAATAATCATTGAAATTGAGTTTGACGAGTCGCGCGGCGCGAGGGGGGTAACGGGGAGAGGGGAGGGGAGGCCCGTGATTCGCAGCGGTCGCAAGTTTTACGAGTCGAAGTTGCCGAGTCGAGCTCACTCGAATATGCCCGAAAGCGCGCAGCGACGGCACGAGAGTCGCGAGCGAGCTCGCGCTTGATCTAAGAACTTTTCTGCAAGCGCGCGCAGTACCCGAATCCGCCGTTAGAGGGAGCGAGAGGCAAGAGAAAAAGTGAGATGGAGCAAGAGAGCGGACACGAATGGTGCGAGAGCGAAAGAGGAAGAGGGAAAGAGCGACTGAGACAGGGAGTGGGGGGTCAAGAGAGAGAAGTGAGAAGCGGACGGAGCGATTGAACACGTGGAGGGGGGAAAAGCGAGAAGGTAACCGAGAGTTTCTATAACATAAGGCCGCGATTTGGCAGCCGTTTCGGGGACTGCGCCGCGCTCGCACGCTCGGGTAAGTAACAGTTGCGAGAGGGATACAGTGGAAGCCCGAGCGAACGAAGGGCGCTGCGCCGAGTGCAGCGGCGCAGCGCCTGCGAAGAGAAAGAGAAAGAGAGAGAGAGAGAGAGAGAGGGCGATAGGCATGCGACGAAGGAAAAGAGGATATTTCACGCTGTCGACTCGCAGTCCCCGGCTGTTTGCCTTAGCAAGGGCCGCGTGTGTGTAATATATACGCGGTGGGCTCTATCGATTTCACGGAAAAGCAACTCCCGCCACGAGACCTGTCACCGACAGCTATGTAGTTCCGCGTTGCAACGTTATAATAGCAAATAAATTAATTCGAGAAAAAAAAACAAGTTTTTTGCATTTTATATGCGTATCGCGGCGCGAAGGTGACACGTCGATAAAAATTGATTCTGTTTTATTGTTTCACGTTATAATTTCGTGAGACTGTATAGGTGAGATAGGGAGAGGAGAATAAAGCGTCTTTTGTAATATAACAGCGCAAAGTCGGGATTATTTTGACGTGGCCGCGAGAGAGGAGCTCGACGAGTCAGCGGCGGAACGAGGCATTCGGTGAAACTCGTTCCGCAATATTCAACGTTGAAACGTTTTCAATGAACCATGACATCCGTCGAGTCAGATCACAGCTCTGTGTGTATATATAGATCTATGTGTACTATATACATATAATACGGCGGTGCGGCGTTGGTGGTATAGGTAGAGTACTCGGTGTTGGCTGTAGTCATTCAGTTTGCTAACGATCACGGGCCGTGATGGGTTCGTGGGCAAAGATGTCGAGAGGTCCAACGGCAAATAATCCCGTGGAGAGAGGAGAGAGAGAGGGAAAGAGAGATAGAGAGCGAGCGGGCAGCTTTAAAGCTGACGGCCTGTCTTTCTCGTTTCCCTCGGTCTCTCTCTCTCTCTCTCTCTCCTCCCTCTCTCTCTCTCTCTCGCTGCCGAGCGAGCGAGCTGGAGGACTCTGCGGGGGCTCGCGCGCTCGCGATTCGATTAAATAAGGTCGATCGGTGGAAGCCGAGCTTCGAGCATATATGCGGCTCGCGCTTACGAGGGACGCGAGGTCGATCGTTCCAGGACGCGGGGACACGGACGGAGTGCAGCTGAGTGCAGATGAGGGAGGGAGGGAGGGAGGGAGGGAGAGAGAGAGAGAGAGAGAGAGAGAGAGAGAGAGAGAGAGAGAGAGAGAGAGAGAGAGAGAGAGAGAGAGAGAGAGAGAGAGAGAGAGAGAGAGAGAGAGAGAGAGAGAGAGAGAGAGAGAGAGAGAGAGAGAAAGAGAGAGGCAGAAATAGCGAAAGGGAGAAAGGAGGGAAAGAGGGAAAGGGTGAGAGGGGTAGAGGGAAGGGGAAATAGCGAGCGAGAGAGAAGCAAAAGCCGAGAGGCGTCGCACATCACGCTCCAATTCGCCGGGCGTCCGATCGAAGAAAGCGCGTCGTGGAAAAACAGGAATTCTCTCCCGCGCGTCGACCGACTGACGACTGACGTCGTTACATGTTTCCGGTTTTAACGGACGTCGATATATATATATATTTTTTCTTATTTTTTTTTTCTCGTTTCACCGGAGTTATTGTGCGTTGTTGAAAATTATGTATTGATTATGCGCTGATTAACGCGGATAAATGTCAGAGGTCGACGAAGCGGGCGTAGAGCCGAAGCTTTGAGCTTTGAGTTTCGAGCTCGCACGGAACGTAAGATTTATTAGCGGCGCGTTGAATAAACTCTTTGACGGGCTTTCATTTCGCGCTGACGCCGAGCACGTTTTTTTTTTTGTGTCGATAATCTTTTTGCTTACTCATGGGAGAGGCTTTGTTCTCGGGGAAAATTAATAGAGACGGATATTTCGGTCTCGGGATGCGTGAAATTGGCGCGAAACGCCGGGAAAAGTTGGTAAAAATCGAAGGGAATTTCTATTTTCTTTTTTCATTAAAAAAATTCTGAAAATTAAAAACAATTACAAAAAAGGAATTTGTTTTTCGCATAAAACGCAAGAAGAAGAATTTGCAATTCTTGACGGAAATTTGACAGTTTTTCATAATGTCTATAATCGTAAACTAAAAAATCCAATCATGTTTCATTTTTTCGTATCATTTATTGGGCCCAAAGAAATTCCATAGCCAGTTACAATTTACAGAATAATTCTCGAAATCGGACGAAGAACGTCGGTCAGCAGGTCGCGCTGATGATGGTTTGGCATTGCGTGTATCTTGCTCGCGGTCAGTGCTTTCCATGTCCTCCATAGGTTCCACCGGAGTGATCGTTGCCGCCGTGATTGTGCACGTGGGCGAAAAAACCGCCGTGATGATCCGAAAAATACTTGACGGTCCTTATGTTGCCACCGGGCTCGTGAATATGGTACTCGCCGTGAAGTTGCTTCCCTGCGCGGCCGTAAAATGCATCGTCGGATTAATGAGATTCCAAGTGGCAGTTGCGTCGGGCGAAGACGAAGGGCGAACGAGGGTCGCGGGTGAAGAGGGGGATGAGAAGGGTGGGTGCGTTTAACTTTGACCGTAAACTCTCCAATGCGCATCAGAAAAGATTCGCGAGAGAGGGAGAGATAGAAAAAGGAAAAATAAAAATAAGAGAGAAAAAGATAGACACTGTTAAAAATCTACGGTGTCAAACGCTGCTGGTGTGGACTTTTTCCTGGTGTTACTTATTACAGTGTTAATATTAACACTTTTACGGTGTTAAATTAACACCGGCCGTTTCGTTAAATTTTTCCTGAGTTACCGACGAAACATTATAATACTTTTTCGCTTTAAAGGCATGAATGCAAGTATCATGTGTGATTTTTTATTATCTCGTGAATAAATTAGTCGCTTTTCTCAGTTTCTATCGAAAAATTGATAAAAAAAATCGATTTTTTCATTACAGATTCCTCTATCGGGTAATTGATCTGTAATTTTTCTTATAGAAAATCAAAATTCTGACTAATTCATTAACGAGATTCACATTACTGGCGACTGTATTTCAATTTTTGCTTCGATCCGTTGATAATTCGCGAAACACGGCACTTCTGACTTTTTGAGGTGAAAGTCGGTATTTCAGACTGCGTTAACATCGCTAATTAACACCGTGATTGGTGTGGACCTATATAGACACCGACTTGGTGTTGTTTTTAACACCGGATTTTTAACAGTGCAGATAAGAGAGAAAAAATAGAGACAGAGATATAAATGGATAAAGGAGAAGAGGGTAAAACGAGGCGCAAGCTCATTGCGTATATTTTCACGACTTCGGCGGTGGGGACGACGAAGAGAAACGAGCGTGACGCAGATGAGCAAGAAGACGAGGAGATCGAGAGCTCTGCGACGAGTCCGTGAATATTTCCGTCCCACCGAGTCCCGAGGATATAAAAGTCTCGGGCCCCGCGATGACCCACGACGTTCTCGTGCTCTTGGATGTAGAGTAAGGGGGGGGGGGGGCAGAGGTCGCGGGCCAATCGCGCGGATGGCGAACGCGCGCGCGGGAGATCATCAGACCGCACCGCTCGGGGGGAGGAAAACTTGCCCCTCGCGGCCCGGGAGTCGATTCTAATTAAGACCAAGGCCGTGATTCCAATTAGTTTGGTATTCTAATTAAGGGAGAGACGACGACGACGACGACGCGCGCGCGCACGCGGAGACCGTGAAGTCACCGGAAGTGCACACAGTTCCACCGCGCTGTCGACAACTCGATATCCACGAGCCCCGACACCCACGCGATCCCGAATGATCGTAACGCGAGGTTCAATGGATTTTACGATTACTCGAATTATTTGAGTCTTTCGAATTTACAGGATTCGCGTACGATCGAGGAACCGATAATTCTGAATTCCAGGGATTTATGTCACACTGGCAATACACATTTTTTTTAAGAATTTGACATTTAATTTTTTTTTCTTCGTGGATATTTTTTTGTGTAATAAAATGTTTAATTTTCGTTAATGTGACAATATAAAAAAATGCAATTTAGCATAGTTCAGTGCCCAAACTCAACTGGCCTATTTTTTACAAAAACGTAAAGACCGTATAGAAGCAACAAAATAAATAAATAAACATTCGAACCAACCGTCGCGATGCTCCTTATGTCCGTGCATATTTCTTCGTGGATATTTTTTTTGTGTAATACAATTTTAGATTTTCGTTAATGTGACAATATAAAAAAATGCAATTTAGCATAGTTCAGTGCCCAAACTCAACTGTCCTATTTTTTACAAAAACGTAAAGACCGTATAGAAGCAACAAAATAAATAAATAAACATTCGAACCAACCGTCGCGATGCTCCTTTTGTCCGTGCATATTTCTTCGTGGATATTTTTTTTGTGTAATACAATTTTAGATTTTCGTTAATGTGACAATATAAAAAATTCAATTTAGCATAGTTCAGTGCCCAACTCACCTGACCTATTTTTTCCGAAAACGTAAAGACTGTATAGAAACAAAAAATAAAGAAATAAGTATTCGAACCAACCGTCGCGATGCTCCTTTTGTCCGTGCATATTTCTTCGTGGATATTTTTTTTGTGTAATACAATTTTAGATTTTCGTTAATGTGACAATATAAAAATTGCTATTTGGCATAGTTCAGTGCCCAAACTCAACTGGCCTATTTTTTACAAAAACGTAAAGACCGTATGAAGCAACAAAATAAATAAATAAACATTCGAACCAACCGTCGCGATGCTCCTTTTGTCCGTGCAAATTTCTTCGTGGATATTTTTTTTGTGTAATACAATTTTATATTTTCGTTAATGTGACAATATAAAAATTGCAATTTGGCATAGTTCAGTGCCCAAACTCACCTGACCGATTTTTTACAAAAACGTAATGACTGTATAGAAGCAACAAAATAAATAAATAAATATTCGAACCAACCGTCGCGATGCTCCTTTTGTCCGTGCATATTTCTTCGTGGATATTTTTTTTGTGTAATACAATTTTAGATTTTCGTTAATGTGACAATATAAAAAATTCAATTTAGCATAGTTCAGTGCCCAGCTCACCTGACCTATTTTTTCCGAAAACGTAAAGACTGTATAGAAACAAAAAATAAATAAATAAATATTCGAACCAACCGTCGCGATGCTCCTTCTGTCCGTGCATGTCCTTGGTGTGATGATCCTCGACGCCGTAGTGAAACTTGTAGTCGGGATGGGCCTTGAAGTCGTGGTGATGATGGCCGTGCTTGTCCTTCCAGGTGACTTCCTGGTGGTGACCGGAGACCGGGCCGTGAAAGTGCTGGAACGAGTGGGCGTGATGCTTGTGGTGAGCCCGGTCCTCGTGGCCGCCGCCGCCGTCGTGGTGCTCGGCGCTGCCGTCGCCGACTCCGCGGGTTCCCAGCAGGTCCTCGAGATCCTCGTCGCTCGCTGCGAAAATACCGACACGGACATCACGTCAATCGCTGCTGCTGTTACTGCCGCCGCCGCCGCCGCCGCTTGCGTCTTAGGGCGAAACGTGCCGAGATCGCGTTCGCGCGAATTAACTCGCGGCGCGCTCGCGCCTCAACCGAAGAGACTTTGTGTTAGTCTCCAGTCGAGAATCCCGTGTGTACCCGGCGCGCCTCTCGCCCCGCGCCGCGCGGCACTCCGTGATCCTTCGATAATTTACCTTCTCGGTGTCCCCCGAGGAGTCCCAGGGCTCCCGTGCTCAGCAGCATCGACAGCGCCAAAGCCTGCGCACAGTTTATATTTCGTCAGCGATCGCCCAGGCACAGTTTGCCCGTGGTCACGAGCGAAATCGATACGAGACACCGAGACTTCGGCGTCTCGGACTTTGTCGACTCCGGCACTTTTTCGCTTGATTCCGGAAGGTTCTCGGGGTTTGTTAGTTTGCTGGGGCCAATCAGGGTGGGGACGACCACAATGGCTGCGTGACTCAACAACTTTTTGGAAGAAAAATTGGAAAAATTCTCAGCGTCTGTCTACACTGTTAAAAATCTACGGTGTCAAACGCTGCTGGTGTGGACTTTTTCCCAGTGTTACTTATTACAGTGTTAATATTAACACTTTTTACGGTGTTAAATTAACACCGGCCGTTTCGTGAAATTTTTCCTGTGTTACCGACGAAACATTATAATACTTTTCGCTTTAAAGGCATGAATGCAAGTATCATGTATGATTTTTTAATATCTCGTGAATAAATTAGTCGCTTTTTCAGTTTTTATCGAAAAATTGATGAAATAAATGGACTTTTTCATTACAGATTCCTCTACCGGGTAATTGATCTGTAATTTTTCTTATAGAAAATAAAAATCCTGACTAATTCATTAACGAGATTCACATTACTGGCGACTGTATTTCAATTTTTGCTTCGATCCGTTGATAATTCGCGAAACACGGCACTTCTGACTTTTTGAGGTGAAAGTCGGTATTTCAGACTGCGTTAACACCGCTAATTAACACCGTGATTGGTGTGGACCTATATAGACACCGTCTTGGTGTTGTTTTTAACACCGGATTTTTAACAGTGTAGTGGTCTCTTTTATGATGGAAAACGTTGTAACGCAACAAGAAGACTTTGTATTTTTTTTTTTTTTTTTTTTACTTCTGAATATTTTAACCAGTTGTTATGAGCACAGTATTTTTTTTATACTTGGTAAAATATAGGGGAAAAACTAATTCAAAAAGGGAGAATATTTTTCTTATTCAAATTGGAAAGAAATGTCAGACCGTAAATTTACGCTGCGCCGAAATGTGGACAATTCCTGGGACAGATCCGCGAGGTCCGAGCGAAAAAGTGGCTGAATCGACGGAAAAATGTCTCACACACGGGGAGTCGCGGTTACCTTGCAAACAGTCATGATTCAACCTGGTGGAACACGACGTCTCGACTGTCTAGAACGACGACGAGTCCCCGTGACTTTATATTCGCTGCTGGCAAAACGCATTTTTCCATCTCGGCCCGGTTTACGATTCCTCATTTCCGGGCGCCGCCAAAGCGTTTGTCAATTGTTTCGGCATTTTGCCCGGCGTCGATTCTTTATTATATATTTTTGCAACATTGTCCGAACTCGGTGTTATTATCGAGAACGAGCCGCGAGCGTGCGGGACCCACGGGGCGTCCCGTGGAAAAGCCGATTTACGAGCTCGAGGCTCGACGACCGCGCGCCGCGGCGACAGCAGCAGGCTGAGGAATCTCGGGACTCCGGCTATCGCGACTTCTGAGTCTTGACACGGGCAAATGCGCTTATTGTATATTTTTGTACCCCGCGAAAGAGAAGCAGATAGAATGAAAGAGATGAAGAAAAAGAAGGAGAGAAAAAAAGGGGAAAAAATATTGGAAGAGAAAAGCATATAGTCGATTTCTTTGGCGAAAAAGAGAGAGGAAGGGAAGAAGAGAGAGAAGGAAAAAGGAGGATAAGAATAGAGAAAAAAATATTGGAACCATCAATAGCAAAGCATATGGTCGATTCCTTCTTAAAAAAAAATGGCAAATAATCGAAACTTCTTCTAGTTTCTTTGGTCGACATCACTCGATACTCTTAAGTCTGAGGACACTTGGTGAACCCAAGGAACGCGGCTCTCGGACCCTCGCAAAATCGCGTTGAATACAGCGACGCGATTTTATCGCGAAAATTTCGTCACGCGAACCGACCAGACCGGTGCGAGCATTCGGTCTGGCTTTTTCCGCGCATTTTATAGTTCAATATCATCTCTGATCTTTTTTCCCTCCGAGCTCTCGGCTCTCGCCGCGAGGCATTCAAGTTGGGGCGTTTGTCACGGTCCGACGACGCTTTTTGCCGTCGATCGCGCGACGACGACTTTCTTCACTCTCGTCGCGCCCCGTTCGCGTTTTCGTAACACGCGGGGAGACCCGTTGTAACGCAACCGTAATCGTGACTTTTTCGCTCGTAGCGCAGGAAACAAAAAATGGTACAAGCCGACATGTAGTGTAGATGAAAATTCGTCGATTTTACGACGTCAAAAACGCGACGATCGTAAATTTCCGGAATGGATTGCGAAACATATCGAAGGAGGTCGAGTCATCGATTTTTACAAAATCTTCGATCTTTGCGGATTAGACTGAAAATGATTTAAAGATTTTTTCCCCCAATCGAGTTTTTTTTTTTTTTTTGGTAAATAAATAAATGCAGAGCGTCAAAAGAAATACAGTACGAGCACGCGACATTGTTCCTGCTTTTATTCAAAAAGTGGAATATGAGATTTAATGAATTAATGAGGCATAATTAAAGTACACGAAGAGTCGTTAGCGGAGAAAAAAATCGATACGATTGCATAGCAATTCGACGACCTCATTGTTGTACGTGCCGGGACTCCTCGAGGGCGCGAGTGACTGGAAAAGTGCGGGATATGTCGGGCTCAAAGTCTCGGGGTGCGAGAAAAGACCGCAAAGAAATTGCAAGTGGAGCGCGCGCCGTGCTGTCCTATAGCTATATCGTTGCATCAATTTATTAGATATTCATGGAATTTCATAACGCCGATCTCTCCCTCCCTCCCTCTCTCTCTCTCTGTCTGTCTTTCTCTCTCTCCACCTCGACCTGCGTCCCGTCTCCGTCTCCTCCTCGTTATTCCGTAACGCGCAGAAATAATGTTGATTCCGCACTAAACTCCCGACAGTTTTCCATATTAAGCGCACCGCAGCGTGGGGCAAGAAGCAACAGCGCCAACGCGGTGGCAAAATACACACCTAACGGGGAATGACACGTTATATCCATGCATTATGGCTCTGAGAAATTTATGTCGATTGAATATCGGGCTTTCGCGCCAAGTGGAATCACCTCATTCTTCATATTTTCACAGCGACTTATAATCATTGGTATCAATTCATTATTATTAAAAATCAAAGTATTAAAATTCTGAAATTTCTCTATGCTTTTGTGGTTCACAAAAAAAATGTTCTTTTCGTATGTCAATTTACCAAATTTTTTTTTTTATTTCTTCCTTTCGTTTATTAAATCCTGGTCCGACAACCAGTGTATAATCAGTCTTTTAAAAAAATTCACATTTTATACAATGAATACATCCGAATCGCACTCGACGAGAAAACACAACCGATAAATTGGCGTCGGGGTCACCGACAAACGATCCTCGCTCTCCGTCGTGTTGAAAGTGCCACATTTCATTCGACCCGAAGTGAGGTCGTCGAAAAAAATTATCTTATAATCTTATAATCTTATAATCATTGGTATCAATTCATTATTATTAACAATCAAAGTATTAAAATTCTGAAATTTCTCTATGCTTTTGTGGTTCACAAAAAAAAAATTTCTTTTCGTATGTCAATTTACCAAATTTTTTTTTTTATTTCTTCCTTTCGTTTATTAAATCCTGGTCCGACAACCAGTGTATAATCAGTCTTTTAAAAAAATTCACATTTTATACAACGAATACATCCGAATCGCACTCGACGAGAAAACACAACCGATAAATTGGCGTCGGGGTCACCGACAAACGATCCTCGCTCTCCGTCGTGTTGAAAGTGCCACATTTCATTCGACCCGAAGTGAGGTCCTCGAAAAAAATAATTTACGGACGTGGACCGTTAAAATGATGACGAGCCGGTTGCGTTATTTACCGTCGCGGGGTTTAATGACATCAATTAGCAAGGGGGATCCCAGGGGGAGCGGATGACACACGCCGAGTCGGTAAAGGAGGTCGCGGTCGGTAAGCGCGTCCAGGAAAATTCCCCCGTTGTCTTCGTTCACCGGACAGAGTTGCAACACGCATCCACCGCACCCTGAGGGACCATCCGAGCGAGGCGAATATTCTCGCCGCCCGGTTTTATCGCCCGCATCGTAACGTTTTCGCCGGCGCGTTCGTGTGAATTTGTGTACGTGAATTCGTACTCGGGGACCGGTTGCTCTTACGTGTCTTACTGCCGAGGGATTAACGACTTTCGGATGGCCAGACGTTCAACGCTCGTCGGATGTACGTAACACACGCGGGGGGGGGGGGGAGGGGTGCGGTGGGGGGAGGTGGTAGTTACTCGACGTTGACCCCTCGTTCGAGGCCACCCGAGGGATCGACGTATTTCACGCTTGTAAATACTGTAATACCGTATCCTAGGCTCACAATTCCGACGATGAATATTTATCTGTTTGCTTATTTATTTTACAAACGGAAATTATCTCTCGACTACTTTGAGGATATTTCGTTGGTGAAAAATAAAAAATTATGTTTGCTGAAAGACATTTCTCATCAGAGAATTTATTTACCTACGAACGAGTTTTTCGTTCGGATGCAAACAGATTTCATTTCGGAATGAGCAGACGAGTCGTAGATAGAGCGAAAGTCTTCGGGCAAGTGGAAACGATTTTACGGAAAAACAAATTTTTCCCCGGGTTCGCGATGAAAAACATTTCGTCTCGCGTCAGAGAATTTTTATTTTTCTAACGTGATTTATTTTTTGATAGTTCAGGGAAACCGAGGTATTGGTAAATACGACAAATATATTCCATAGCTCCGACCAACGATGATATCTTATTTTTCTCAGTTCGCAAAAACGCTCCAACGAAAATAAAAAAAAAAAAATCCCATTCCACATAGCTCGAGTCATCAATGAAAATTCCACTGCAATAAACCGAGAACCCAGATAATTAATTCTAATTATTTTTACTTTTGTCACTCGACTCATCTCTGCTAATTATGTCCACACTCGTGGGTCCTACGCCGAAAATTTCGTGATTACCGACGTTCCTCGAAGCCATCGGGACAATTAACGGTGAGTATAATTCTTCCTCGCCGATTGAGCTCATATTCCGAGCGCCGAGGGTCGTGGTGCGGAATAATTATTTACAATGGGTCGTCGCTGAAACCGCAGCGCAGTTCGAACTACGACGAAGCCGGCGGCTTCGATAAACCCAGCAGCAGCAGCAGCAGCAGCAGCGGCTCAGCTTCACCTCGTCTCGTCTCTCGCCGCGCGTTCGATATTCATAGCGTCGGTTACCACTCGCAAACTTGCAGCTTTCGCCGGTGCTCGAGCGAGTTTGCGGTCGCTACGGAGCCAAAGGCGGACTAATCCTTAATGAAAATTCCGCGTTCGAGCCCGGCGACGACGATTACGAGCTGCTGGTGCTGCTACTGCTGCTGCTGCTGCTGCTGCTGCTGCTGCTGCTGCTGGTGACGCGAGGCGGGTTGATCCAGTCCCGCGGGCGCTCACGGCGAAGACTTACTGCACCCGCTCGGTTATACGGCGAGTTGCATAGGTTTCCCCGCGAAGACGAGGAGAGCGACGACGAACGCGAGAGGATGAAGGGTTTAGCTACTTTTTCCCCGAAAGCCACCGTCGGCCTTTCCCCCTTCCCACGCGAAAACCGGTTAATCCTTTGTTCGTGCAAAATGCCTGTTTCGCGACATTTGGGAATATTTCTACGGATTTGAAATACATTTTTTTTTTTTCGATTTTTATTAATGTGATTTTTGGATGAATTGATTGCAAAGTTTGTTTTTTTTTGTAATTAGGGAGAAAGTGTAATTAATTATGTCAGCTGGGAATAATCGTGTCAAAGCCTCCAAAGGATTAAATCGCTGGAAGCTTATTTTGTCATTAGGCAGTTAAGTCAACTTCTCAGGTGGGATTTGCATTTTCAACTTTACAGCACGCTCCTCATTCGGGAACATTTCTCGGAGACGGAAACGGGATTTTTTGGTTCTTAATTAATGTGACCGCAATGGCTGCTGGAAAAAATTGTAATTAATTACATCAGCCGGGTGTAGTCGTTAAGATATTATTCACGCTGAAAGCTCGTTTTGTCGTTAGTCAGTTTAGTCAGCTTCTCGGGTGACCGGATTTGCATTGAAGTTTACGTCGATTATCCGTGACGTCGACGTCACACGAGGAGCAAATTAACTAATTGCATTTTTTCAATTAGCTGATTGCGTTGACACAATATTTTCAATCCTGTGGCTCAGAAAAGACGTAATAACCTCGTTAATTATTAAACCTAATCAAAGCAACAGTAAACAATTTTCGCTGTAAAAATAATGTCCACGTATAACTTCGTTTTTTTTTTTCAGCTCCAGTTCATCAAAGGTTGCGACTGGGAAATTTTAGCCGGGTGAAGTGACTCGCGGTCGATTTCGGGTGTATCGAATTCGAAACGCAGTTTAGCGGGTAACACAATATTTCCAATCCTGTGGCTCAGAAAAGACGTAATAACCTCGTTAATTATTAAACCTAATCAAAGCAATAGTAAACAATTTTCGCTGCAAAAATAATGTCCACATATAACTTCGTTTTTTTTTCAGCTC
The DNA here is from genome assembly GCA_964034905.1 of Itoplectis maculator. NCBI lineage: Eukaryota > Metazoa > Arthropoda > Insecta > Hymenoptera > Ichneumonidae > Itoplectis > Itoplectis maculator. Next base: position 4,834,291 of record OZ035870.1, read on the forward strand.
CAGTACATCAAAGGTTGCAACTGGGAAATTTTAGCCGGGTGAAGTGACTCGCGGTCGATTTCGGGTGTATCGAATTCGAAACGCAGTTTAGCGGGTAACACAATATTTTCAATCCTGTGGCTCAGAAAAGTCGTAATAACCTCGTTAATTATTAAACCTAATCAAAGCAACAGTAAACAATTTTCGCTGTAAAAATAATGTCCACGTATAACTTCGTGTTTTTTTTTCAGCTCCGGTACATCAAAGGTTGCGACTGGGAAATTTTAGCCGGGTGAAGTGGCTCGCGGTCGATTTCGGGTGTATCGAATTCGAAACGCAGTTTAGCGGGTAACACAATATTTTCAATCCTGTGGCTCAGAAAAGTCGTAATAACCTCGTTAATTATTAAACCTAATCAAAGCAACAGTAAACAATTTTCGCTGCAAAAATAATGTCCACGTATAACTTCGTTTTTTTTTCAGCTCCAGTACATCAAAGGTTGCGACTGGGAAATTTTAGCCGGGTGAAGTGGCTCGCGGTCGATTTCGGGTGTATCGAATTCGAAACGCAGTTTAGCGGGTAACACAATATTTTCAATCCTGTGGCTCAGAAAAGTCGTAATAACCTCGTTAATTATTAAACCTAATCAAAGCAACAGTAAACAATTTTCGCTGTAAAAATAATGTCCACATATAACTTCATTTTTTTTTCAGCTCCAGTACATCAAAGGTTGCACTGGGAAATTTTAGCCGGGTGAAGTGACTCGCGGTCGATTTCGTATGTATCGAATTCGAAACGCAGTTTAGCGGGTAACACAATATTTTCAATCCTGTGGCTCAGAAAAGTCGTAATAAACCTCGTTAATTATTAAACCTAATCAAAGCAACAGTAAACAATTTTCGCTGTAAAAATAATGTCCACGTATAACTTCGTGTTTTTTTTTCAGCTCCAGTACATCAAAGGTTGCGAATGGGAAATTTTAGCCGGGTGAAGTGGCTCGCGGTCGATTTCGTATGTATCGAATTCGAAACGCAGTTTAGCGGGTAACACAATATTTTCAATCCTGTGGCTCAGAAAAGACGTAATAACCTCGTTAATTATTAAACCTAATCAAAGCAACAGTAAACAATTTTCGCTGCAAAAATAATGTCCACGTATAACTTCGTTTTTTTTTTTTTTCAGCTCCAGTACATCAAAGGTTGCGAATGGGAAATTTTAGCCGGGTGAAGTGGCTCGCGGTCGATTTCGGGTGTATCGAATTCGAAACGCAGTTTAGCGGGTAACACAATATTTTCAACCCTGTGGCTCAGAAAAGTCGTAATAACCTCGTTAATTATTAAACCTAATCAAAGCAATAGTAAACAATTTTCGCTGTAAAAATAATGTCCACGTATAACTTCGTGTTTTTTTTTCAGCTCCAGTACATCAAAGGTTGCGACTGGGAAATTTTAGCCGGGTGAAGTGGCTCGTGGTCGATTTCGGGTGTATCGAATTCGAAACGCAGTTTAGCGGGTAACAAACGCGGCCGCTCCGGTTACGCGGGCTAAATACGTGTGTTTTCCCGTCTGCAAAACGTCGAGGGTTAACGCGCGCTCGCGCGTAACCGAGGAATTCGCTCCGGAGTTAGTGAAGAGTGCGGCGAGAGGCTTCGCAAAATTTCCGCCCCGCTCGCTCGCTCGCTGCGCGGATTCCCACGCGCTAGTTACCCCGCGTTCGACTTTGCTACGTTATGTTGTGTGCGCACACGCGGCCTGCTTCACGAGTTTCGCGTGTGTGCAACGCGCGTTCGTTCGTTTAACCCGCCCCCGGCGGCCCTCGGCCTCTCGGCCTTTCGCCCCCCCCCCCCCTCCCCCCTTTGCCACCTTCCGTGTGCTCGCCGCCGCACACGGAGCCCTCGCGTGCTCGGAGACCCGGAATATTCGCGCGCGGAAAAGTACGAACGCGCCCTATTTTGCCCTTCGGCGGCCAGTCAAACGGAATCGGAAAATCGTTGTTTCCGAAGTCTCTCTTTCTCTCTCTTTCCCTCTTACGGATCGGGCGCCTTGAATATTGCAATTTCAGGCAGTGAGCCGCAACCACACTTGCCGACCTTATAGCGACCTGTTTACGCTGCTGCAGTTTAAAGGAATGCTCACATTTTTTTTTAACGAAATTTAGTCACATTTCGGATCACGACAAAAAACTAATAAACAGGGAATTATTGTTTTAAGAGAACTCTGATATTTTTTTCGATTGTAAGTATAGCAAAGATTGTTCTGCGATTAGCAGAAGGAAAATACTGATGAACTGAGAGTTTATTGTGGTAGATCGGCGGTTTATTATCGTTAATATTACTATCACTGTTATCATTCGATTAATACTCATTTTTCCGCTAATAAACACATGAGAGAGCGAATCAACGATTCTTGAAAAAGAACACCCAATCTTTACACCCAAATTATCACGGATTAGTTGCCGTCTGAAGGGCTAAGCAGATTACGGCTCGAGGGAGGCAGAGAGACAGAGAGAGAGGTAGAGATTGAGGCACTTTTTAGCCCCGAAGAGGATTACGAAGTTCCTCTTCCAGCTCGCCCCGCACGCTCTGCGCGCTGCTCGCCAGCTCGCTTGGCGTTGGATGCTACTGACGGGACTTTGAGATGTGCATTACACAGTTGCTTCCCGGCTGCCGGGGGCCGAGCGCGAGCGCGTTCGATATCGCCGGCTCGCGCGAGGCAGAAACGGAGATGGAGAGACGAGAGAGACAGAGAGAGAGAGAGAGAGAGAGACGCGAGAGGGACGAGAGAGACGAGGGAGAGGCGAGAGATGAGAGGCGAGAGACGAGAGACGAGAGACGAGGGAGACAAGAGAGAGAGACGCGAGAGGGACGAGAGAGACGAGGGAGAGGCGAGAGATGAGAGGCGAGAGACGAGAGACGAAAGAGACGAGAGAGACGAGAGACGAGGGAGACAAGAGAGAGAGAGAGACGAGAGAGCCGTACGTAATGATAAGGCGTCGGATGCGCCGGAGCTCGCACAGAATTGAGACACGTTACGTCTCAATCCGGAAGCTCCGGGCGCTCGCAAAACGCTCCGAGTTAGTTGCAGCGCTGCAGACAGAGAGCGACGTGTTTCGCGAGAGATCTCAGTGCAGTCCGGCCAACTCGCTCGGCTCTGTCTCTGGCACTCGGTGCATATTAACCCTCACCGCACCCCGTGTATAATATATACATTTACTATATGTATATGTATATATATATATATAATACAGTGTAGTCATTATCGAATCGCTCGCAGTTACCGAAGAACACTTTGCGCTTAAGTAACCGACTGCATCGCGACTGCACCGCCACTGCTGCACACACACCGCGAATAATTTCACGGATGTTGCGTCGTTGCATATGACACATTTTGCGCGGAAAACGATCAGCCTTGGACGAAGTTTCCATACCGTGGGGAAGGTGCAAATTATTGGGACGACGGTTCGCTACTACGAATCAATTTGACGCTGCTCAAAGACACCTCAAACGCGCGATAGTGAATTGTAGGTACATAAAGTCGCTGTGTATCTGTCTCGTGGCTGCGGTGAAATTAGCGGCGAATGCGTCGATGAATTGACGAGGCAAGACGGCGAAACTTGTGGCATCGGCGACGCAAATGGCGGCGAAGTGTCTATTGTCTACTCTTGGCGGTTGCTCGGGCGAATTTATTCGACTGTGAGATTTTAGGGAGTACGGAGTAGATTATTGATGGTTTTTGATTCGAAGGTTATAATTCATCCTCTATTAAAAAATTCGTGAGCAATCACTGTTGTCGATTTATTCAGCATCTGATTGGTCGTTGGGAAACCGGCAGCAGTTTGATGTTTGATATCGCGAAATTTGGAAGTTTGTCTGAAAAAAAAATCGTTTTCCGCGTATTTCTCCTTGAATTTTTTATTTTTTGGGCAAACACCTGTCGTTTTTGGAATCCGCGGGAAGTTTGCCATCGGATAGGGTTTTTAAACTTGGCGAAATCGAAATTTTTTTTTCGCAAAAAACGCAAGGGATACCCCTTCAAAAATTGCGATTTTTGAGGGTCGACTTAAAAAATTTGCAAAAAATCGAAAAATCGAGATATCGCGTTCCGTCTGGCGGCATTCTCTTCGTCGAAGAGTTTTCTTTCGAATGCAATGAAAAAATCCCGATTATATCGATCCAAAGAAAGATTGCACCGATTTTAGTATAGTACCAAAATTGGGAAAAAGTGAAAAATCGTTTTTCGCGTTTTTCTCCTAAAATTTCTTATTTTTCGGGCGAAAAAACCGGTCATATTTGGAATCAGCGGGAAAGTTTCCATCGGATAACGTTTTTAAACTTCGTTAAATCGAATTTTTTTTTTCGCAAAAAAAAAACGGCAAGTCTTTCCTTCGCTGGTTCCTAGTTGGATTAAAATCCGCATTTATTTTTAGTGACCAATTGGTTTCCTTCGTTTTCCCAATTGTCTTCACTACATTTTTCGAAAATTCAAAAAAGGAATAGTTATCGCTCGGTGCCTCCAGACTCGTGACGATTGTTCCCGAGCGTCCGGCGTCCAGCAACCCACGCGATTTTCGATAAATACAATTTTTACTGTTATCGCTGAAAATCAAGAGAGTTGGGAGGCAAAAATTGTGAGTGGAAGTTCGCGCGGACGGGAAAACAATTTCATTATATCTCGTACAATCAGCGGCACGAATCGTTGGCTGCAGTTACGGCAATTCGCTCTTTTCAATATTCCCTCGGCTCCTCCCCCCTTCTTTCTCCGTCTTTCTCTCTCACTCTTTTCGTTCCACTCTCTCGCTCCGTCCGCATTACACGGTTTCGAAATTTTCGACATGGCACCAGAGTCCCCCAAGAAGCACCGAGCTTTTCGTACATTAAACTAGTTGCCGGTGTTTCCCACTGGCATTAAATCGTCGCTCGCGCTCTCGGGGTTCGCCATATTCGCCCGGGTCGCACGCTCACCGAGTCCGGAGACGAAGTTTCGACCCGGTCGGGGCATCCAAGCAACCGTGTAAGCTTTCCGCTCCGCTCCCGCGCGGTCCACGACTCTCTCTCTCTCTCGTCTCGCGTATAACCGACGCAAACTGGCCGCCCTCGGGTCTGTCAGTTCCAATACAGTCCGCGATTTCTGAAACACGCGGAAAACGTTAGTACGAGCTTTAACTGCGCGACTCCGCCGTTTTATCGGGAAACTTTCCGTCTCGGGGAAAATTTGTTCGCGAAATTACGCGACCCTCGATGCTCGCACTCAAAATAGTCGAAATGTTTTTCGGACGTCTTTACGGGAAAAAATAAAAAAATAAAAAAAATAAAACTGCCGGTTGAAATGAGGCTCGACATTTTTTATATCCAAGTATCGTAAAAATACTGTTCGGATAACATTGTTTCACCTCGTTATGCTAATGTCTCACCTCGTGTATTATTTGCAATAGTTAAATTATATTTTTTGTTGAATTGTCATATATCGAATTGTTTTTCGTATTACACCGAGAAAAGAGTTTGTTAACAGTTAACAAACGCAGTGTTAAATATGGCGAAATGAACCATTTAGTTTTTATTACCAAATCTTGGTTGAGCTAAATAACATTTAGTTACCCCAACAGAAGTTTAGTTTACATTTGTTGACAGTTACCAAATCTTATTTGGCTCAAAACTAAGATTTTGGAATAATTACTAAGTGGTTCATTTCGCCATATTTAACACTGCATTTGTTAACTGTTAATAAACTCTTTTCTCACTCGCGTGATACACACTGCCGCGACAAATAAGGATAATCAGGACAATCACCGAGGAACGCAGGTCTCGAAGTTGAGCCGCGCGTATCGACGTGATTATTCCGTCGAATCCGCGTCGCGAGTTCGCGTTTGCCGGGAGCGAAGTTCGTGAATTGCCTCGAGAAGCGCCCTGCGCGTGATCTGCGATCCGGCGCACGTTTCCCGGGCTCGGCAACCGCGAGGGCAAACGTGTGGTTTACGTTTGTCACTCATCGTGAATATCTCCGTCGTTCGCGGCGGAGGATCCGCCGCGAACGACTACGCTGCGAATTCTGGCGCGGCGCGCGCGACGGGTTGAAAACGGAGACGCGCATCGACGGCGGCGCGATACGTGAAAGGGTTAGAACAACAGAGTGGGATCGCTCGGTAGGATCTGTGGAAACGCTGAGATTGGTTGGGTGGTGGTCGCGCCGGGAGGGGATCAAAATAACGAATGACCAAAAAGCGAATGGCCAAAATAATGAATTTAAAACTAACAAACGTCTAAATCTAGAATGATTATCATTACGGAATTCGCTATTTTAGCCATTCGTTATTATGATAATTCGGTATTTTGACCCCACATTTTATTAAAATGCAGTTAAAATAGCGAATGACTAGAATAGCAAATTTCGTAATGATGGTTATTCTAGATTTAGACGTCCATCATTTTTAAATTCGTTATTTTGGCCATTCGCTTTTTGGTCATTCGTTATTTTGATCCCCACCCGTCGCGCCTCACTCGGGGCGCTGCTTTTCCTCGTTCTCGTCGCCGCCTCGTCTTCCTATCCTCATGCGAACGCAGAGAGGGAAGGGGGTACACTGTTAAAAATCCGGTGTTAAAAACAACACCAAGTCGGTGTCTATATAGGTCCACACCAATCGCGGTGATAATGAGCGGTGTTAACTGAGTCTGAAATACCGACTTTCACCTCAAAAAGTCAGAAGTCCCGTTTTTCGCGAATTATCAACGGATCGAAGCGGAAATTGAAATACAGACGCCAGAAATGTGAATCTCGTTAATGAATTAATCAGAACTTTGATTTTCGAAAAAAAAAAAATTACAGATTAATTACCCGGTAGAGAAATCTGTAATGAAAAAATCGATTTTTTTCTTCAATTTTTCGATAAAAACTGAGAAAAGCGACTAATTTATTCACGAGATAATAAAAAATCACACATGATACCTGCATTCATGCCTTTAAAGCAAAAAGTGTTATAATGCTTCGTCGGTAACACAGGGAAAATTTAACGAAACGGCTGGTGTTAATTTAACACCGTAAAACGTGTTAATATTAACATTGTAATAAGTAACACCAGGAAAAAGTCCACACCAGCAGCGTTTGACACCGTAGATTTTTAACAGTGTACCTCACTCGGTACACAGCGAACGGCTCAGTCTTCGTTTTTTCTCTCCCAGAGGGAAGCGAGGACGAAGGCAAGGAACGAGCGTTCGCCATGTACCGCGAGATTTCCCGCAGCCTGCTCCACACGAGCTCCAAGCTCGACGACCGCGGCAGCGCGGCTTTCTGTTTCTTCCGCTCTCTGCCGCGTTTTTATTCCTCCGCGCTTCATGCATAACAAACAGTCCGCGAAAGAGTCGAGACGCGGACGGTCCGCCTGTCGCTCTCCGTCTCTTTTTCCCCGGTGCTTCGCACGATTTATCCGCGATAAAATGCAAATAAACGCGCGCGGGTTGTCCAATCAGCGGGACCGTTTCATTATTTTATATGGAAAAATATTTTTCTCGCGATAATTCCGTGTCTCATGTTCGAAAGAGAGATTTGTTTTTCCTGAACAGTGATTGAGCTACTTGAGCGGATGAAACTCAAACAGAGGCGAATAGCTGCAGAAAAAATCGAGAAAAAGTCGAATTTTCTATTATATTATTAATCTCCGTTGGCGCGAGCGCGCGTCATTGTTCCTGGTAGGTAGTAATTAAAATCCGGTATATAACTCGGAGTGGGGATCGATGAAGTAGGTGAATCCAGCTCAAGGGGCGACGACGGACGACAGAGGCGACGTTGATCCCGAATGACCATTCGGGTCTGGGTTTATAGCGCCGATAATGAAACTTTATGTTACGCGTTATTGCACCTTTCACGATTTTTTTCCTCTCTCTCTCTCTCTCTCTCTCGTATATTCGGAATTTACGAGGTTCGCCAGAGGCATTAAACTCATTCGGCGGCAGCGCGATCTCTCGCTCACCTCGCGGGCGCCGCGCGTGAGTTCGCGCGATCATTCGCGTTATCAGCACTTGCAGCTCTTCTTCACCTCTGGACGAAACGTCCGTGTTGCCGGGTTCGCTGCAGCTCAGTCTTACTTCGCTCAGTCTCGCTAAATCTAGCTCAGCCTTGCTCAGTGTCGCTCAGTCTCACTCAGTCTCGCTTAGCCTCGCTCAATCTAGCTCAGTCTTGCTCAGTCTCGCTCAGTCTCACTCAGACTCGCTCAGTCCCCCTCAGACTCGCTCAGTCTTACTCAGACCCGCTCAGTCTCACTTAGCCGCGTTCAGTATCACTCAGACTCGCTCAGTCTCACTTAGCCTCGCTCAGTATTACTCAGACTCACTCAGTCTCACTCAGACCCGCTCAGTCTCACTTAGCCTCGCTCAGTATCACTCATACTGGCTCAGTCTCACTCAGACTCGCTCAGTATCACTCAGACTCGCTCAGTCACACTCAGACTCGCTCAATTTCACTTAGCCTCGCTCAGTCTCACTCAGACTCGCTCAGTCTCACTCAGACTCGCTCAGTGTTACTCAGACCCGCTCAGTCTCACTTAGCCGCGTTCAGTATCACTCAGACTCGCTCAGTCTCACTTAGCCTCGCTCAGTATCACTCAGACTCGCTCAGTCTCATTCAGACTCGCTCAGTTTCACTTAGCCTCGCTCAGTATCACTCATACTGGCTCAATTTCACTTAGCCTCGCTCAGTATCACTTAGACTCGCTCCGTCTCACTTGGACTCGTTCAGTCTCGTTTGGGCTCGCTCAGTCTCACTCAGACACGCTCAGTTTCGCTCAGACTCGCTCAGTCTCACTTGGACTCGTTCAGTCTCGTTTGGACTCGCTCAGTCTCACTCAGACTCGCTCAGCTTCGCTAAGACTCGCTCAGTCTCACTTAGCCTCCCTCAGTAACACTCGGACTCGCTCAGTCTCACTTGGACTCGTTCAGTCTCGTTTGGACTCGCTCAGTAACTCAGACTCGCTCAGTCTCACTCAAACGCGCTCAGTTTCGCTCAGACGCGCTCACTTCGCTAAGTCTCACTCAGTCTCGTGAGTCTTGTGATCATCTACAAACGCGCTGATAGCCTGGAACGTGAAAGTTGCGAATATATAGCCGCGCCAGTCGTTCGGCTTCCAGGATCAGCTCCGATCGGACTATCCAACTATTTATCTCATCGAATTCCCCGCCAGGATTCCCTCACCGAGAGTGAGCGACCTATTTCTCTCTGCTGGCCTTTCCGTTTTTCTCTCTTTTTTTTCGTCGTTTAGTTCTCACTGGAATAACGATCCAAGTTTCCAACAGCCATCAACGACGCTGTGTTAATATTTTAATAGGAACTCCCGCGAATTAATTAAGCGTTACACGTTTAGCTACTGCGACTTCACGAGTAACAAATTTCTCTGGAAAAATATAATTTTAAACTTTCCAACATATTCGTTTTTTAACCCGCAAAATGAGCTTTATTCGAGTTCAACTGTTGTGCCGCAGAAATTGTATTTTATTCAGTGTATTTTATTGAAAAATATTGTCGCAGAACAACGTAGGAACATGGTTTAAAAGCGATGTTTTTAAATTTATAATCCGCAACGTTGTAAAAATTCTCGTTCGCGTATTTACAATTTTTTTGTTTGTTCCTACCTCGAATGATATTTAAATTTTTCTCAGATTACCGAATATCGCTGTAATAAAGTGAATAAAATGTCGACATCACGACCAGAAAGCGCAACAAATGCAATAGACGTAGTATTATTTTTCTCTGCCGCGTCGCGGCCGACGACGAGATAGAATTTTACGACACCGGTCATAACGTTCCCCGGAATCGTCGCAAAAAATATTTCATGATATAAAAAAAAAATATAAGCCTCCCGGAGATAAAAAAAAATCACAATAAAATACTAACTCTTTTCCCCGGAAATTCAGTCATCACATTTTTCTTCCCCGCCTCCCGACCAAAAGTACCTATATCGTCGAGAAGCGCGCGCGCGAAATCTCACGGAAAATTCGAGCATTAGAGAGCGAGGAAGCTCCTCGAAAAATTTCGGTGTCTCAGCACGAGGCCGGTTCCCCGGAGACCGCGCGACTGCGAGTATAAAGTAAGAGGATCGAAGAAGAAGAAGAAAAAAATCGCTTCCGGTCACCGACGTCGGTAAAATCGTAATTCTCCGCCGGTTACACAGTTCGTTCGATTCGTGCTTGACAAATAGTTCCCTGGAAGTCGCTCGGGTTTCTGTGGGGCTCGAGCAAATCGCACGATCCATAACAAAGTGTTGAGAAACTGCGGCGACGAAGGACGAGAGTTTCACGATGCTCGGAGAATTGTAACGTCTGCTAATTCTGCTTTCCCATCGCAGGCAGTGATGTGAAACTGTAACGTGACCGTCATGTGACCGTCATGTGACGGTCACAGAACCGTCTCATGACGGATGCAAAAATGACAAAAATAACGGAGCGCCTGAATTCATATCTGCGCATGCGCACGCACTATAAACACCACGGCCATTCCGAAAAAGTTGTGACCGAAAAAAATGACCAAAAAGATCGTGACGGTCATTTCCTATCGATATAGAGATCCCTGTACTCAAAAAATTGACGAAGAAAATAATGAATTTTACAATTGTCATGAAATCTAAAAATATTGTGACCGAAAAAATGACCGAAACAATCGTGACGGTCATTCCTTATCTATATAGGTGTCCCTGTCAGGCTGGTCACGTCAGGGGACGAAAGTAATAGTGACCGTCATTTTCACATAGAAAATTATTTGAAACGAAAATGACGTCACGCGATGGTCACGTGACGCGTGACTGACGCGAACTCAAAATGACGGTCGTTTCGCATCTCTGCGCAGGCACGTCGCAGACTTCAGACTGCGCGGCGAGTGCAACTAGAGATGCGAGGTCCATTTTGTGACGGTCATTTGACCGTCACAAGACCGTCAAATGATCGTCAAAGGACGCGCACAAAAATTACCAAGTTATTTGTGACCAATTATTTAAAACTGCCGCTAAATGCGCGTGGTCTTGGTTTGAGTCCAAATGATCGATAACTGCATTAAAAAAACTCAGAAAATCATGAAAATGTTGTCTAAATGCTCGGAAAATGTGTCGTATCAGCTGATCAACGTTAAAAGTCACGATTTTCAATGTTTACCTTCAATATTGACTTACATATTTGAATTCAACGTTAAATATTTGTGACCAAATTTGTGACCAAAAAATTAAAGACTGTCATTTCGCAACTAGATAATAGGTGTTTTGCTCACTTTTGGACCGTCACAAGACGCTTGTCGAAATGACCGTCATTTTTTACTTCGACAAAATGGGCAAAAAAAATGACGTCGCAAAACCGTCAAATGACGGTTATTTCTTGGTCTTTTGACCGATTCTAAAAATGACCGTCATTTCGCATCTCTAAGTGCAACAGCTTCGACGAGACGGCGACGACCTTGGCCGCCGTCGCCGCCGCGCGCGGTTATTATGACTGCACACCCGGCGGTTCCGCCTCGTTAGCCGTGTCTGTATACACCGCAAACGGTCCGGCTACGCTCGTTCGCGGTCGCAACACACACACACGCGCGACGAGCGCCTCGCCGACGGCGCGATGCCTCCAGGTATCAACAGCTCGCGGCATTTTCGACGCGTTTATCCCCCGACGTTCTCGTTACACCGCGAAACATAACTGCGACCGGACACGTGTGTGTGCGGCGGTGGCGAATCCCGCGCGAGCGTCGCTGCCAACGGCGCACCAATTATGGTCGAATGATACGAACGTTGGGTAATGTGTGCGCCGTGCAATCAATCGCTCTGCCCTCCCATTTTCAATCATTGCTCGCAGTCTACGAATTTGTCCGACGAAACGCTCCGCTGACATTTCGCATCGCGTGCGTTCGGTTATATTGACCCATTTACAGATCCGCGCTTTGTGTATTTTTACGCGCGACGAGCCATCTCGATGATTCGTCGGATAAACAATAATTGTTGCTTCTATTGTTGATTAAACGATCTGGCCGAGCGATAAATTGAAAGGATTTGGTTTTTTTTCGTAATTAAGTGCGGATACATGTTTGCAATTAATTTGAGTTATTACGGGGTGGATAAACTGTATTTCTTGGAAAAAAATTATTTGTTTCACCAGGGATTCGCGTTTGAAGTTATTGTATAGTTCTTTTTCCAAGATTCCGTATAAAACGAGCGTCGTTCACGCACGAGTCAACAATTTTACAATAAAGTATCCGCGCTGCTCCTCTCGTCGGACATTGGAAATGCTCGGAGCGTCACGGGCGGCGACAAAGCGCTCATCGCGCGTCGAGGAGAACATTTTTCATCGGCTATAGCCGAAGCTCCGATATAAGAAGTCAATCCCCGCGCCGTCCGGGAATGCAATATCTCCGGCCGTACGTACAGATCGCAGGAGATACGTGTGCAACGCAAGCACGTTTGTAAAATTGCGCATGAACCGAGGGGATTGAGCTCAGGTTCGGAGAGATAAGTTCGATTTTCCCCGTAAAGCTTTGCTACCAAAAAAAAAAAAAAGAAAAAAGAAAACGCAGTAGTAAACTGTCCCGCATTTGCGGATCAATAATACACACAGCAGCATTGAAATCAATCTTTATAAAATACAGAGTCGGTACACAGTTAAAAATCTGCGGTGTCAAACGCTGCTGGTGTGGACTTTTTCCTAGTGTTATTTATTACAGTGTTAATAGTAACACTTTTTACGGTGTTAAATTAACACCAGCCGTTTCGTTAAATTTTTGCTGTGTTACCGACGAAACATTATAATACTTTTCGCTTTAAAGGCATGAACGCAAGTATCATGTGTGATTTTTTATTATCTCGTGAATGAATTAGTCGCTTTTCTCAGTTCTTATCGAAAAATTGATGAAAAAAATCGATTTTTTCATTACAGATTCCGCTACCGGGTAATCGATCTGTAATTTTCATTTTCGAAAATGAAATTTCTGACTAATTCATTAATGATATTCACATTATTACTGGCGATTGTATTTCAATATTTGCTTCGATCCGTTGATAATTCGCAAAAAACGGGACTTCTGACTTTTTGAGGTGAAAGTCGGTATTGCAGACTGCGTTAACACCGCTAATTAACACCGTGATTGGTGTGGACCTTATATAGACACCGTATTGGTGTTGTTTTTAACACCGGATTTTTAACAGTGTAATAGCAGTTGTTAACAAAAACGAATGGATTTACGAGGCTGCCCTATTAATTGGCCGTTGTCGCTCGACCGTCGGGCCAATTGCGTTCGCGCTTCGACGAGCGATCGAACGCCGAGTACAGAGGGCGGTGGGAGCTCCCATCACCGACCGACTCGACGTAATTATCGCGTCATTCATCGAGCGCGTTGTTTATGGATTTACAATGAAAAGACATTCACATTACGACTACGATCGCAGACAGACGCGATTAACGTCCGAGTGGCGCAATTAGCACTCGATACTCTGGGACACTGTCGAGCGCAATGGTCGCGTTTAACCGGTTATCTCGAGCGGCTGCTAATAGAGTCACCAGTCTCTTCTGTGTTCAGTGTTCTGCTGTTCTGGCGCACATTATTTCCGGCTCTCCGATGGGCGGCGAGCGCTCGATGCGCGAAACCGAAAAGTCGAATTAACTCGAACGCGAATACTTAACGAACTGCACTCTACTCGAGTACTTGGCGCGATGCGCACTACTGAGCGTTTCGACGGTTCTCACTCGCTCTGCCGCGGCCAACGATGACGTTGTCTCTTTCGCACTTCCGGCGGCTCGGTCGATATAGCGCATCGTCTTTCGAGAGAGAGAGAGAGAGAGAGAGAGAGAGAGAGAGAGAGAGAGAGAGAGAGAGAGAGAGAGAGAGAGAGAGAGAGAGAGAGAGAGAGAGAGAGAGAGAGAGAGAGAGAGAGAGAGATAGAACGACGAGGGTCGGGGAAAGAGCTTAGCACGGTACCTAAGTCGGGCCCGAAGACTCGACGCGCTGCGCGAGTCTGTGGAGCGGGCGAAAGACGGCGGACGCCGCTTGCGACTCGTCCGAGCGGGATTATTCAGAATTTGCCAAAGTTTTCGGGTTTCATGATGAGACGATCCCCAACCTCGGATGAAAACAATGGTAAGGATGTCGCACAATGTTCACTCTGATAAATTATCGCTGCGAAAAGAATGATGATTTAATAGTACAACTGATCGACTTTGATGTTATACCTAGCAATGTCTTTCGCTCCTATCTGATTCGCCAAGCGATAATAAATAAAAGTATTGTCATCCAGTATTGCTAATTAATCGTAGGTTGCCAGCTTTTGAAAAATTCTCAAGATTATGAATTTATGACAATAATACCATGATGTAACAAAACGGTATTGAAATCATTAAAGATGCAAAAATTGAGTTTCGTCACTACCGCTGAGCTATCATTTAACAATTATTTTATTCACTCATATTTTAAACCTATGCTTAATGCTAAAATATTGTATTCGTTGTTGCATCGTCTTTCGAGAGAGACAGATAGAACGACGAGAGTGGGGGGGGGGGGTAAGAGCTTAGCACGGTATTTAAGTCGGGCCCAAAGACTCGACGCGCTGCGCGAGTCTGTGGAGCGGATGAAAGGCGCGGACGCCGCTTGCGAATGGTCCGAGCGAGATTATTCAGAATTTGCCAAAGTTTTCGGGGAAGGGGACAACGAAGCAGACGACAGTTTGGCGTAAGCGCCTGCGGTGCGGCAACCGGTTGAACGTTCGTGCGCGGACGAGCGACCAACCAGGCGACCGACCGAACGAGCGACCGACCGTTCGGTCCCACGGGCGACTTTATCCGCCGTCGTTCGGCGCGACTACGACGATAACTACGACGATTTTATTCGTCTTTTTACAGTGTAACGCCGGAGGCTTCCTACTACTTACCTTTTTTTCGTGCTTCTTTTTTCGTAGCCTGAATTATCGAGGTTGGTTCGTGCGGCTATCGACTCGTTCGGAATTCTCGAGGAGCATCATCGCCTCTCTCGCGCGCGCTCGTCCTGCCTGCGCTTTGTTTTATTCAAGGCGCGTTTGCGTGTGCTCTCCGCGCTCCAAAGGTCACCGATCGAATGCAACATTCAACGGGCGCTGCGGGAGAGACGCAAATATGAGGAGAGTGCAGGTCAACTGGAAATAGGACTCGGAAGTACGGATATATCGTCTCCCTTTTCCTGTATCATTGTTATTATTGTTACGGTTATAGAGACCCAGCTGTGGGTGGCAGGTGTTCCGACGTGTTTACTGCAATCGTAATCGGCACTCTTTACGGAAGTAGTATTTTTGAGATGATAAAAAATCTTTGTCGATTGGCAGATATTAAATCATATGTAAATTGTGCTACATTTCGCTCTATTTTGGAATTTTGTACAGCATTACAATTGTACATATTTATATTTTGCATTAATTCTGGTTTCCACCCGGACGACTAACATACAATTAATCATCCAGGAAAATATGAACATGGGTAAAAACCTATCCCGACGAATAACGCACGATTATTCGTCCGGTTAGTCCTAAAAACCTTTAAAAAAAAACATATCTGGATGAATAATAAACGATTATTCGTCCATCAAAACTTGTAAATTGAGAAAAAAAATGTATCTGGTCAAATAATAGTCGAAAAAAAAAAAAGTCACATGCTGGGGTTCGAACCGTCGACCCTTCGGACTATAGGGGCTAAAGACACTTTTTAAGTAAACCAAAAACAGTTTTTACTAAAGCGGAATATTTCCGCTGCACAGGTTCGTGTGCGCGTTAGAGCCATCTGCGTTATGTGGGAGCGGTTCGTGTCTAAAAGGGAGTTAGTCTGAATGAATCTCCCTTATAAGAAAACTTATCGGACGAATAACACACAGTTATTCGTCCGGTTGCCGGACGGGGAGCCACAGCCTTAAATCATACGTAAACTGCGCTACATTTCGCGCTATTTTGGATTTCTGTACAGCATTACAATTATACATATTTATTAGGGTGTGTCAAATAATAATAATAATATTTTTTATTTTCTTTTTTACGGCAAAAGTATGTATTCTGACCTTAATACACACCTCCCATGCAGAAAACGCGGCTAAATATATATATGTTTTTTTTTAATTCGAAATTTCATGTAATAAAAAGACCTCGTTTGAGGCACCTTTGAACATCATTTGCCAGCGAACTCCTTTGGCACTGTTGATTGTTAGGTCAACCTCTTGTGTTTAAGCCATGAAGACCAATGCGATAATTAGTACAAAGTGCGATAATTAGTAGTAAAAATCAGAAAAACAAAAAAATGGTATTTCTCGGGTTATCGAGGAAAAGTAAAAAAATCCGAAGATTATCGCACTTTTCTTTGGGCTTCATGGCTTAAACTCAAGGGTTTGACCTAACAATTGACTGTGCCAAAGGAATTCGCTCGCAAATAATGTTTAGAGGTGTCTCAATCGAGGTCTTCTTATTACATGAAATTTCGAATTAAAAAATATATATATATATATTTAGGCGCGTTTTCTGCATGGGAGGTGTGTATTACGGTTAGAATACGTACTTTTGACGTGAAAAAGACAAACAAAAAAAATTATGTTCTTTTTTTGACACACCCTAATATTTATATTATGCATTAAATTATTTTTCTATTGGATAGATTAAATATTTAATTAATAGGCGATTAATACGATTTCAAATTTTCCCGCGCAATTTTATTGCTCAAGAATCGGCGCGCATCGCGCCGGAAGCGCCGCGAGCGCCATCTGCGCGTCGGCATTTTTCCCTCGCGCGGAAAGCGGCATCCTCGTGACCTCGTAGCCTCTCGTTCATTTCCGTTCGGGAGCTGCTCGTGAGTAGACGTTTCACGCATCCTCGTCGCGATCGAATTTTCACATCGGCGTAAGTCGCAGATTATTCGTCGAGCATGTAGAACGATCAACAATCGATCGTAAGTTCAGACGTTGGAAAAGAGAGAAAAAAAAAAAGAAAATCATGGAAAAAACCGGGGAATACGAGGAGCGCAAGGGCCACGTGGCGAAGCGGCTGACGCCCGAGGAGATTGAGAAGATGCGAGCCCAGGACTCGCGCCTCGTGTCCGAGTTTCGGGCGAATCAGCTGGAAAAAGACACGCGTAAGCATTGGGACCTGTTTTACAAGCGAAACGACACAAGATTCTTCAAGGATCGTCACTGGACGACGAGGGAGTTTCGCGAGCTCCTCGACCTTGGCAACGGCGACCATGAGAAAATCATGATGGAGGTCGGTTGCGGCGTCGGGAATCTCGTGTATCCGCTCATCGAGGACGGACTTCGATACAGGAAGATTTACGCCTGCGATTTGTCCCCAAGAGCCGTGGAATTCGTGAAGGTAAGGGTTTATGATTGGCTGCCTATTATTGATTCATTCAACATTTGCGTCTCGATTACTAACCTCTTTTTTTGATTGCAGAATCACAAGTTGTACGATCCGGAACGTGTGAAAGCTTTTCAGAACGATATAACGGTGGAAAATTGTTTCGCCGAAGTGGAGACTCCGGTTGACCTTGCGACACTGGTGTTTGTACTTTCGGCTGTGCATCCGCAGAAATTTGCGAGGTAATTGATTCAGCTTTTTTTTATTTTTAATTTATTGAGTATTTTGAGCATAACGAAGGAATTTATTATTTTTAACCTCTAAAGTGTGAAACTTAACCTAAAAAGCACGTGGGTAATAATTCCTAGTATTTGCTGTTATCGCACCTAACCTATTTTGATTGGTTTTACCAAATGGAATAGGGTTCCGACCCTCATTATTAAAATTGTAATTATCTAATGAATTATCTCTAATTAACAAATGATTGCTTTGCAGGGTTGCACAGAATTTGTTCAACGTTATGGCCAAGAACGGTGTTCTACTCTTCAGGGATTACGGACTGTATGATATGGCTCAGTTGCGATTTAAGCCAGGCCATAAAATTGCAGAAAACTTTTATATGCGACAAGACGGCACAAGGTAAATAATACAAATAGCTGGAAATGCGTTTTATTTTACACGTTATGCTAAATGATGATTTCATAGTTCAACTGATCGACTTTGATGTATACTATAGCAATGTCTTTCGCTCCTATCTGAAGCATATGTAAATTTCTATTTTATCAATTGCCTGAATGAAGAAAACGCATTGGCTTACAAAACATATTTATCTTTTTACAGGAGCTACTATTTTTCGACCGACGAAATTCAACAGCTGTTCGAATCTGCAGGCTTTGAGACATTGGCGTGTTCGTACGTGGAACGACGAACTGTTAATGTCAAGGAGAATATCGACGTTCCTAGGATTTTCGTTCAGGCCAAGTTCAAGAAACCTTGAGGGGCTTGGAAAGCCATTTGGAATTTGAACTAAGTAAGTTTTATTGAGGCATTAAATAACAAATTACTGAGGGATGCATTAAAAAAAAAACTTAAGCCCTGCTCGTTAATGTAATATTACACCAAGTGATGATTTCATAGTTCAACTGATTGACTTTGATGTACAACTATAGCAATGTCTTTCGCTCCTATCTGAAGCATAATTAAATTTCTATTGTATCAATTGCCTGAATGAAGAAAACACGTTGGCTTACAGGAGATAATTTTTTTTTACAGGAGCTACTATTTTTCGACCGACGAAATTCAACAGCTGTTCGAATCTGCAGGCTTCGAGACATTGGCGTGTTCGTACGTGGAACGACGAACTGTTAATGTCAAGGAAAATATCGACGTTCCTAGAATTTTCGTTCAGGCCAAGTTCAAGAAACATTGAGGGGCTTGGAAAGCCATTTGGAATTTGAACTAAGTAAGTTTTATTGAGCCATTAGATAGCAAACTAATAAGGGATGCATTAAAAAAAAAAATTAATCCCTGGCCGTTAATGTAATATTACACCAAGTGATGATTTCATAGTTCAACTGATCGACTTTGATGTACAACTATAGCAATGTCTTTCGCTCCTATCTGACGATTTTTTAATTTTTTACTTTATTCGTCTAGATTCGTCACGATCAATCTATAATAGATATTTTTTATTTTTGCAGAAGTTACTGTGATGTCACCGACGAGATGGTGTTTTTAAACCTTGGAATTATTGGTAAGTTTAATAATTTTTGTTCGTATAATAATTTTGTAACTAAGATTTAGTACAGATGATTCAATGTATAAAGTAATTTTGATATGATGAACCAAACCATTCACGGAGAATGGGAATAACGAGCTCGACTTGTTACGCCTTTGTCAGGGTTTTCCTGACGATGTGCCGACTTGATGAGCTCCGTCCTATTGGTGCAGAAAATTGGCTCTGATCTCCTTGAAAATATCTTCATAAACTCGCAGAACACTGTTCGATATACGTCAAATTTGTACTTCGATTATTGATCAGAGTTTATAACGCTACGTTTTGGTTTTTACAGGAGCCACTATTGAGTCACCGTCACAATAGCGGTACTGTGAGCTGATTCAAATCATGGAATGATGATAACGTCGACTCACTGGTAAGTGAAAGATTTCCGAATAGCAGTTGTAAATTAACTAGAATTTAGTGTACATTAACTTTGATATGATGAACCAAACCATTCACGGAGAATGGGAATCACGAGCTCGACTTGTTACGCCTTTGTCAGGGTTTTCCTGACAATGTGCCGACTCGTTAAACTCCGACCTGTTGATGCAGAAAATTGGCTCTGATCTTTTCACAAATCATTTGATAAATTAGTACTGTAGTATTTTATATACATCCACTTTATAGTCTGGTAAATTTTTCGGCTTCAGATCGGAAGAAGATGGACCACAAGACTTTCATGATGAGACGATCCCCAACCTTGGATGATAACAATGGTAAGGATATCGCACAATGTTCTCCCTGATAAATTATCGCTGCGAAAAGAATGATGATTTCATAGTTCAACTGATCGACTTTGATGTTATACTTAGCAATGTCTTTCGCTCCTATCTGATTCGCCAAGCGATAATAAATAAAAGAATTGCCATCCAGAGATGCAATAAACATAAAGAATTTATTGTTACAGATGATTGCCAAATCCTGGGATTCGAGCTCACAGCTAAAACATTCCGAACTGGTAAGAATATATTGCTAATTAATCGTAGGTTGCCAGATTTTTTAAAACTCTTAAGATTATGAATTTATGACATAAATACAATGATGTAACAAAACGGTATTGAAATCATTAATGATGCAAAAATTCAGTTTCGTCACTACCACTGAGCTATCACTTAATAATTATTTTGTTCACTCATGTTTTAAACCAATGCTTAATGCTAAAATATTGTATTCGTTGTTACAGAGCAAACGAACGTCCTGAGGGTGGAATATCTGAACGAGTTTTGCACAAGGTAATGTAACGAATTTAATCGAGCCTTTTTTAGTAGAAAATTAAATCAATTATGATGATTTTATTGACTGAATCTTCCATGAATGATCTTAAACATTATTAGCTCTATCTGAAATACCTTCTTTCTCGTACAATTGAAATTTCTGTAGATAACGCAATTTTAACGAGATTTCGTTCTGTTTTCAGTTTGCGACTGGAGGCTTCGCACGATCGAGGACAATTGTTCGCGGTATCGATGTAATTTTCTTTCTGCACGAAGCTTATTGATTGTCGAGATTGAATTACACGATTACACCACGCTAAAAAAATGTTTCACTTTTCTTCCAACCCCAGAGTCATTAAATCCTCGCGTTATCCAAAGAAATCTCGCGGCTCGGCCAACGTTTGGATATTGCGCGTCGAATGGGACAGCGATTGGAAGTAACGCAGAGAAGAAGAATTATCAAGACGATGAATGCGACGGCAGCCGACGCTCCTGCTACTCGCGTGGAGTGAGATCTGTTTGGTATATATTTTATAGCGGAAAACCGGTCGCACTTATACATTTTTACGTCTCATTCCGTTCGGCGATTCGATCGCTGACTACTTACAGACTCCTGAATTCCGCGACGGCGCAGCAATAATGATAGTCCAGTTCCGCGTTGTAGCAACACAATCTCGGACTGGTCCATGTATTATCCGTATGATTGCAAATACGAAAATTTCCACCGCGAGACATTTCTTTCGGTTGAATGCATTTTATTTCCCTCGACACTGCGGCTGTCGATACGGCATTAAAAAATAATTAATGAAGTCCGTCGACACGAATCAACTGGCAACTGACCTGAATATTGACTTACGCGACAGCGACAGCAGACAAAGAACGAGGTAGCAAATCATAGTTATCGTTGCTTGTCACATTTGCGGAGTTGTCAACTCTCCCTCAGGAGTTTTTTTTTTTTAATTTTTTCCGGTCTGAAGTGTTTCCACAGGCATATTCGATATTTTTTTTCTATGGAGACTTCGGCGTTAACCCAGTGACTTTGCTTGCGTTTCCGGAGCAGCGCGGCGTAAAACAAAGACGAGTCTACGTGCATTAGGTCGCGGGACGCCCGAAAAGGCTTTGGAAAGCGCGTGCTTCGCGAAACAATTCCGAGCGACATATTAGTAGGGCGATTTTTAATTAGCCTTGGCAGGCCATGGAACCGTCTGGGTTTCGATTTAATTTCGCGGTGAACGCTGGCTGCAGTCATCGAACGAAAATGTCACGACTTTGTTAGATCGATTCCATCGAATTTTAATGGGAGTATCGAGTCGCTGAGATTTATTGCACTTTACTAGAAATCCAGGTCATCGTGGATAACACAAACTGCAGGCGTAACACACGTTGTTAAAACAAATTGACCATTTTATGTACTGACACTCGGAGTTTCTATGCATACACAACTTCATTAAATTTACCATATAAGTATAAAATAAAAACAAAATACGTTTTAAGCGAGCCATTAAATTTACGCTTGAACATAACTTTTACTGCACCAATTTATGTATAAAAAATACCAGGACTAGGACATTATATTGCAATTGAATTTTTCATCAATGAATGATCAATAAAAAGCGAAAATTGCTTTTCTAGAGACAAAATAAAATATAGCACAGTACAAACAAGATAAAGGTAAAAATTCCTTTAACAAATCATTGAGACCAATGATCTAAAATCTCGATAAAAAAATTGAAACCCAGATTCTACGATTTGATGCTATTTAATATCGTACAAATTTCTTAAATCTAAACGTAATTCCGTCACGAAACAACAAATTAATTTTCTTCAATGAATAATCCAAAAACGCTCAACGATTCATCTCCACTTTAAGTTCGTCGAACATTCGTTTGCTCTCGGGATTTTGCTTGAACAGGATCTCGCCTTCCTCTTCGATGCCGTGCAGGAAGTATCGTCTGAAAGGAGAAGGAGACAGCGATAAAAAAAAATGGATCGCCGAACTCGACTGTTGTGCAACGACGATTGAGGTTATGTTCCACAGTTCGTCGCAGAAACCGAAATGTCTTCGTAATTTCGACAGACTGACATTCGTTGTGATCTGTATTTTTTTTTATAACTGAAATTACAATCAAGACGTTCGATACCTGTTTGCGAATGCGACATAGGCAGCGATAAGTGCGGAGCCGAAAATCAGGGGAAAACGAATTTTCGTCGCGAACGATGGATTGGTCGCCGACATCACTTCGAGCTTTTTGGCTCTTGTCACGAGACGAAGATGAGAGAAAGTGGAATTAAAATCTTTCAATTCCGAGATTCGACGTAGGTTTATGGAGCTCTGTTGTTGTTCTGCGCGCTGCGACACAACAACGCGAACGGCTTCACACGGCTTCTATAGGACGCGAATGTCCTGTAGATAGCGAGCGCTTTTGCAGTCAAACGAGCGTCTAGCGTCAAACGCGCATCGAGTCAAACGAGAGTCTGTAATGCGATTGATTTTTATTAAAAAAATTGTACAGAGCAATTGACGCGTTTAAATTAATTAACGTTGATTTGTTGAGGCAGGTTGAAGATTTTCAGTAGTGGTAGAAGTGGCTTCCGTATCCGTAGTGTGGGTACGTTCGATAATAGGCGAGCGGAGCCGCGTAGTGAGGAGCGTACGCGTGGTATGGCCCTCCGTACAAGTTGTGCGCTCCGTAGTAAAGCGGAGCGGAGTAAAATGTCTCGAGGTGGCCTCTCTTGTCACGTTTGACTCCCTCAGTTGTCGGTGACGCTGCAGAAATCGGTGCCGCATCCGCAGGACGCGCCTCCTGAGCATCCTGCGCCGTAGCCACTGCGGCGAGGGCGACGAGCAAAAATAGCTGGAGCGACAGGAAAATAACAAAAAAAAAAAACATATGGTTATAATAAATTCGATATTTTTTACAATTCACAATCACATTGACTCAACAATTTAAGTGACTAGGCTAATCACACGCGCTAGCGCGCGTGCCCGAGATACTTTAGCGCTGCTACGTTCTTATAAAGCTTTAAAAAGGTAAATCGCAACTAAATAACCCTTGTTCAGTTACTTTTGAAAAGAAATAAAAGAAATTTGTCGTTTTGATTGTCAGAAATCCTAGATCTGGCCACCGGGCCGATAACCGCCCAAATCGGAGTCACGAAATTTATTTTTTCAAAATATCGACTTTTAACCTATACCATCGTTCTCAAGTCGCATATTCTACCCCTGAAAACACTGGTTACAACCCTTTTTTAGTTGATTTTGAAAAAAAAAAAATTTGGTCGAACAGTTTGTCAGAAATCGTAGATCTGGCCACCGGGCCGAAAACCGCCCAAATCGGAGTTACGAAATTTATTTTTTCAAAATATCGACTTCTAACCTATACCATCGTTCTCAAGTCGCATATTCTACCCCTGAAAACACTGGTTACAACCCCTTTTTAGTTGATTTTGAAAAAAAAATTTTTTGGCCGAACAGTTTGTCAGAAAGCGTAGATCTGGCCACCGGGCCGAAAACCGCCCAAATCGGGGTCACGAAATTTATTTTTTCAAAATATCGACTTCTAACCTATACCATCGTTCTCAAGTCGCATATTCTACCCCTGAAAACACTGGTTACAACCCCTTTTTAGTTGATTTTGAAAAAAAAATTTTTTGGCCGAACAGTTTGTCAGAAAGCGTAGATCTGGCCACCGGGCCGAAAACCGCCCAAATCGGGGTCACGAAATTTATTTTTTCAAAATATCGACTTCTAACCTATACCATCGTTCTCAAGTCGCATATTCTACCCCTGAAAACACTGGTTACAAACCTTTTTTAGTTGATTTTGAAAAAAAAAATTTTGGTCGAACAGTTCGTCAGAAATCATAGATCTGGCCGCCGGGCAGATCTCGATTACACCGAATTCGAGAAATTATTATTTGAAATAATTAGTATGTTTCATAAATAATATTCTATAAGTATTTTTACTGTAATTTAATTTCATTTAATTGTATTCCAATTGTACTTACAGCGAAGCACTTCATGATGCAGAGTGGCAGAAGGTTTTTCTGAATTCCGGATATTCCCAGTGTTACTTCGGAGACCGAATGATTCTCTTCGTTGCCAAAGCTATATGCTTATATACTCGTTCGTATCGTCATCGTCCGTTTGTTAATCGCGTCACTGTCGCGACAACCACACAGAGTCCAAAGGGTTGGTGCGCGTATCCCCCGCAATAGACGCAGCAAAGTCGGAGTGGTCCACATTCGCCTTGAGACCAGAAGTTGTCGTGCATAAAAAAAAATAAAATAAGACCACACGACGATCGAGGTATTAAAATTAGCGAACCAATTTAGGACGAGGATGTCCACTATAATGTCCCCTGTTTTATAATGATCGTTAAAATTTCACAAATGCCAGAATCGGTTTGAGGAGCTTCGAATTACTTAAGAAACCTATAAAATTTATATTTTATAGACTTTACGTATTAATAGTCTCGCAAAAACGTAATCAAAGCAATTAAAAAAATACATGCATAGAGAAAAATCAGCGCATCGAATTAAGCGGAAACTCGGAGGTCCAGTTAATCGAGTCCGAAATTTCCATTGGTAGCGATTTCTTTCCTCGAAATCCGATCGAAATCTTTCCTTATTTACTAGTAATTTTGGCTGTGTATTTTCCTTGAGAAAAAATGTTGCTGTCTTATCATCAAGTAAGAATTGACATGAAAGTGGTTGACCAGTTGGTCACCTGTTCGATCTGGAATTTTGAGGCGAGTAAAATCATCTAAATTTCTCATACGGTCCCACGATCCACTGTTTGCATAAATTTGCAAATTTACAGCGTTTGATCTGCATTTTACGAGGTTGAAATGCGAGTTTTTGCAGAGCTATAATATCATCTATAACAAACATCTTGACTGTGCTATTCTTTTTTTTTTTTCAGTCGACCCGGATCCTCAACTAGAATCCGGGCGCGCGGAACTTCGAGGATTTATGGACCCACAGACAGCGCGGTGGCCGTCCTCGTCGACAATTGGTTCGCCAACTATGGTCAACGTATCGTCGCGTTTGTTTTTCGTCTGCCTGCCTTTCGGCGGACCGACCCCTTCCATCCCTTGTGACTCTCGTCGTCGTGTCGATGACTCGATACATAAAAAAAATCATCATGACGAGATTTTCGAGTCCTATATAAACGTAGCCTCATCAACACTGAACATCATTCGGTCTCCGAAGTTGAACAGAGAAGAACTGAGAGAAATCCTCAACTACTCCACATCATGAAGTGTTTTGCTGTAAGTAGAATAATAATTTATTTTTCTTTTTTTCTGAATTTATTTTAATTGTACCCTTTTTATTTGCAGGTATTTCTGCTCGTCGGCCTCGCAGTGGTCGTCAGAGCGCAGGAGAAAGATGTGAAGATCAGCACTCTGCCTCTTCCCATTCCGAAACCAGGCGCCCCGAAAGCTGTGGAAACCCAAGAACCAGCGCGAAACAAGAGAGGCTTTTTGGCACTTGAACATCGCACACCGTACGCTTATGTCGCGGGACACAACGGTTACTACCCTGAGTACAGAACCCCGGAGTTTCATTACCCTGCGTATCCTCAGTACGGATACCCAAGCAACTTCTACTACTACTGAAAATCCGGGATGTCGATCGTAGTTGACGAACCTGAAGCTTGACAACGTCGTTCGAAATTTTTAGTCCATTTCACAATCACTTGTAATTTTTAATAAAAACTTTTTTCTCTTTTGTATAAAAAAAAATGCTACATACTTTATTTTACCTTGTCCGTATATCGAAAAATAATGTTCTAGAATAATTCATGAAAAAATTGTATCGCACGAATTTCATCAGCGAAGAGTTTGCAAACATTGTGATTTATTGTCAGGTACACTGTTAAAAATCCGGTGTTAAAAACAACACCAAGTCGGTGTCTATATAGGTCTACACCAATCGCGGTGATAATGAGCGGTGTTAACTGAGTCTGAAACACCGACTTTCACCTCAAAAAGTCAGAAGTCCCGTTTTTCGCGAATTATCAACAGACCGAAGCGAAAATTGAAATACAAACGCCAGTAATGTGAATCTCGTTAATAAATTAGTCAGAACTTTGATTTTCGAAAAAAAAAATTACAGATCAATTACCCGGTAGAGAAATCTGTAATGAAAAAGTCAATTTTTTTCATCAATTTTTCGATAAAAACTGAGAAAAGCGACTAATCTATTCACGAGATAATAAAAAGTCACACATGATACTTGCATTCATGCCTTTGAAGCGAAAAGTATTACAGTGTTTCGTCGGTAATACAGGAAAAATTTAACGAAACGGCTGGTGTTAATTTTACACCGCAAAAAGTGTTACTATTAACACTGCAATAAGTAACACTAGGAAAAAGTCCACACCAGCAGCGTTTGACACCGTAGATTTTTAACAGTGTATGCAAAACTGTTAGTTTCGTTTTTATTCTGTATTGGTGTAAAAAAACGAATAATGTAACGACGCTTACAGGTGTCTCTTGTCCGAAGCTGCTACGTGTCCGGGATGCCGAGCAGCCGAAAAACAACGACGAACCCGGATGCCAAACGGTACGATGCCTGCACGTAGGCGACCGATAGCCGTACTCTGTCTATGGGAATTTCGGGAGCGGAGACGATCATGGGAAGCTGTCGCCAAAGTCCCGCGAGACGAACGCGCGTTTCGTCGTGTAGACACGACGATTGAACAGAACGACGACGGATCTCGCGTGCGATTCCTTAACTTTTGATTTACACGTAATCGGGAACGCACGTGAGTGCGCTTACCCCGCGACTCGCGCGGTTACACAATGCCGAGAATATTTCCCTACGGACGAGCTAGCGCGCAGCTCAGCGTTGCTCCGGTATTCCGCGGGACTCCCGGTGTCCCGCGGAAACTTTCACTGCGATGACCCGCGCGAGAGTGACACGAGTCGCGCGGGACACGTGATGGGAATTACCGCGGAAACTGTTCTACGTGATCCGCGCGGCCGGCCACGATCTGACCGTAGCGGGAGTCACGACGGGAGAATCTTCAGTACATCTCTTGGCATTTTTTTTTCTTTGTGTTTTTCCTTCACGCATCACATTATATATTATGCAGTGCGTAAGACGTTTCGTAAGAACAGAACCGACGGGAATGGAAAACAAATGTAACGCCTTAACATTTTTTTATGTAGTCTAGATATTTTATTACGTTGAGATGAAACATGATGTCAGTACTTTCGAATTTTGTGTGGTTAGTATAATTCGTTACGTCTGGGGAATTTCGGACAAGCTCGCAAATTTTATTTTTTTTATACTAATAAAACTACGAATTTTTGTATTACTTTCCGTGAGAAACTTAATGTGTTTTTAATGTATTAAAGGGCTCCGACGAACGAGGCTGGTAAATTGATCCCCGATCGGAAATTGAAATTAGGGGAAAAAAAATTATAAAAATTCCAATGTTTGTTGTATGTATATCGTATAAACAGTTTCTAATGACATTTTCCAAATGTTTTTTCGTCGATTTCGCAAGACGTTTTCGTACCTCGACTCTGTCGTCTGCGGTTTTACCAGGTTTTCAACAAGTCCCAAAGCGTGCGACACGCAACAGTCGAAAAATCAGATTCATTACGTGTTGACAAGTAGCTACGGGCGCGCGACTCGTGCGGCATCGGCGTCGGCCGGCGTATCGATATGTATAACATCACGAATTCGTAACAGTATTGCTTAAGTCGCGATCGATGAAAGCCCGACAAGAAAGTCTATTGTAATTCGTGGATGGTCGCGGCCCGACTGTATTTATACATGTGCAGGTATGGCGGTGGATTTAGTCGCCGCGGGCCAGTCCATCCTCGAACAAATTAGTCGCTCCGGTGTAGAGTGCGTCGATACGTCGACGAACAGTCGGTTCTTGAATCAAAGGATTTATAAGTGAAGTTACGAAAAAAACGAAAAAAAACTACTACGTGTAATTCATTGGCCCAACAATGAAGCTTCTATTGGTGAGTCCAATTAAATTAACAAATTAAAAATTAATAAATTGCAATAAAAACAAATACAATAAAATTATTATTTTCTCATTTCCAATTGTCAATCAAAATCATAATTTCTATTAAAATTACAAAAAATATTATTATTTTAATTTTAATTATCAGATTCATTGTTATTATTTTTATTAAAACTATGAGAAAAATTAGTAATTTTTTTTACTAAATTGACCGGACTCATTGTTATTATTTTTACACTGAAAAAAATTAATAGTTGTGATTACCAATCGTTGGTCAGAGCTACCAATATTTTAGTAACTGCAACCAATTTTTTGGTATATCGAACCAATGATTGGTAATCACAACTACTCATTTTTCTCAGTGTATTAACATCATTAAGTGTACTGTCATTTGAATAAGATAATATTGATTTTTCTCCGAATCTCAGATCTCGATCGTGAGTCTCGCGTGTCTGTGTTCGGTGCTCGCCGACGTTGAGTCGGACACCGTCGCCGTCGATGCAAGCGACGCGGAGCTCGACGTCGTGGAGCTCGGCAAGGACGACAAGGACGCGAAGTCGTCGGAGGCCCAGAGAAAACGAGATTCCGGATATTCGTACGCCCGGCCCGACCGGTTATCGTCGACGCGTGGTCGCATTATCACGAGATATCCGAGCGCCCAGACGGCGCGACCGTTCAACAGGTACGGACCGCCGAAGCACACAACGTCAGCCAGCAATTCGCACAGGCAGCAGCAGCAGCAGCAGCACAGACGTCCCTATCCGCAGTCCGGTCAATTCGGCAGCGGACAGATGCACCAGGGAGTCCCTAGCCCCGTGAGAACCTACGACTTCGTCGAGCCGAGTCCGATCGCCGGTCAGAACAACGAACCCTTCAACTCCAACGCAGCGAATTATCTGCCTCCGAGAAACCAAAAATTGCCGGGATACTCGTCCACCGGTCAATTCTCGAACCAGCAGCATCAGCAGCAACAGTCGACTCAGGTGTTCGAGGACCACCAGATCCAAACGGTGAACAATCAACAGCAGCAGCAGAACTTCAACAATCCTCAACAGAGTCAGCAACTCGTCCAGCCTCAATTTTCCGACACGCCACAGATATCCGACGCCGCCCTCTTTCTCGCCCAGAACGCCGATGCGATTTCCCAACTGTACGACGCGCCAGCGACGAACGTCAACTACGAGCCTTTCCCGGATTCGCCGGGTCAGCAGCCGGACCAACAGTCGTCCAATCCGAACAGCCAGTTCCAGACCTTCGGCAGCAACGCCAACGACGCTGCTCCTCAGGGCCTCCAAAGTTCCTCCAACTTCGCCGGAAGTCTGCCGTCTTACGCGTCCGGTTTCCTGGACTCGCGCGAGTCTCTCCGGCAGGTCCAGTCGCTGGAGAAGGATCGTCTGATCGCGCAGCTTCAGCGCGCTCTGACCCAGAGCAACGACGAGGCCGCGACGAGTGCCAGGTACGCGCAGAATCATCCGACCGGCAGCCTCTTGACGTCGTTCGGTACCCAATCAAATCCCTCGGCAGGTCCCCAACTGGACAAACCCCACGGATTTCAAGGTCAACGACCTTCGTTCGGCGGTAACGCGGGATTCGGACATTTTGTGCCGACCACCACGTCTTCAGGGTTGTTCGGCGTGACCTACGGACATCACCCGTCGACGACCCCGGCGACCCAGACGACGTTCTCCAGCACAGCGACGACCTCGACGACGGCGTCGACGACACCTCCTCAGCGACCTCTTCAGGGTGCGACCGGTGATGGCAGCTCGCAGGTGGGAACTTCCGTTCCGGCGCCGGGACACTCGCTGGCGTTTCCGTATCCGCAATATGGCGGCTTCGTACCCACGTTGATCGGTACCAACCTTCTGGCGACGTACCCGACCTACGGTACCACGTTCGCAGGGTCGGCAGCCGGACCGACGGTCACACCGGTTCAGTCTTCAGGGTCTTCGCCGACGCACTTCGGTCTGCCGATTCCCACGGTACCGGCGAACGGTCAGGGTAATTCGGGCTCTTCAGGTTCTTCGGCCACGAAGCCTCAGCAGCATCCTCAGCAGCATCCTCAGCAACATCCTCAGCAACATCCTCAGCAACATCCTCAGCAACATCCTCAGCAACATCCGCCACAACATCCACAGCAACATCCGCCCGTTCACGCGATTCCCGTGCAGCCGATTCAGCCGATTCATCCGATCGCCGCGACCCCCGTGCAGCCGGTTTTCCCGGTCGCCCAGGTTCATCCGGTCGCCGGTCATCCTGTTCATCCGGCGCCGGGTCAAGCGACCTTCGGTCTTCATCCCGCGTCGCCGGGTCAAGCGACCTTCGGCCTTCAGCCTGGGTCAACAGGTCAGACGACCTTCGGCCTTCAGCCCGCGGCTCCAGCTCAGCCGACCTTTGGTCTTCAGCCCGCGCCCGTGAATCCGCTTCTCGTGAAACCTGTCAAGGGCGTCTATCCGGTTTATTACTATCCCAACGTCTATCAGCTTCAGAAACCGGCGCCGGTCGCGACGCTGCCCTGGAGCTACGCACCCGCTTACGCGCAGGTCAAGCCACAGCAGATCTGGAAGTAGAGATCATTCGCCATCGTCGTCGTTCCTGCCGAGTGGATGAGAGATGAGACTGCGATCCGTCGCTTTTCGCTACGACGGTCGTTGTTAGTATATTTTTGTTGAATGGTTTTGGAATGTTGCTTAAATTCGTAAGCTCGTCGATTGTACGCTAAAAAAAAATCACTCGCACCGTCCTCGCTCGCCGTCTCGAGGTTGTACATACATATGTGTTTATTTATTATATTTGTAATCGAAAGAATATAATATATATTTTTTTTTCAACATGGTTCCCGGCTTCTATTTTTATTTTTATTTCTTGCCACCACATCGTGATGCATATTTTAATCGATCGCACTCATCGCGAGGGATCTATTAAAATTCGCGATATCGTCGCTTCATATATGTTCCCAGGTTGGAAAGTCGGCTGCTCGAGAAAATCGACTACGTGCGCTTCCGTTCGGCGCGCGCCGCACACGTACAGCGTCGTCGTCGTCGTCGTCGTCGTCGTTGTAGCGGCAGCGCCCGAGAACTCTCACCGCGTGTGCGTCGCGCGAGATCCACGTGTGAATATCGTTCGGTCGGCGAGTAACAACGCCGGACGGTGCGACCGGCGCGATCCTGACCTCGAAAGTCGTTCGATAATTCTACCCACGGTCCCCGGCGTCGCTGGGGGTTACCCGAGCGATATACCGAGCATACATAATACGCAGAATTGCCGTATGGTTGTCGTCGACGGTCTGCCGATCGTTGTGCGAGACTCCCAGCGAGTTTTCGCGCGCGATCGTAATTTCTCGCTCTAATTTTTTTTGTCGTCGTCTTGCGCGGTAAACAAGCCGAACGCGCGCGCCGCCCGGGAATAAGGTCGGAGGTTATCCAGCGTAGGGACAAACCTTGCGATTTTCAGCGAAAAAAAAAGTTCGATTTTACGAAGTTTTAAAACCTTATCCGATGGGAAATTTCCCGCTGATTCCAAATAGGACCGGTTTTTGCCCGAAAAATACAAAATTTGAGGAGAAAAACGCGAAAAACGATTTTTTACTTTTTCCCAATTTTAACACTTTACTAAAATCGGTGTCATTTTTCTTTGGATCAATATAATCGGGATTTTCTTTTTGCATTCGAAAGAAAACTCTTCAAAGAAGAGAATGCCGCCAGGCGGAACGCGATATCTTGATTTTTGTTATTTTTTGCAGATTTTTAAAGTAGACCCTCAAACATCGCAGCGTTTTTTGCGAAAAAAAATGTCCGATTTCGCCAAGTTTAAAAACCCTATTCGATGGCAAATCTCCCGCTGATTCCAAAAACGACAGGTGCTTGCCCTAAAAATGGAAAATTCGAGGAGAAAAACGATTTTTTTTTTCTGAAAAGCTGCCAAATTTCGCGATATTAAACATCAAACTGCTGCCGGTTTCCCAACGACCAATCAGATGCTGAGTAAATCGACAACAATGGTTGCTCACGAACTTTTTAATAGAGGAATTTCCAGAGCGAGAGATATCGGAGCCAAAGTCAAGGTTATCCATATTAGGTGCATCAACGTCCGGTCGGCCGACGCTGCGCGAGTCGAGTCCGGTTGGTCCCGGACTCGACTTGTGCCCCCCCCCCCCCCCCCCCCCCTTAACGAACTCCCGACCAACGATCACGAGGCGCGCGACACTCGCGCCGCGGCGTCTCGATCGTCGCGTCGCCGGGGCACAACTCGGCCATTCACTTTCCGCTACTGACCCAAATCCAGTTCTGCTTTTCGCTCGCGCCGACCGGAGCGACTCGGCACTTTTACCCGCTCGGCGCGACGACAACACACCCGACTCGGCGGACTCGGCGGACTCGCCGGTCTCGCGACGGACGCTCGGACGTCGTGTCCACCGAGGCGCGCGATACGTCGGCGACGCGTGGACTTTTCTTTTTCTTTCGGTTCCACCGTGAAATCTTCGTTGCGATGGACAAACGACCGAGCGCGGCCAACGACGCAAACAAGCCGCTCCCATGTCATTCGCATTCAGCGCGAACGCACGAAGACTCTCGTGACGACACTCTAATCGTCCCGCGCGCCATTTGCTACCGATCGCTAGACGCTTCGACGAGATCTATTGATTGCTTTGCAGGGGGGATGAGGAGGGGAGAACGTGATTGGTTAATTTCCATGAGGTTTCTGTTGAAACACAAACCCTTAAAATTCGCAAAAAGAAATCTTACAGTCGAAAGCCCTATTCGATAAAAAAATGTCCACTGATTCCAAAAAGCATGTTCCTTTGTTCGAAAAATAGAACATTCGAAGAGAAAAACGCAAAGATGGAATTTTTATTTTTAACAAATTGCCAAATTTCGCGATGTTGAATAACGAACTGCCTGCTTCCCAACGACCAATCAGAGGCCGAATAAATTGGCAACATTGGCAAATCCCGAATAAATTGGCAACAATGGTTGCTCACGAACGTTTTAATAGAGGAACCTACAATTCGTAAATCTTACAAATTCATCGAATTCGCTCAACGTCGATTGCAGCTCACGTGCCTCAAGCGATCAACGCGTCACGGTTGCAGCTTCAGCGCTCTGACGCTCCGTCTGCATTACAGAATTTTCCCAGTCACTCGATGGCTCGCGAATGTATCACCGGAGTGGGCGCTGTGTACACAAATACGGACAGCCGCAAATGGACCCGCAGCGCCCACTCGGTGCCGCGTTATGTGGGTCGATTTCTAAGCACTTAAGACGTATTGTTTCGCGGCCCAGGATATCACTGGACGCTGGGTTGATTGCCCCTTCGGACTTCCGGGCGACAACAGCGAAAGGATTCCACGATTGTCGCGCGGGCGCTAAATCGTTTCGTGTGGCGAGCGACGTTCGCCGGTACTGAAAAATCGTCTACTGGTGGGGGAGGCTGCTCGGACTTTCAGTTTCGATTGGCCGCTCGGCGCGATGTTTGGGGTCCCGCCGAGAGTCTCGCGTTCATTGACGGTCGTGAGAGGCGCCGCTCGCGGAAATCGGAAGTCGGAACGCGGTGGAGAGCCGCGCCGGGTGTGCTCGTGTACCCATCCCGCAGCTTCCGTCAGCCGCTCCGGGACCAACGACGGTGAAAGTAAAACGAAATCAATAGAGTTTTGCCGGGCGCACGAAACAGCACCGAGAGAACGCGCCGGGTTCTCCCCTTCGGGGCACCCGGTGGATGCGGCGCGAAAAAAGAACGTTTCCTCTCTCGCGCCTCGGGTCGTCGTCGGGCGCTCGATTTCATTGGGGCCGACCGTGTAATGGACGGCGAACGCTCGCGATCTCGGAGAATCTCGAGGTTCCCTCTCTCTTTCCCTTTATCTTTCTCTTTCTCCCCCCTACTAACTCTGCCCTCGCGTCTCGGGAACGGAGAAAAAATCCCACAAATTAAGTTTTCTCCGGTATCGAGATTCTCCGATAATTGACAGGGAAAAAATAGAAGGGATTGATAGCGCTGATAATTTTTTTAGATCGCAAACTCTATTAAAAAAAAATGAAATTCGTAATAGAAAATCGTCGTTTTATTTTATTTTATTTTTTTTTGTAATTTGTAGAACTTTTATTGAAATAATAATTTAAGTATCTCTCCATCGACATGCAGACGTTTTTTTTTATCGTGTAGCCAATTGGAACAATGGTGTTTGTCTCGCGATCGTGATTGACCGTGGGAAATGGATAATTCGGTGCCGCGTGCCGAGTCATATCACACGTTAGCGCGGTATACACACTCGGGCACCTTCTCTTTTAAATGAGGTGGGAAAAAAAATTCACGCACCGGGGCCGTTATTAATACTGTGCTGCGCTGAGTCCTAGGAGGATAAATATCATATTGGCATACCGACCTACATGTCATCCCGCATTCCCGCATTTCAGTCACATCCGTTACCGAGTCCATAACCTTGTATTATTGTTCCATAAAAAAAGATTCAATTCGATAAGCAAATAGTATTATTAAACTTTCATATTGCAAAAAATTCATGCGAAAAATCTAAATGCAATAGCAGTAAAAATCTAATTTCATATACATCAAATAATAATCAACCCCCGTCAAATATAATGTATTTCCTCATCCACATTTCCGTACTTGAATAACTCACAATTTTCTCCTTAATCCGTAAATTCCGTGAGTGTCAAATAAAAAAAATTATCGACGGAAGAAATCATTTTTTGATTACTTTTCTTGTCGAGGATAAAAAAATCTAACACCAGAAAAATTCGTTTGTTGCTGTTGTTTACGACTCCTATTGACGCTCAATACGTATAATTTCCGGTTGTTATAAAGCGGCGACGAATCACGAAGTCGCGGGCAGAAACGTTTAGCACCCGAGGCGTCTTAATTGTTCGCTTGGAAGAAAAAGGTCCTCGATTTCCGTCCGTCGGATCGTCGACCGGCGTCGGCGGAGAACAAACGAGATGCGGGAATATCGAGAGTTTTATCGGCGCGCGGGGAGCGAATGCCGGCGTAACACCTTCGGACTCTCGCGCGCATTGTAACCGGAAAGAAGTGGCATGTCGAATCGTCGTTCCCCGGGCAACAACAGCAGCGGGCAACGAGAGTGAAAGCACCGCACTTAAATTGCATAAATTTTATTCGGCTCTCCGGAGCCGCCGCGGAACTTGCGTTTTTTTTCCTCCTCTTCCTATAGTTCTATTTTTTTTCATAACCTCCTCCATCCGCACCTATACAACAAAGGGGCAACGCTCTCGTAGCGTGAGAAAATTATATCGTTTATCTCACGCCGATCGTTAATTTGTTTTGCTTTGTCACCAGCAAAACGCTTTTTGCCCTCCCCCCCTGCCCCCCCCCCCCCCCCCCCCCCACTTGTCACGTGTCTCGCGCTGTTCGCGCGTGAAAATACCCGGCGCAGACTCGAGCGAACGTTTTGATATGCATATTGCGCCGCGACGGAATAATTGCCACGGGTGTAAAACGTTAGTCGTACCTGTGTTGCACTACGTGTATCGTGCGATGTATTGTACACGCGGCGATAATACGAGGAAAACTCCCGTGTCAGCGCGTCGGTCGTTCGTCGACACCCGGAGTCGCGCGAGAAACGTTCGCGCGCGAACGGCGCGAGCGATACTCCGCGACGGCAGCAGATCGCTCGACGCGATATGCAAAAACCGTCCCGGGCGATGAAAAAACCATGACGGACGCGCCGCGCGGCCGACGCGATACCGAGCAGCACCGGTTCATTGTCTCCGCGACGCGAAAACCGACTCTCGCGGTTTCACCTTCGCGGACGATCGATTCCCGCGTTCACGCCCCGTCGGCTTTTCCTCGCGCCGGTTTTTTTTTTTTCGTCCGTCTCGTCGGTCAGTGGAAAATCTCTCGCTGCCGATCATGCGGCTTTGCCTCTCGACGACGATCGGCAAAATCTCTGGGTAATATATAATGGGCGAAAGGAGGTGCACGTACCGATCACACGAACGTGCCGATTTTTTGCCGATTTTTTTTTTACCGATTTCTTACCAATCCAATCAGACCTGCGACTTTTCTTTTTCCTGTTACAATGTTTATTATATCTCTCCCTCCGCATTTCAGCGAAATTTCCTTCGATCGGTAACCCGGAAACTGGCCGATAACGATCGAGGTGAAAGGTTATAGCCGTGGGTTCCGCGAATTCGCCGATTTTTCGCCGATTTCCTAGGGAGTCGTCCGAGACCGTCATTCCACGTATCTCGGTGTCTGGTAAGACACACAGGGATCTCGCGCGCGTGTTTTCGCGACGAAACCGATCCCAGCGCGTGTAACCCGTCCCGCGACGTTCTCACCTCTCGCGCTCGTCTCCGCGCGACGCTGCGGCGGCCGGTGAACGCGGTTTTCTAACAGTATGCGCGACCGCGCGCCCGTGTGTGTGTGGCGCGCGCGAACTGCTTTACCTTCACCTAGACCTCTCTTTCTCCCGGTGCGTCTGGCGAGAGGGGATCCGGATATATAAAAGGTGTCCTCCCGGTTGGCATTGCCACCAGATACCAACACACACCTCGATCTCAACCACCGCACTCGGTATTTTCGCATCTCCATCTCGACAATCAACGACGCGAGAATCCGAGTTCGTACGAAATTCCGGATCTTCGGCCAATCGACGTTCAACTGAGGCGAAAGTTCATTCAACACGAAAAGCTCAACATCCTGAACTCGACGATGAGGACACTTGTGAGTCATAAAATCAATTTTTTTCAATTGCACTGATTATCAGCCATCTAACGAAATTGTCGTCAATCGTTTCAGCTGGTACTGGGCCTGACCGGCCTGATACTCTCGACGGTGTCGTCGCGCGACGTCCGCGGTGGCGAGAAGAAGCGTCGATTCGGCCCGGCCAAGGACAAACGCGGCGTCGCCGATTATCCGAGTTACGGCTCGGGCGGCGGCGGCGGCGGCGGCGGACACGCGTTCTTCACGCCGGTGAACGCACCCGCGGTATCCGGTGGTTACTCGTACGGCGGCGGCGGATCCGCCGGTCTCAGCCTGGGTCACTCGGGTCTTCAGGGTCTGCAGGGATTGAGCTTGGGTCACGGCGGCGGCGGGTCCGGTGGTTACTCCCTATCACCTTCAAGCCTGGGACTGGGATATTCTCTGAACGGAGCATCTTTGGGACATGGACTGTCATTGGGTTCATCGGGAGGTCATGGAGGATTGTCTTT
Source organism: Itoplectis maculator (assembly GCA_964034905.1). Classification (NCBI taxonomy): domain Eukaryota; kingdom Metazoa; phylum Arthropoda; class Insecta; order Hymenoptera; family Ichneumonidae; genus Itoplectis; species Itoplectis maculator. Next base: position 4,871,739 of record OZ035870.1, read on the forward strand.
CGGCTCTTCGGGAGGTCACGGATTGTCCCTGGGCTCTTCGGGTCACGGATTGTCCCTGGGCTCTTCGGGTCACGGATTGTCCCTGGGCTCTTCGGGTCATGGATTATCCCTGGGTTCATCCGGCGGACACGGTCTCAGCCTGGGATCCTTCTCACTGGGCGGACAGGGTGGTCAAGCGTCCTACGCCGTTCCTAGCCTCTCGTACGGATCATCAGGACTCATTTCCTCGAGCTCGAAAACCGGACCCGTGACCTTCGGCGCGTCTTCACCTTCCTCCGGCAGCTACAACAGCCCCATCTACGCCACGGGACTTCAAGGTCTCTCGGCCTACGGATCAGGAGGCAGCAGCGGAAGTTACAGCCTCCCCTTGGTCCTGGGATCATCCCACGGCTCATCCTACAGTCTACCGTTGTCCCCGTCGTCGGGCGGTCACGGTATCTCCCTCAGCTCAATATCATCCGGAGGCTCCCAGGGTTACAGCATCCCAGCCTCCTCGGGTTCGTCCCACTCGCTGAGCACCGGTCTCCTCGTGTCCGGCGGATCCCAGGGACTTTCCGCGAGCTACGGAACTCCGTCCTCATCGTTGAGCTCTCACGGCGGCTCCTCGTCCTCGTACGCCGGAAGCTCCGGTGGTTCCAGCGGAGGATACGCCCTTCAGGCACCTTCGACCTCGTACGGAACGCCATCGTCTCACGTCAGTCTGTCCAGCGGATCGTCGGACGGTTCCAGCTACTCGCTGTCTCCAGTCTCCAGCGCCTCGTACGCCTCCAGCGGCGATTCCAGCTCCTACTCGGGCTACCAGCCGGCCTCGTCCGACGGCAGTTCCTACGCCGCCGGCGGCAGCTCTGGGTACTCCAGTCCCAGTTCCAGCTACGGATCGCCCAGCTCCACCATTTACTCAAGCCCAAGCTCCAGCTACTCCAGTCCCAGCTCCAGCTACTCCAGTCCGAGCTCCAGCTACGGATCGCCCGCTTCCAGCTCCAGCTCCAGCTCCAGCTACTCCGGTCCCACGGTGACATACTCGGCGCCGAATTCCGGTTACTCCAGCTCGTCCAGCTCCAGTTACTCCAGCCCGAGTTCCAGTTACTCCAGCCCGAGTTCCAGTTACTCCGCTCCGAGTTCCAGTTACTCGAGTCCGAGCTCAAGTTACTCCAGCCCGAGCTCGAGTTACGGCAGCCCAGCGAGCAGCTCCGGTTACTCGAGCTCCAGCTCCAGCTACTCCAGCCCGAGCTCGAGTTACTCCGGCCCATCGGTGAGCTACTCGGCGCCGGCCTCGAGTTACAGCTCCGCCGGTTCGTCCGGCTACTCCTCGTCGTCCAGCGGCCACTCCAGCCCGTCCAGCTCGTACGGCTCGCCCGCCGAGCAGCAGGGCTCGTACTCCCAGCACAGTCCGCGATTCCTCAGTTTCCCCGCTGCCAAGTCCTTCGACAGCGGCGAGTCCGCGGAAAGCCCGAAGTACGACACCATCTCCTATTCCAGCCCCGACGGAAAGTACTAAATTCGTGTAAAATACCAAATGAGGCCACGAGCAGGTCGCAGGCCTAACGAAAAAAAAAAAAAATGCTGTCGACGAAAAATCGGCGAAAGCTCGGATCGAAGCAACGTTCGAACGTCTCGGGAGCGGTCGTATATTTATGTCGTTTTTGTTGTAAACGTCGCCTAAGTGTAAGTGGAGCCATTGCTTATTTATGATTTTTTTGTACTGCTTTTTTGTTCTGTTGTCGATGTAGGATCCGTATAACGATGACGACCACGACGATAATAACAATGTGATCCTCGTTGTGTATAGTCTAAGTCTTTTGTATGTCTCTTTTTGTAATAAAAACAAACAAAGCGAAAAAAAATGTATGTCGAAATTTCGCGTCGATTTATTTGCGAATTTCTCCCTGGAGTGCGTTCCGCGAGGAAATAACTGTGATCGCCGCACCACGTGAAAGTCATCGAGCGCTCGATGAGTCAGAAATGGGCGTGATAATGATTATAATTACGCGCGGCCGTAATGAGATTAGGAAGTGGACGCGCGGGCCTCGCGGGTCGGTTGGAAAACGAAAGAGAAACAGAAGGAAAGCAAAAAGGAAGCGAGGAGAGGAAGGTGAAAAAAAAAAAGTGAGAATTGGGATGGGCGGAAAAAGAGATCACTTTTACTGCGCGCGAGTCGACGACGAGTATCGCTCGCCGCGTGTATAACTGTATCGCGTCGTCACTTTCCGAGTTGGGCGGTCACCTCGCGGCGGCGAACGAGCTCGCGAACCCCTTTCTAAATCTTTATTTTATTTGGGAAAGTAAAGGCTCGAGCGGTGAATCGTGCTCGAGTGGCGGCCGCGCTGCGCGCGTTATAGGTGAATGTCGACCTCGACCAACGGGTTCTCCAGTCCTTCCAGATCTCTGACCGCGGAGCTGCAACGGGAGCGACGCCGACGACGCTGCCGCCACGCGTCAGTATCACTCGAACCGCGGTACCGCAATGGTCACGCGGCGATTTTGCCGTCGCGCACCGCCGAATGAAAGCTGTATGTCTATATTTATACAGATCGCAACGTCGAGTCGAATATGTGTTTACGATTTTCCGGGCACTGAAAAAAATTAATAGTCGTGATTACCAATCGTTGGTCGCAGCTACCAACATTTTAGTAACTGCAACCAATATTTTGGTATATTTGAACCTTTGATTGGTAATCACAACTACTAATTTTTCTCAGTGAGGAGCGGCCGAAAGAGCATTAATTCACCTTTGGAATTTTGTTACTTCATAGGCGATATTTTTTTTTATGACGACTTTTTATAGTCGATTCTTCAATTTGTAGCTCGATGTTGAAATCTTTTACCGAGGGAAATTAAATTAAATTAAATTTGTTGACAAAATCGGTATTCATTGGAAATGGCTTTTCGTAATTTATTCATTTCTCACATTTAAATCATCGTATTGATTATTTTACCGTTCCATAAAAAAATCGATTACTGAAAAAAATTAGTAGACAATGTCCTCTATTCATTATTATTGTTTCCCAACTCCATTCAACAGTAAAAAATGTCATTTTCCACCAGAGAAACCGAAAGCAACAGGATCCGTGTAGAAATGACATTTTCGGAATTCCGCGGCAAATAACAATAATTTCAGTGGTTTCTATTTCGCCGGCCGGGGGAGGGAGGGGGGGGGGGGGCGTGCGAAGAAGCGACCTACGCACGAACGGTCGCGAATCCAGTGCGCGAAGGCCGCGCGAGCGGTCGGAGCGCGCGTATTCACTCGATGCACCTGACCCAGTTAGGTTCGAGCTGGTGTATGACGCCTGTCCGTCGGTGTGCACGAGTTTTTTTTTATCCGCATGTAGGTGAATATGCGTGACAGTCGAGAGAGCAATTCGACACGCGAGGGGCCCGCGTTCCGCGGAGGGGACCCGGAGGGGGGACCAGTCCCCCCCCCCCAGCCTCTTCGCGGTCGTAGAAAACACATTTCACTATTTTCCGCGACTGATTCTGGATGCGGATCGAGTGTCGTTCGCCGATCGCCATCGAAATACGCATCAGGGACGCGAACGATAAGATTGCCGGAGCTTTTCACTCTCCGTTTGATAGCGTCTAATTGAAATTCATCCAACAAGGTCACTCTCGTCTCTCCTTCTATCTCCATCTCTCTGTTTTTTTTACATCGCTATTTACGACGAATATTTATCGTCATCGAAAGTTTTCCAACCCACGGAAAAATTATCGGCACTAATTGGCAGCCGTTGACCCAGTTTTCCCGTTTGTCTCTTAAGCGCGAAATTATTCCGTCCGTTTGACGCAGTAACGACGCGGGTCTCGTTCATCACGTTAATTCACCGGGAAATTCGTCTTGTTACTGACCAGCAAATATTACAAAGTATTCGACTGCTACACAGGCTGCTCGACAACTAATTTTCCGGTTCTTATCTCGCATCGTGAAGTCGTGCATCGCCGGATCCTTCGTCCTTGTCGGTAAACAATCATTGCGCACAATTAGATACGAATCAAATCCCGACTCGATTTGACTACCGCAGGGCAGTCGATTAATTCTTCCTCTTTTTCCATTTGTCTCGAGGCCTCTAAGTGAAAATAGCGATTCCGCGCAGACTGCACTCGCAGTGTGTATACACGAGTCGTCGACGTGAAAGCTGCGTCTCCCGTGGAAAGGGATGCGCGACGAGAGGAAACGAGCTCTCGTCGACTCGGGGAAAAAGTGATCTGCGCGGAATCCGCGCTGGACGTGAGTAACGCGTCCTCGCGCGCGTGCGACGCAGGTAGCAAGCCGCTGGTGTATACGTCGAGTACACGTCGAGTTATTTATTTGCCCGGGCGAAGAAAGCACCCGGGGAGGCACTGCAACTCGAGCGCGAAGAGGGAGAGAGACGGAAGAGCGAGGCGTGGCCGAAGGGGGAGATTCCGCGGGATCCACCGGGAGAAAGTGAACCGATCGACCTTCTCCTCGTCGACGGGAGTCGTCGCGTGTGCCAGAGAGAGAAAGACAGATGCGTTGCTGGTCCCTCGCGCCACCCTGAAGAGACAGAGGAAGCGAAAGGTGAAGGTACCGGGAACTAAACGCTATACATCGAATTCGTTATAGACTGAGAAGTCTCGGCGAGAGGAAGTGGAATACAATGAGACGAGAACAATGAGCGAATTTTGGAGCTGGTGCGAAGTACCGAGTCGTAGATCGATCCGGGTTCCCTACGGCCGACCTGTCGACTTCCCGTGGCGCTTCCTCGCGGCCAGTGATAGAGCTTTGACTGCGCGGTTTTCCCGTCGCGCGTCGCCAGCGCCGCCACACGGGAAAGTGATCCTAATCGTCTCCCGGTAAACACCGGGTGGCTCTCCTGCCCAGGAGACTTCGACCGCCAGGCGGAAGTGACGCCAGGCGTTTACGGTTCTTCACCGTTGATCTCACCCGAGGGAGCTGAGCGCGACTACGGAAAGGCTCGTGGATTTTTTTTAGTTGGGAAGCAGTTGAAGTTTTTCTGAGCAGGGAACGTTTTGGACTCGCTGAGCCGTGTCGATCGCGTTTGCGAGGATGTGTTGGTCGTGTCTGTTTATGCCGCCTTTCGAAGGTGTTTGAACGGGCCGACGGAGATTTTCACAGTAATATGGGATGGAGGAAGTGGTTACGACTGAAGTTTACGTTGAAGTAGGAGTTCCTGTATTTAAGTATTCGTTGTAAGTGCCGCATTGTGAACGACATCGTAGAGACTAATTGAAAAGACCTGTCCTGCTGTAATTCTGATGATCAGGCTGTATCAGTTCACTTCTTGGATGTGACGACACTACTGATCTGCCAACTTGCAGGATTCTTGGAATTAACTAACCATATTGCAGTTGAGGTTTTTCTGGGCAGGTAATGTTCCGGGTTCACTGAGCCGTGTCGATCGTTCGTGTGGGTTCGCTGGTTGTGTCTGTTCGTGCTTCCTTCCGTAGGTGTTTGAATGGACTGATGGTCGTTTTCACGGTGATACGGGACGGAGGAAGTGGTAACGACTTAATGTTTTGAAGTAGCAGTCACGACTAAATGTTTTGAAGTAGCAGTTCCTGTATTGAAGTACTCGTTGTAAGTGGCGAATTATAAACGACATCGTGGAGTCTAATTGAAAAGACCTGTCTTGGTGTAATTTTCGACAATCACTGTTGGATCAGCCAACTTCTTGGATTCTTTGTAGCAGGATTCTTTGAGTCGACTAACCATTTCGACGGAAACTGAAATTGCTATTGAAAGTGATTAAGTCGACACAGAGTGACCCATAGGACCATAAGTCAGGTTCCTTGACCGCTTGATTATCCTCGACATCTCGGATGGACAAAAAATGAAACCGAAGCAGCGATAAACCGTATAAATTATCGTCGTTTCACCGTGCAATAAGGAGCAGTAAGGAGCAGCACTTGGTTCGCCTGGTCGACGCTTCTCCCAGCTCGTCGCGTCGTCTTCTGGGGCCGTTCCACGCTCGCCTCGAGCCACGACAACGAGTTTCCGATTGGCGCTGAAACGCGAGCGTTACAAACGAGTCCCGGATTCGCGCTTTTCACTGCCCGGCGAGTGCGGCCGAGCGCAAGTAAAGGTGGCGAACGGGCGTGTGCGTCGCGTTGCCGGCCGTCGGTGGCTCCGTATCCCCGATGAACGAGAACCGCCGGACCGGTGTGGCCGCCGCACGTACGTTAACGTACCCGCACCGCACCGTTCGCTCGCCGCGGAGAGAAAAGTTAAACTAGTTTTCGCGATTTTTCAACCGTCCGGGTATAAAGGAGAAATTCAATGTCTACCGATCCGTCATTAACCGTCGAGCCGTCGGAACGAACGGTCGGGAAATTTTTCACTGTGACACGCGGCTTTTCCTACTTCACGTTGACCCATGACACCGAACTCCGACTGAATATCCTGAGGAACCTGACCGTCGAGCAAACTCGTTCGAATTTTTTTTTGGAGAGGTTCGCGTGCGGGGAGAATCGACATGGAGCTGCTGGTTAGTAGATAAAAACGCTGCGACGTTATCAGTGTCGTCGATTGGAAGAGATTTTGTTGGGACAACTGAAGGTTGGGTGGAACATGCGTCAGTTTGATCGATGGGACCAGCCGGATTCTCGGCTATCGCGGCTGCGTTGCGTGTGTTCACTGATAACTCGGCTGGACAGGATAATCAGTCGAGTCATTGGTCAACACAGTCAAGTACCATGACCTGATAACCACTGAGTCGGTTGGTCCTCTCTATTAACCAACTCGACGCACATTCATCCAACCGCTGTAACAGACCCAACAAGCCTTGGTCTTGTCCCTTATCTTGTTCTTGACACTAGCGAAGGTCATAGGTCATAACTTACCATCGGGTCATAACATTTCCGCTTTGGTTTACAGATTCTCTTTCTGCTGTCGCCCACGTTGATTCTCGCCCAGAGATATCACGGCGGCGCCTCTGCCTCCTCGAACCCCAACGACGAGCCCTTCCTCCCGATCTACCCTGTCTTTCCCTACAATCCGAAGCTGATAAAGCGCGGCACCGAGCGTGACGTCAACGGCCAGCTGACGCCCGAACTCTACGCGCCCAAACTCGACGCTCGCGATTCCTACACCGCAAGTTTTAGCGGTAACTACCAGCGTGATCCTTACTACCCCAATTACAACCCTTACCCCAAGTCGGCGTCGGTAGGTGGCTTTGCCACGTCGACTTCGCTGCCCAGTACCGCGTACACGTCACCCGTATCGTATCCCGCGACTGCCACCTTCGCCGCGACTAATTCCTACAGCAGTCCCGTGAGCTCGGCCTACGGTCAGCAAGGAGCAGCTTACAGTCAGCAAGGAGCGGCCTACGGTCAGCAAGGATCAGCCTACGGCCAGCAAGGAGCAGCCTACGCGACCTCCAACGCTTATTCACCTTACGGCGCCACCTACACCAACTCCTACCCCTACTCACCTTCACCCTACGGCATCTACAACTCCTACTCGACGCCCTACGCCGGTGCTCCCAGCCCCTACGCGACCGCACCCTACGTCCCTGGGTCTTATCCCAATTACAACTACCAGGCACCCTACTACTACCCCAACTACTACAACCAGCCGTATCCCGTTCCGCCTCCGCCGCCTCCTCATTCGGGCCCTGACTATCCGGACAACTCTAGCTCCGAGGACTCGTCGGAAAACGAGTCATCCGGACATCAGTCGTCAAGTAGCAAGAAGACGGAGGGTCGTAAGAACAAATACAAGGACAACGATGCGGACAACAGCGGCGAGTCCAAGGACGGACAGTTCGTTGACGGTGGAAATTACCTGTCTTCAAGCTCCAAGGATCTGGATGGCCAACCGAGTACCTACAAGACCCCGAGCGCCTACAACTCGCTTGAGCACCTGTCGGAGGTTCGTCTGAGGAGCGTCCCTATTCCTGGGGTCCCGAGAACGACCTACCGGGTGATAAGTGTCGGTGGACAGCCCGTCGGAGCAGACTATCCGCTGCCGTCGAACTATGCCAAGGTTCAGCAGTTGGAGCAGATAATGAGCCAAACGCTGGCCAAGCTGCTGGCTCAGAACGCGGCTCATCAGGCGGCTCAGTATCAGTACCAGAACGACCAGCAGACGGATTCACAGGCAGCTAACTATGGTTCACCGACGAAGCCGCAGAACGTCATCGCCAAGACGGGTCTGGCCTACGTGTCGGGTCCTACCAACGTGGGCAAGGTCGCAAATGGTGGCGGTCAGTACTATGGGAATTTTGGAAACAGACAGAATCCTCTGGTGATCAAGGTGCAGAATCCTACGCAGGTGCTTCAGCAGGGATCGACGGTGCTGTCCAAGGCCGCGGCGAAGTACGCTGAACCCCAGTACGGACAGAAACCCGTGACGACGGTGACGCTTCAACAGTCGCCCGGTGTCTACATTCCACCTGAGGCCAAGAACACCGACAATGAGGAGAGTTCGGCGCAATCGGCCGAGTTCGGTGACTACGACTCGCAGCCCCCGCAAAATTATGAAGGTCCTGGGACTGGAAACGCGAATTACAAGAAGACGGAGCAGGCGTTCTCGCTGGATCCGTATCACAGCTCGAACCTCGTGACCGTTCAGACGCCTCAGTCGCAGAGCTATCAATACTCGAGCTATCTGCCCACCCAACCGACGCAGCAGCAGCAGCAGCAACAACAGCAGCAACAGCCTAGAGACTACAAGACCAGCGTGGACAACGGCGGATTTGGCAATAAGAGAACCAGCAAAGAATAAATGCGTTCGGCGGAGATGATTAAGGAAATTAAAAAGAAAAGAGAGAAATGATTTTCGTGAGATTCAAAGTGGTGCAGATGACGTACAATCGTTCAGACAGGATCGATGGTCCTGCATAAGACACATGAGGCTGTTATTGTTGATATTGCTTCGTTATTGTTATTGTTACCTTGTTGCGTATTTTTAATCCTACTTTTAGTTATTTGTTTTTTTTTATGTATTGTCACCAAGAGTTTAAATACGAATCTTTACGAATTGTCGACTAGCATAAAATTCGTGGAGAGGAGCGAGAATTTTTTTGGATGGATTTTGTTTCATTTTCACCTTTTGTCCCTATTGAACGCTCGACTGAGATGTCAGTGCCGCGCTATTCTCAACTCGCGTTATACTCAAAAACGCGAACACGCGATCGCTCGTATTGAGGCTCAAGTAACAGCCGCGATAAAAAATTGCGTGACACGCGAGGCGTTCGTTCGCATGGAATTCTTGTAGCGTTCCTTTGTGCTAATGGAAAAAATAAATAAACGGTTCGTTATGGTGTTTAGACAATTGTGCGTTGCTGTTGATATCCTCGACGATTATTCTCTCGATCAGAGAGCTTTAACTCGGTTATCGCTGCTGCGAATCTCGAGCAATTTGCGGCTACGGCTAATTTCGCCTTAAACCAACAGAGAACTCGGTTTAACGTCGTACGCTGCTGGCTCGCAATCGCATCTTTTGAGATGGTGCGAAATTATCATAACACTTTCTAACCCTTTCACGCATACACACGCACCAAGTTGCAAGTGTAAGGTGAACGCCGGGAGATCCGGTGTCGAATCGTGCCTGAAAAATCTACGTACGCTCTCGGCCTCTCGACGTACAATCGCCGGCGGATGCTAAACGCTCGAGCGGGAGAATGTTGCGAGCTGCATGTCACTGAATGTTTCCATCTCGTAGACGCCGACTATTTCACGCCTGGCGTGCTGCTTACAGGGTATCAAAATAATTCCAGTTATCTAAATGGCGCGTATGGATATAACCATCATCGAGGTCTTCAATTTTTTAATTGATCCAAAATTGATTTAACCTTTCACAACTTTTTGAAAAATGGGTTAAATAAAAAATAGTCGCGTTAGCAAAATCGCGTTTTTCGAACTGCACATCGACAAGCGATTTTTCCGTCTTCGGTTCAAGCCGATTTCCATCTCGTAGACGCCGACTATTTCACGCCTGGCGAGCTGCTTACAGGGTATCAAAATAATTCCAGTTATCTAAATGGCGCGTATGGATATAACCATCATCGAGGTCTTTAATTTTTTAATTGATCCAAAATTGATTTAACCTTTCACAACTTTTTGAAAAATAGGTTAAATAAAAAATACTCGCGTTAGCAAAATCGCGTTTTTTGAGCTGCACATCGACAAGCGATTTTTCCGTCTTCGGTTCAAGCCGATTTCCATCTCGTAGACGCCGACTATTTCACGCCTGGCGTGCTGCTTACAGGGTATCAAAATAATTCCAGTTATCTAAATGGCACGTATGGATATAACCATCATCGAGGTCTTCAATTTTTTAATTGATCCAAAATTGATTTAACCTTTTACAACTTTTTGAAAAATAGGTTAAATAAAAAATACTCGCGTTAGCAAAATCGCGTTTTTTGAGCTGCACATCGACAAGCGATTTTTCCGTCTTCGGTTCAAGCCGATTTCCATCTCGTAGACGCCGACTATTTCACGCCTGGCGTGCTGCTTACAGGGTATCAAAATAATTCCAGTTATCTAAATGGCACGTATGGATATAACCATCATCGAGGTCTTCAATTTTTTAATTGATCAAAAATTGATTTAACCTTTCACAACTTTTTGAAAAATAGGTTAAATAAAAAATAGTCGCGTTAGCAAAATCGCGTTTTTTGAGCTGCACATCGACAAGCGATTTTTCCGTCTTCGGTTCAAGCCGATTTCCATCTCGTAGACGCCGACTATTTCACGCCTGGCGTGCGTGCTGCTTACAGGGTATCAAAATAATTCCAGTTATCTAAATGGCGCGTATGGATATAACCATCATCGAGGTCTTTAATTTTTTAATTGATCCAAAATTGATTTAACCTTTTACAACTTTTTGAAAAATAGGTTAAATAAAAAATAGTTGCGTTAGCAAAACCGCGTTTTTCGAGCTGCACATCGACAAGCGATTTTTCCGTCTTCGGTTCAAGCCGATTATTGACATTAATCCGGCGATGAACGCCAGAATAAATAATTGATTTATTAATCCATCGCCGCTGGACAGTTGTCAAAGTCAATATTTATTATTCGTTTCTTTTTTCAGCTCGCCGGGCTTAAGGGATCGGAAACTGGGGCACTTGCTTCGAGGATGAAGCCAAATAAGTCTCGCGGCCGAGGAGAATGGAAGAGGAAACCTCGCCTGTCTCTTCGAACGTTTGCACGTAGCTGGCGAGCGGCAACTTGCGAGCCAGCGCACTTTTAATAGTTTTGCTTTATGGCTAACGTTACATCCTTGCGAATGTGCAGATGCCTCGCTCTAAAAAAAGTAGTGTATATATGTATACGTGACTTGTAATATCGGTTCGAGGGGAACAAGCAGCGCTGGGTCGGGTTTTGCTTCACTTTCACGATGAACCGAGCTCCGAAGAGAGCAGACTCCGAACCGCGAGGAGTTATTTCTTGGTTCACAGAGGTGCAACACGTCACAGGGCGAGACCCGAAAGTGAGCGTTGCCCGAAACCGGATCGGCTTTATAGAGCAGGATGCTCATTGTACGCACATACCGAGTGGTCAAAGAAAAAAAAAAGAAAGGCCGACACGCAACGCAAATTCCATTCTCACTTTTTTATTTATGCGTTAAAAAAAAGCGAAGCAATTGAACGCTCGAGTGTGATAATTAAAATAATTTTTAATTCGTTCCACGGTGTAATGCATCATTTTTAAATATGTTCTCGTTGTTGGGTCGTGCATTGCTTAGCGGGGGAAAAATGAAAACGGGTGAGAGGCGGACACAATTGACTATCCGACCGGACAGTCTTTGATGTTCGGATTTTTGTGTATGTTTTTATCGGAATGTTGCAGTTTCGTCAGGTTTGATTTGGTTGTAGGTACAAATAGTTGTTGAACTCCAATATGCAATTTTTCTATTCCGGTATTATCCTAATAATTTCCTTCCGGGGCTCATTTGGCCGGGAAAGTAACCGACGGTGTTTAATTAGAGCTAATGCTGAGGCAGCGCCACGGGGCAGAAGGAACGCTCGGTAGTCATTGGCGAAGACGAAGTGCGCGGTGCGTCCGGACGATGTTGTGCCGTTGATCTGCACCTGGAAGAGCATAGAAGATCGCATACCATAGACCAGGCACCTGCGTACCTGGTCTACGGTCCAGACATCCAGGTGCCCGCTAGAAAGTTTCCGAGACTCTTTCGGCCACTCGTTTTTTTCTCAGTGGTCTCCCCTTTCATCCACACCAACAGATTATGCATCCTCTCGCCGAAGATCACTTTTTTTATGGTCCTTCACACACTTGCGTTTCACTTGCCATGCTCGTTCGATACAGATCGCTGGTTCCCCGTGGGTAGCCGGTAGAATTGGAGCAACCTGCGCCGCTGGGAAATTTTTATTCGACGTAATGATTGCGGCTCCGGTGGTCTAACACTCGTTAAGCCTATCGTATCTAATTCGGTACGATGGAAGGCGCGCGGCCGCAAGGCAATCAATCTTTTCCACGTTTCCAGCCCCCCGGTTAGGGGGGAGGGGGGGGGGGGGGGTTATCCCCCGAGCCATGTGCCGCGTAAATTTCCTCGGTGAATTCACGCGCAATTCTCGCGGAAAATTGAACCCCTGACGGTTTGAGGGAAATTTCACGAAATCACGAAAAATCAGTAGTCGAAAAAAAATAGAGAAGTGGAGAAATTTTGCGAATTGAAAGTTCGTTGTGCAATTCCCGGTAGAAAATCTGCTGCGTTACATTCGGCCCAAGCCAGACACTGATCAGGCCCGGACATGGATGGCACGGCCCTGACCAACCTATTTACGAATCATCGGGTTTCGTGTTAAACCGACAAAAAGTCGTCGATCAATCCAAACACTCCACAAGCATCAATCATCCGTTTAGGATAAGCATTTTCGTCACAATTTTTTGTGGTTCATCATCACCTGCTCCTTTTTTACCGGACGACGAAAGTTACCATCTCAAAATTCATGCTAATTCTCGACTTCTTAAAAAAAAATATGCCGAGATACTCGCCAATTCTCCTGTTGTGCAAACTTAATGAAACGGTGCGATGAAGAACCACAGCTGCAGACGTTTATAGTCCACGTTCGCTTAGATCGCGGACTGCTCCACGATATAATTACCGAACTTCCACGGCCGGAAGGAATTAAGCCCGCAGCGATTTATTTTCTCACCGCACAGCGACCGCCGATCCGTCCTCCTTGATCCCGGCATTCAACGCGATTGGCCACAGGATTTAGCCTTTCTGTGCCGATTTTTTTGCACTGAATTCTGTCCTCACATCAGCCCGTAAAATAATTTAAAAAAAGTTCATTTTTGCAGAATGTAGATGAGACCTACTTTTGATTCAGTCGTACAAATACAAATGTTAATTAGGCCCTGAATATGATCTACACTGTTAAAAATCCGGTGTTAAAAACAACACCAAGTCGGTGTCTATATAGGTCTACACCAATCGCGGTGATAATGAGCGGTGTTAACTGAGTCTGAAATACCGACTTTCACCTCAAAAAGTCAGAAGTCCCGTTTTTCGCGAATTATCAACAGACCGAAGCGAAAATTGAAATACAAACGCCAGTAATGTGAATCTCGTTAATAAATTAGTCAGAACTTTGATTTTCGAAAAAAAAAAATTACAGATCAATTACCCGGTAGAGAAATCTGTAATGAAAAAGTCAATTTTTTTCATCCATTTTTCGATAAAAACTGAGAAAAGCGACTAATTTATTCACGAGATAATAAAAAGTCACACATGATACTTGCATTCATGCCTTTAAAGCGAAAAGTATTACAGTGTTTCGTCGGTAATACAGGAAAAATGTAACGAAACGGCTGGTGTTAATTTTACACCGTAAAAAGTGTTACTATTAACACTGTAATAAGTAACATTAGGAAAAAGTCCACACCAGCAGCGTTTGACACCGTAGATTTTTAACAGTGTACGCAGCGACTTGCGAGTCCGCGAAAGTAAAATGAATTCACGGACCGGTGAACCGACGGATCACGGGGGTTGCGCACCTTCGTTGCGCCGCAGTCGGAGCAGAGGAACGCGCCACACATTACGCGAGCGCCAATCGCGAGAGCGAACGCGGCCACATCTTTTCCCACGAAACCAGCGTCGGTAGCTATACGTGCTCCGGGTCGGTCATTCTTTACGCGCCGTTGCCTTGCGTGTTTTTTTTTTTTTTTGTAACTCCGATCGTTCCCCTCGCATCGATATTACGGAATCCAGGAAGGCGAGATCGTTTCCGCGATCCGCGCCGGGCGGGCATTTATGCATCCCGTTGGTGTTCAGGAACGAGATGCATACCTTGGATCCGCTATTAAATGAAAAATATTTTCCGCCGATTTTACCTATTTGATTGCCGATCTCATCCCGATCTTGGGTTATTCCAGATCATCGTATTCCAGATCGAACGAATTTACAACCTTGGTCGCCACTCAATTTTATTCGCATCGACGAGCCCGTCATCTCCGCTGCGAAAGAGCCGAGGCTGACATTTTGCAAGTCGTTAAATCCACGAGAGAAATTAATATTTTCGCGAAGTATTATTTTTACCTCCTGCTGATCGGAAACTGATTAGAAAATTCCGCTATTCCGGACGATCGATTACCAAACTAAAATCATCCAACTAATAATGTTCACTAAGCATCGAAGATCTTATAGCAAAAAACATACTCGGTACAAAAAAAAAATTATCATGATACCGAAACACCCATGAAATTATTGCACGAAAAAAAACCACCACCGTAATCGCGTGCACTCGTCGCAATTACCGCGATTGTTGCATTCGCAGTTATTCGCTCTCCCTGCTTCGCCATTTGCCCATTATGAATCCAGCGATATTTTTGCATTGTATTCATCGCTGCATTCAGATCGCGATACACGAGCTGCTCCTGTATTCACGTTACACGCGGAGCAATTTCCTCCCAGGAAAACTAACGAGTATCGTCCAATTCGCGTTTGCGCAGAAGTCACGACGAGCCTCGCCATAAAAATATATTTTTTTCAGTTCGAGGTGGTCTTCCGTATATGTATGAAAGGTACAAAGTAAGCGGTGACGAGGGGCGTGGATGGTGCGTTCAACCTTCCCGAAGAAAGTGGCCTTGCACTATCCGCTCGTTCGCCCCCAGGTGGATCGTCGGTGGCTACGGAGGCAGAGGCGCGCGGCTCATTGGCCCGTGGCGGCCGCGCAGGGGCTCCTCTCGGTTCCTTCGCAAAAGTGAACGGTGACCGTGTTGCTCCGCTCGTCGGCGGCGCTCGAGAGGCGACGTCTTCCTGCCGCGCAACGGTCGACGAACGAGCGCGATGTATATGATTATTACACCTGGGGACCCATAATCCCCAGAAGTGGAGTGTATACACGCGGCGCGCTCGGTGCTCTCCGCTCGCACCGCCGGCGGCACATCGCGCGGGTCTCCGGGGAACGCATCGCCGGTAACCCGCACTCGCCGGGTAGGGGTAAAGGCTATATAACCGAAGACCGTACACTTTGGTTTTATAGTGGAGCTAGGACCTTTGTGCCGTGTGCGATTTTTTGTTTGGTTCTGTTTCGTCGTTCCGGGCGAACCTTCGGTACCATGGTGGGCAAGGTAAGTGTCCATCTCCGACACCTCCAACGCTTTTGAAGGATTTAGTAGAACAGGAAGTCGTTGCGATTCGGTTTAATTATTTTGCCGATTTTGTTGATCTATCGTTTTTTATGATTAGATAAAATTACTTTTTGTGCACTGAAATTATTGAAAAATTGTAGCTACCGGTGGATTGTGGAGAATGATATTGTGATGGAGCCGAGGATTAATTATTGGGAAAAAAAGGAGAGAAATGTATTTTCTTGGAAGTGAACATTGGAAATGGTTGTTCAATTTTAATGGTTATTAACTTTTTATGGTTGTTCAAATCAATTTGAATACAATAAATAGATGCCTGTCGAAGTTAAATAGTAGAAAAATTAGTTACACTGGTAATCGCATAGTTGCGGTAACCTTATGCAAATTTTGGATCAATCCACTTCAGGGAAACCAATTAATCACCTCGCGTTTTAATACCGCAGCGAAAAATAATAATTTGCATAATTGAGATGTAAAACTGGTTTCTCGCTCGACGATGACGAACGATAAAGAATCTTTTTCATTGTGGAACCCAACAAGTTCTCCTGTAATTTTAAAAAATGAAGAAATATTCGGATAAATTAATTGGTCGAGGTTCGATCCAAAAAGCGATAATAAACCGCGATATGAATTCGTTGCCGCGAGTTTCCTGGAGCGCGACGCGAGCGACGAAGCGTGGCGCATTCGTTATATACTTAAAAATATTCAAACTTTCACGGCGCCCGAAAATTTTGATCCGTCGCGTGTTCCTCGGGCCGCGTTCGTGCGGCCGTCGCGACCCCGCAGCCCCGGAGACTTCCGCGAGCAAAGAAATGCAATTAGGAGCAAAAAGACCGCGGGACTTTTACTTCTTGCCGCGCGCGGTCTCACAATACCGAGGCGAGGCGCGCACTCGCGATACACTTGTACGCCGCGCGCGCGCGCGGGGAGTGGTCCAACCTGAGCGGAGCCCTCGCCGGATCGGGAAGCTACCGACAGTCTATATAAGAGTGGTCCATGCCGGAATCGTGACCCAGAACGCGGCAGACAGTGAAAGTGGTCTCCGGGAGATCCACGAGTTCGCTCATTGAACCGGAAATTTACCAATGATCCATTAAATAAAAAAGCAAAAAAAAAAACATAGAATAAAAAATAACAATAGGTTGA
Organism: Itoplectis maculator; assembly: GCA_964034905.1. Lineage (NCBI taxonomy): Eukaryota > Metazoa > Arthropoda > Insecta > Hymenoptera > Ichneumonidae > Itoplectis > Itoplectis maculator. The sequence continues at coordinate 4,888,422 of OZ035870.1, forward strand.
AAAAAAATGGATAACCTTCCGGTAAAAATTGTGAAGAAGCAATTCAATTTATAATAAATGCTTATTAATGTAAAATAGATGAAAATAATTATACAACGTACACATCATTTATAAATGTCATTTTATTTTTGTTTTTATTTTTTTTATTATTCACGAATGATAATTTCAGAGGGTCTTCGTCATCCTGGGCCTGTTGGTCGCTGTCGCGCTGGCTGAGAAGAAGATCAATCTCGAGGACATCGAGCGCGACAATTTGCGCGCCGAGAGCAAGTCGAGCTCCAACGATATCGGAGCCGGAGACGCGTCGTACGGCGTCACTGATAAGCCGGAAGTCAGCCAGCAGCCGGATTATCAACGAGCGCCTCAGCAGTATCAGCCCGACGAGGACTCCGCGAGATACGTGCCTCAGCAGTTGCAGCAGAAATATGCGGTGAGTCATTTTGGAGAAAAACTTGATGGGTCAATTAATGATGAACGGGAGAATTAATTTTTGAAGCTTTTTTTTCGCAGGTTCAGTCCGACGATTATCAGGAAGACGCGAAGTACGTGGAAAGCGACGCTGGATACCAGCAAACGAGTCGACCGGTTCAACAGTACGCGGGATATCAGCAGCTGCAGCAGCAGCAGCAGGTGGAGCCGGCGCAGCCGAAGGTTCACGCGCATTCTTCGGCTTACGAGGCGCCACAGCAGCGGCTGGTCTACCAGCAGGAAGTCGAGGTCGGAAATCAATACCAGTCGGTACAGCAAAAAGCCGCGAGCGACAAGTATCTCAAGAATTCGAACAAAGGTGAGATAAGAAAGTCGACTGCTGAGGAGAATTCACTTTCGTTCGCGCGTGTCTTCGTTACGACGACGTCGGAGTCGTTGGTCGATACAGATGCTGAGTTGGAAAAACCTCTTTTTTTTTTGGGCTCTTCGTAAATTTTGTTTACTAGTATAAATGATCATTTTTATTTCTGTGTTGAAGACGCGGAAGCAAAGTTATTTACTTAATTAATTGCGCACAGATAAAACTTGCGTAACTTCGTATTTGATTTTTTATCATTTAGATTGCTTAAACCTTTTAATATCAATTGATAATGAATCTCTCGATGTTCGCGGTTACGAGCGACCTGAACTTGTCACCTTGCTGAAAAAGTGAGAGGTAAATGATGAAATAAAAAAAAATTACGATCCTGCACCTGTTAGGGTTGTAAACCTCGGCTTATCTCATCACATTCGCTCTGAGATGTGCGCTTGAATCTCGATTATGTCTTTCGCAAGGCTATCGATTCATAAATATCGGTTTATAATTCTCAGCATCCATATTTGCCGTTCTTTTAACGATCCTCTGACCTTCATCAACATGTGACTCGTTGAGGCTGCGGACAGTCACTTTATTTCCTCCTCAGACATTTGGCTGCTATATCAATACATCTCATTCATGTTTTTTTAAGCCTCCGAGTGTCGAATTGAATGACAATAGTAATAGTAAATTTTATCAGATAAAGATGATACCTTTAGCTACAGAAAATATTTTTGTTTTAATTAAATCAAGCATCAACAATAACTCTTTTCAACTGGTAATCAAGCTAAACAAAAATTGCAATTTGATTTTTCAGACGCTGTTTACATAAATATCCCGATGGACCAGCTGCTCTCCTACTACCCAAATCTATCGTTCGGTCATCCGCAGACCACGAAGGCCACACTCCAACCTCTTCTGCATCGTCTGGCGTCGGAAGCGGCGCGACAGATCTCGATACCGGTCTACTCGCCGACTCTGCGACACGAGCCGATTTACGCGCCGTCCAAAGTGGAATATCAGATCCAACCGCAGTACTCGCCATCGTATCCCGCAAGATACTCAACGACGCCCAGCCACACGGAAGCGATTCTGCCGACGAAGCAGCCGAAGAAGCTGATTTACGCCCAGTCGCCGTTGACCAATCAGGAGCATCAGCAACCTCAGCAGTATTTGCAGGAGATAGTTTACGTCCAGCCGGGTGTTCTGTACGGACAGTCGGGTCACGAAGAGATCTACGCTCGTCCTTCAATCGACCTTCAGGCCAACAGTCTGGGTCAGAGTTACGACGGTCAAGCGTCGCATCAGCAGCAATACAGTCCGGCTTACAGTCTGCCCGGTCGATACTACACGCTGCAGTCAACGCCGCAATTTAGCCACCAAATTTATCAGCATCAACATGCTGAAGACAACCAGGCTGTGAGTCATCCGGAAAACCCAAACGGATTCGAGACATTTTACTGTCGAGACATTTTACTGTCTCGAATGCTGTCGTTTTGCAAAAAAAAAAAATAAAAAAAATAAAAATTAAATACATAACCAACACGATTTCAGGTGCCAGAAGCGCCGGGTCACGGATTTGACCTTCCGCGTCTGCCGGCGCAGAATTTCAAGTCAGCCGGCGCGGTTCGATTGGTGTCGTTGCCGCGCGGAAGTTACGACCTTCACTACACGCCGAATCACCTGGTTCACTCGTCGGCGCCGAAGTCGCTGCTGGATTCCTACGTCCCGAGTCGACTGATCGCCGCCCACGATTCCGAGAGGTGAGAATCTGCTTTTTGATCCTGTAAATAGATCAACCGGATTAATGCGATCGTTGAGAAAACCCAAGTACATGCCAATGATGTGTACCAAGAGTCAATGATTAGTAATATCCACGATTTCAGATATCGAGAGCGACCAATCAAACTCGAAGGTGGTTTCCTCCCTTCCAAGATAAACTTCGCCCAGACCTACAAGAAACGCAAGGCCGAATAAAACATCGAACGAATCGTCCAACTAAAACCGATCCTGCGAATGAGCAGGAAGTGATCATTAAAGAAATCGATACATCATTAAGAAAAAAAAAAAGAATCGACGCCGATGATTCCACAGATCAGAGAACACGGGATTAATCGTTGCATAAAAATTCGGTCAACAAGGCGGTTATTTAGCGTAAAAGTAAACAGACCCCGCAGCCCCCCCTGCTATATTTATTCTCCAAGAATTTATCATACACGGAGAGAAGGATCTGATAAAATTTACCAATGGTTCTAGTAAAAGTTACCAATGCGCCTGGTAATTGGCCGCCATAGCCGCCATCTAACGTTAAGTACGAGAACTACGAGAATTTTTACCATATATATAAACATTTTTACCATATTTCGTGATAAAAATTCTCAATTTCGTGGTAAAAATTCTCAAAGTTCTCGTACTTCTTGATAGATGGCGTCGTGACTCCCCTGTGCCAGAAAATAATGGTACTTTTTACTAGATATATGGTAAAATTTATCAGACCCTTCTCTCCGTGTAGTGGGGGGGGGGGGGGGGAGGGCGAATATAAGTTTGATCTAGTCTTTTTTGTATCAACAGTAAAGTTATCGCTACGACTGCAGCGATTCCAAGTTTAACTACTGTAGTGCATTTAACTGCGTCTATAATAATAATAGTAATAATAATAATGCACTTCTCGCATGAGGATTTCGCCTGATGATTCTGCGTGGCAGCGGCATCCGAGTGTCGCTATTCCCCACCTGACTTTTACGATCGGTTCTAGGCTCCGTGTTCTCTTAGAGCAACGACGTCAACGTTGCACGTTGCACTCGGCGCACTCGATGCACATTGCCGGGTGTAGGCGCGCTTTATACGTCCGTTTCACCCCTCCAGGTCTCTCTTGGCTTTAACGACCCACGTCACTCGTTGCACCCGACAAAGCTCCGCGTGCGATTTACCGTCGCTCCTGCGAAAATTTAATGGTCATAACGCGCGTCACCTAATTGGGAACTCCGACACCGGCGAGGATTCACAGAGGCGACTAGCTCGTCTTCCGAGATCTCGTTACGATTCGCCGTTAGTCGAAGTCGAGCGAGTTATCGCGTGTGCGTTATTGAGATAAGAATACACTTCGCGGGTGTTCATCAAATGTATTTGTAACCGTAGAGCTATATTTTTTTCAATAAAATTACGGAAAATGTCTGCACAGTGTTTTCATTCCGATTATGGAGCGTCAGAGAATGGCAGGTATTTAAATAACTGGGATTGGACTTCGAATATTTTTTCTGCGAGATTTGGAATCAAGAAAGGAGAAGCGGTTTTTTGTCCTGTAGCCAACGAAACGGAACGATATGGACATGTCGGTCGAATTTTTTCCACTCGTGAAAAAATTGTATTGTAATTCATGTGAGAGTTACAATTGTAGGTTTTGGCTTCGATTTGCCAATTAATAAATCATTTAACAAACATAGAAAAAATATTTTCGCATCAAACTCAAGCTCAAATAAATCAAATACCGTTCCATCAGCGAAAGAAAGTGCGGAATGATTCGCCGACGACAACGCGAACGAGCAAGGAACGAAATTTTAAGCCCGAGTGTACCGGGTAATAACACGAGTTACTATGACTCGACCATCGAGGACGCTTTTACTTTTCTACACCGGACTCATGCGGACCGGCCGACGTGTGTTCTCTCAGCCAGGTTGCGTTTATCGTCGTCCGAATCGTCCTCGACTATAAAAGACCCGTAATATGTAATTAGGAAGATCGCGCCTGAGGAGGTTAGATCACGAGATTAATTCTCGCGCGGTCCTTCGGGCGAATTCTCAATTAAACGTCTGCTAAACACTCTAATGGCGAGCTTATCCTATCTCTCTTCTTCTTCAATCTTTTGCTCATCTTCCGCTGAAAATGGGACGTTAATTGATAATTAAACGACGCTTGGATGTCACCGAGGACCATTTTCGTCACATAAACTCTGCATACAAATTACAATTCACGCTATTGCATATAAGATTTTTTGGAATTGATTTAGCGGATGCTTTAATTATTTTTGACTGGAAGTTAGCCACCGCTAATTTCGTAACTATTCGTAAAGTCTAAAATTTCCCGCTTATTCCGAATAGCACGCCGATGTTTGCCCGAAAAATAGAAAATTCGACTTGTAAAACACGAAAAACACCTGTCCAAACGTGAAACACGAAAGCCTGCACAACCCACGTTCCTCGCCTCTTCTTCTTCAATCTTTTACTCATCTTCCGCTGAAAATGGGACGTGAATTGATAATTAAACGACGCTTGGATGTCACCAAGGACCATTTTCGTCACATAAACTCTGCATACAAATTACAATTCACGCAATTGCATATAAGATTTTTTGAAATTGATTTAGCGGATGCTTTAATTACTTTTGACCGGAAGTTAGCCAGCGCTAATTTCGTAACTATTCCTAAAGTCTAAAATTTCCCGCTTATTCCGAATAGCACGCCGATGTTTGCCCGAAAAATAGAAAATTCGACTTGTAAAACACGAAAAACACCTGTCCAAACGTGAAACACGAAAGCCTGCACAACCCACGTTCCTCGCCTCTTCTTCTTCAATCTTTTACTCATCTTCCGCTGAAAATGGGACGTGAATTGATAATTAAACGACGCTTGGATGTCACCAAGGACCATTTTGGTCACATAAACTCTGCATACAAATTACAATTCACGCAATTGCATATAAGATTTTTTGAAATTGATTTAGCGGATGCTTTAATTACTTTTGACCGGAAGTTAGCCAGCGCTAATTTCGTAACTATTCGTAAAGTCTCAAATTTCCCACTTATTCCGAATAGCACGCCGATGTTTGCCCGAAAAATAGAAAATTCGACTTGTAAAACACGAAAAACACCTGTCCAAACGTGAACCACGAAAGCCTGCACAACCCACGTTCCTCGCCTCTTCTTCTTCAATCTTTTACTCATCTTCCACTGAAAATGGGACGTTAATTGATAATTAAACGACGCTTGGATGTCACCAAGGACCATTTTGGTCACATAAACTCTGCATACAAATTACTATTCACGCAATTGCATATAAGATTTTTTGGAATTGATTTCGCGGATGCTTTAATTACTTTTGATCGGAAGTTAACCAGCGCTAATGTCGTAACTATTCGTAAAGTCTCAAATTTCCCGCTTATTCCGAATAGCACGCCGATGTTTGCCCGAAAAATAGAAAATTCGACTTGTAAAATACGAAAAACACCTGTCCAAACGTGAAACACGAAAGCCTGCACAACCCACGTTCCTCGCCTCTTCTTCTTCAATCTTTTACTCATCTTCCGCTGAAAATGGGACGTGAATTGATAATTAAACGACGCTTGGATGTCACCAAGGACCATTTTCGTCACATAAACTCTGCATACAAATTACAATTCACGCAATTGCATATAAGATTTTTTGGAATTGATTTCGCGGATGCTTTAATTACTTTTGATCGGAAGTTAACCAGCGCTAATTTCGTAACTATTCGTAAAGTCTCAAATTTCCCGCTTATTCCGAATAGCACGCCGATGTTTGCCCGAAAAATAGAAAATTCGACTTGCAAAACACGAAAAACACCTGTCCAAACGTGAACCACGAAAGCCTGCACAACCCACGTTCCTCGCCTCTTCTTCTTCAATCTTTTACTCATCTTCCGCTGAAAATGGGACGTGAATTGATAATTAAACGACGCTTGGATGTCACCAAGGACCATTTTCGTCACATAAACTCTGCATACAAATTACAATTCACGCAATTGCATATAAGATTTTTTGAAATTGATTTAGCGGATGCTTTAATTATTTTTGACCGGAAGTTAGCCAGCGCTAATTTCGTAACTATTCGTAAAGTCTCAAATTTCCCGCTTATTCCGAATAGCACGCCGATGTTTGCCCGAAAAATAGAAAATTCGACTTGTAAAACACGAAAAACACCTGTCCAAACGTGAACCACGAAAACCTGCACAACCCACGTTCCTCGCCTCTTCTTCTTCAATCTTTTACTCATCTTCCGCTGAAAATGGGACGTGAATTGATAATTAAACGACGCTTGGATGTCACCAAGGACCATTTTCGTCACATAAACTCTGCATACAAATTACAATTCACGCAATTGCATATAAGATTTTTTGAAATTGATTTAGCGGATGCTTTAATTACTTTTGACCGGAAGTTAGCCAGCGCTAATTTCGTAACTATTCGTAAAGTCTAAAATTTCCCACTTATTCCGAATAGCACGCCGATGTTTGCCCGAAAAATAGAAAATTCGACTTGTAAAACACGAAAAACACCTGTCCAAACGTGAACCACGAAAACCTGCACAACCCACGTTCCTCGCCTCTTCTTCTTCAATCTTTTACTCATCTTCCGCTGAAAATGGGACGTGAATTGATAATTAAACGACGCTTGGATGTCACCAAGGACCATTTTCGTCACATAAACTCTGCATACAAATTACAATTCACGCAATTGCATATAAGATTTTTTGAAATTGATTTAGCGGATGCTTTAATTACTTTTGACCGGAAGTTAGCCACCGCTAATTTCGTAACTATTCGTAAAGTCTCAAATTTCCCGCTTATTCCGAATAGCACGCCGATGTTTGCCCGAAAAATAGAAAATTCGACTTGTAAAACACGAAAAACACCTGTCCAAACGTGAACCACGAAAACCTGCACAACCTACGTTCCTCGCCTCTTCCAATCGCGTTCGAAGCTTCGCACTGCACGTCTCCGGGTCCAGCTGTATATATCCGAACGTGTTTGCAAACCGGCGCATTGCGTATATTTACGTACACGTGTGGTGTAAACGAAAAGACGGGTGAACACAGACGAGCGATAAAACGAGAAAGCTGTCAGTGTTGCCGCGAAGGATGAGCCAACGCCGCTTGAAATCTGCGCGGCCTGAAATTTCGAGAGTCCGCGCGCTGCGGCGCATATCACTCGATCCCTCGTGACGCGTGCGGCGTCGCGGAAATCGAGTTGCGACGCACGCGGCGGTTTTCGCGTGCATCTCGCGGCTATAACAACGCGCGATAAGGAAGTCATCGGGGCTGCTGCCGACTGAGGGGGACTCCCCGCGAGCTCTTTTTTGCCTCGTACCAAACTGTCGCAATGCTTTAAAGAGCACCGGCCGAGCGGGCGACGGCGTCACTCGCGCGCTGCTTACCGATCCGTGACCACTACCTCGGCGGGGAATCGCGCGCGGTTGTCTAGTTACGGGCGGCACAATCGACTCGCTCTGCAGTCACACAATCGGCGCCCGCGCTTGCGCCTCGTTGCCCCCCCCCCCCCCCCCCCCTCCACCGAGCCTTAGCGCGGTGAGACGAATCTGCGAATCGCCACCACACTCGTCGCGCAGTGAGATCGGTTCGATCCGCTGCTGTAACGATTTTTCCGATACCTCAGATAATCCAAAATTCGAACATCTCGACGAGTGTTTCGGCGTGTTGGAAAAATCGGCAGGACGACCCGAGCCTATTCCACTGTCTCGTTCGTCTGGCAATTATCACCAGGAGACTCCGCTCAGAGCGGTCAATCTGCCTGTCAGCCGGGAGACAGAGAGAGAATTCGTTGCATTTGCGCAACGAGTTCGACCGGCGGGAATATTAAAGACCGGCGCGGCTGCCGATCGAAACGGCTTCCACGAACGACCGCGACGGGTCCGCCGGGGTTCCGCGCTCTTAAAATTGTATCGCAGCGACTCGCGGAGACGAGCGAAAAAAAAAAATAAAAAATAAAAAAAAGTATTCGAAGGATTTCGCCTTCCAGGAAAGATTGACGAGGGATTCGATCTCGAAAAAAAAGCTGCTACAGATTTGGGTGGGAATTTTTTGTTGTTTTCTATTTGGGCCTTCGTCGCTCGTATCCTGGCGGCTTCGAGCTACCTGTTGCCAGGTTGATTCGAGACGGTGTGTGTATACATATAGATATACGGATAGATATTTATCGTGGAGAGTGATTTAATGACCTGGAGGGGGGGAGAAGATCGGAGACTCGGACGAAGCGCGAATCGAGCGTGGCTCGAGCCACGTGCATCCCGTGACTCTCGCTGCGTCGCGCGGTGCCGAGGACCAGGAGAACGCGCTACGCCATTGGCAGGCATCATCTTCCTTCTTCCCGCGCGAGCGGATCGAACGAGCAGCAGCAGCAGCAGCGGCAGCGGCGCGGTATCCGCGTCTCCGTGCGGGTTCCCGAAGTGAAACTATTATGTCGTCTCCTTCTCAAACGGCGAGCGAGGGCATATAAGGTGGGATGCTGTGGCCTCGGCTTCATCAGTACCAAACGCACGCGACCCGTCCACCGAGACAGCCACAATCGAGGTTCGATCGTTACGATGAGACTCGCGCGATTATACGTAAGTTCTGATAAACTTTTTTTTACATTTAATAATCGCACCAATAAAAAATAAAAATTTAAATTCAGTGACGAGACATTTTTTAACCGGAAGTGAGGTATTTTGTAGCAGCATTTCTAATCCGGAAGTGATTTATTTTGGGCATGGAAAGGATTATTGCGCGCTTGGAGAAATCGCGACACAAAGTGACAATCGATTTTTTTATTAATTCTATTTTTTATGGGCACAGAAGTTATATTATTGTTGTGGCAATATTTTTATGTTTTACTGCTATTTTATAGTCAATTTTAAAACAGTTATTACAGACATAACAAAATTATTGTCACTTTGCAGTTACGAATGGTACTTATTTTTTTTACTAACCTAATGTTATGGCTACGCCTGGGAATGATTTGTTAACGAAACGGCTGAATGCTAATCGCGTGTGACTAGCGTAACTGGCTTCGGTGTAACGCGAGACCGAGAATATGTCATTATCCCGCAAATCGCGCGCACTTGACTTTGCCCGCGGGACCAGCTCGACCGTGTCGACGCGTTACACTTTGTCGTCGAACGATCTGAGGTCATTGAGCTTGGCGTGAATTTTTCATCGCGCATTTTTTCCATATAACTAATGCGCGGCGTCTAGCGAACTCTAATATGCCGGCTTCCTGACTTCGGTGACCGTAATTGTTGGTGAAAGTGTTTCCGATTTTTCAAGCATGCGCAATTGTGTCCCGGCGCCGCTCGGTTCGAGTCCCGCACACAGGTGTCGGCGCGAACACTCGACGAAGGCCGAACGTGTGTGCGAGGCGACGACGACCGACACACGCGGACGCCGTGGCGAGCAGATGCCGCCGCTGCTCTCGCGAGCGTCCGTCAGTGAAAGTCGAAAGAAATGTATTCGCGGTGCGTCTAGTAGATTCGATAAACTCAGGCGAGTTTTGTGAGATCGACGCTCGTCAATGGGACGATTGAACCATTGGGTAACGAAATTTAACGATTCGCTTCGACGAAAAACGATCTCGAGTTGAGTGAGAAATTCAGACGCCGATGAATAACTGTGTCACTTCTTTTGGGTTAAAGAAAATAGATTCGGTTGAGAAAAAACATCTGTTGGTAGCTGGATAAATATTTACCTTCGTTATTGAGAAAATGACCAGTTTTTCCGAAACTTTTTTTTGCTATGCATTGAATATAACAGAAATACTCCATTTTTGTCGGTCATTATTTTTGAGACTGTAATAACAGTTCAAACGTTTTCTCTCAAAAAATGTTATCAACTATTTGGAAGTAAAAGGATTGTTTTCGTTGTATTTAATACATTTAAAAAATATGTAACAAAAATAAAATTTGCTATTTTAAAGTAAACTCGACATTCCTAAATGACAGGATTAATTCTGGAGCGTCAATAAACGTTACGAATCCTCCGTTTCGCAAAATAGTCGGTGATTCTATTCGTTATCGCCGGGTAACTGCTTCATGGTGCTCCGATCGCGCGAATATGGAATTCCCGCAGTCTCGAACGCGTTTAGAGATCGAGAACTGAGTCGGGCCGCGTTCCCAATAAAAACCAGCGAAGTCCAGCGCGCCTTGCGAATCTTCTCAATCGCTTTCGCCACGTCGGTTCCTGATTTATCTCTTTGTTTATCCTCGTCTGTATCCATGAATCCACTCGTATATCAAGCGTGAATTACCGATAGAACGAGGCGTTCGTTAGCCGACCAGACTCAGTCCGACGCGGCTGTTTTGAAGAAAGCAGTGAAAATTCGAGAACGCGGGGAAAAGGGCAGAGTCGAGGCGTTCAAGAGTCGAGAACGAAACCAGTTTTCGAAGTTACGCTGCGCATGTTCTGCGTATATCGAGTCGACTGCACCGCGTCGCTTGACCCGGCCACCTCGTAAGCTGCCTTTCCGGTCTTTCGAGCTCGCAGTTCCCCCTCCATCCCTCCCCCCCCTCTTCTAGCTCCTCTCTATTGAGGTCAGGAGTGTCATGGTTCGAGGTCGCGCCTGTGTCAACGAGAATCGAGCTGCGCCTCCAACTGCAATTACACTGAAAAAACAGTAGAACCTGATTTTTTTCGTTGCATCTTTCAAATTTTTATTTTTATCGAGCCCAACCTGAAATTATTTTATTGAAGCAACGAATTTTGGTATCCATTGGATTCGTATATTTTCTTACGAAAATTGCTTGTAAATTTCTTAAAAAAACTATAATTTTTCAAATTTTCCAATTTCTGAATTCACGAATCGGAGTAATTTTCAATTAATGCTTCAAGGAAGTAATTGAAAATTCTTGCGAATTCCCAGGAAGCAGTTGATGTCACCTGAATTCGAATGATCATTTTCGATTTCACAGTCAATCACGCAATTTTTCATTTTCCTCCAAATTGCACGCCAAATGACACGGGAATTGATTGAGTGACCGTTAAGTATACGTCTTTCCCGTCGAATGGCTTTTCACTCGCGCATCCTCCTTGCGGTTCCCCTCATTCCGCGTCGAGCGCAGAATTCCCGAAGACGATTGAATCCCGCGCACGCGCAACTCGCTCGGAAACGGGGATAATGAATTAGCGAGTGTCCAGTCGGCGGCGAGTTAAACGGGCAGGAAGGAGGATACCAACGGGTGAAAGTGAGAATCCCATTATAGGTTCTGGGATTTCAAGTGCGATAAGCGCGCGGCGTTGACGACGCACATTTGCTCGCTCGATAGCCTAGAAACTTCTGATGACGTAATTTCCGAAACGTTCTCCCTGCTCGTTGGTCTCTTTTTCGCGACAGTTCGGCGGTCGTCCCCGCCCCCCTTGTCAGTGAATCCGGTATAAATGCGGTTTGGCAGGCAGGTGCGATCAGATTTTATAGGTCATTCGAGCGAAATGCGTCTCGTCGAGATTCCGCCATGAGAACCCGTAAATGCCTCGAGACTCTTCGTACAAAACCGGAGTGAAGCGCCTGTGAAATATGACGTTGCTTCCGCGGATGAAATACGGCTGCGTGCGAGCGAGACGGAACTAGAACCGTTCACGGTTGGAGGGAGAGAAAGAGACAGAGAGAAACTTTGAGAACATGTTGTATATCGTCTTAATTATTCCGGTCGATCTTCAAACCAAAAACTCCACGGCCGAACTCGTCAAACTAAAAATAGTCGAAAAGTTGAAACGTTGGATTAGGAGAAAACGCTGCGGAATTTCTCGACATCCGAGATGTCGAAATCGATTTTTTCGGGTTAATCCTAATGAAGTCGTCGCCGCGGGTGATTACATTATCTACTGATTTGTCATTTCAGGTTGTTTTGGCCCTGGCGATCGTCGCGTCCTGCGAGGAGCCGAGCGCCGACGATGAGGCAACGGACGGACAGTTGGATCATCAGGACGACCGATTGGAGAACGTCGAAGAGACGCATGAACCAGTGGACGAAGCCACCGAGGAGGATGGCGACACGTTGAAGATACAGGACCCGCTGGACCCGGCAAACTCGCAGCTGTCGATTCTGCCGCCGATCGTCCTCCTCGACTTCGGCAACGACGACGACAACACGACGTCCGGCGACGACAAGTCCAAGCGGACGATCGACGGAAATCTCGGTTACGGATTCGCTCGCAACAATCTTTTCAGTGGGAAGACGAATTATTACTTCCCGGCCGGAAAGACCGGCACGACTGTCAGCATCGAGGAATCCATAAGTCCGTTTCAGCCGAAGACGATAATCGAGAACGTGAAACCGATCTCCGAGAAACCGAGCGAACAGAACAACGGCTTCGGTCAGAATCCGCTTCAGCAGAAGTATTACCAGACCACATCGGGTCAACAGGCCAACAGACAGGCCCAAGGTCAAGTCCAAGGTCAAGCTCAAGGTCAAGCTCCCAGCATTCAGGGTATTCCTTATTCCCAGCAAATTTTCGGACAACGCACCAAGCTCTACAAACCGTCGCAGATTGACTACAGCGCCTACCAAGTCTTCAGCTCGACCCCGAAGAGCACCGTCGAGTCCTACACGTCGACCCCGCGACCCGACTACCAACGGGCCAATGGCTTTGCCGCCAGCCAAAACGCTTTCTCCACGCCGCGACCGAGCTACTCGTCAACTTCCTTCGCTCCCGGATTTGCCCAGTCCAGTTACACGACCCCGCGACCCTACGCCAGCTACACGACGACCTCGGCGCCGTCCTACGTGACCCCAACCCCATCGCCATCCTATCAGACGAGGTACACCGTCAACACGGCCAACAGTTTCGCCACCCCGAGACCCGCGTTCGGCCTGACCACCCCGAGACCATCGAATCCTGGTGCACAGTCGTACACACCAGACTCGCCGCTCGCGCCGTTCTCCAATCTGCCGAGATACACCGTCGAAAATGGCGTACGATACGAGAACAAGATTGTGTGGAAATATGCGGACGGGAAGATATCGCAGACACCGCCGACGTCGTACATCAACGCCTACAACGAGTTCCTGTCGAAGCAGAATCCCGGAGCTGGTCCGTCGGTGTCCCAAGCTTATCCCAATGTCAATGTCAATGGCAGCCCTGGTTTTTCTAACGCCGGTAGTGCAAGTTACCAGACGTCTGGTATTAATTACCAGAATGCGCCCAGTCAGACGTCATTCCAGAATCCTCCTCACTATCAGAGTCAACTACTGAGGTACCAGACGGCCCAGGAGAATCGTTACCTCGCCGAGGGTCTCGCGAACATTCATTCCAAGAGCCCGGCCCAGTTCCCGAAGGACCAGGAACCCTCCAGACCCGCCAGACCTAGTCAATTTGTGTCGTCGGCGTCGCTGCAGGCTGCCAACGCAGCCGCAGCCGCTTCCAGAGCTCCACAGGCGTCATCAGGTTCTCAGGGTTTTTCAGGTTCCTATGAACAGGGCTACCAGGGTCAGTTCGGTCTGAAGACCGCCCAGCGTCTGACCAATCCTCCAACTTCCACCAGCTACTCAGGTCTCCTGAATGACAACACGAAACTCCTGAAGGAATCTTACTATCGTCCCGGCCAGAAGCTGATTCCAAAGTACCAGGTCAACAGTCCCAATCCCGAGTATACGTACTCGACGGAGTCGTCGCTGAAGAGCAGCACCGGCGCCAGTTCCACGAGCCTCTTCACCCCGAGCGGAACCCTATCGCCGGACGTGCTGGCCAAGTACTCGACGCAGGCGCAGAAGTACCTGTCGAAGGTCTTCACTCCGGAGAAGACCACGGTCGAGGACTTCCCGCCCGTCACCTCGCCCAGTCCTCCGATCAGGCAGCAGAGCTACGACTCCCAACGGAATCCCTACGTCAATACGGACTACGAACATCTGCTGAACTACAATCCGTCCATCTCCCAGTACATCAGGAATCCAGTGTCGATCCTGAAGGCTCAGCCGACGTACATCCAGGCGGGAAATTCTCTGATACCGGTGATCATCCTGAGGGTCGACGGCGCACCGCCCATACAGCCCAAGGTCACCCCTAATATCAACCTGAAGGCGCTGCTGCAGCAGTATCTGACCCAGTACGCCGGTAGCATCGCTCAGAATGGCAACGGCAACTTTGGTAACGGTGACGCGTATGGAAAAACGTCGCCGCGGAATTCGCTCCAACAGCTGAACCAACTGGCGCAGAGTCTGTCGCAATACTCGCAGGATCCGTCGATCGCTGACACCTTCGCCAAGCAGTACGACGGGGGTTTGGGACAAAATGCTTATGACACTTCCAACTCGTTTGCCCAGAGTGGCAGCTACGATGGACTTGACAAAAGTAGCGCTTCAGGCGGATCCAGCAGCTACGGAAGCAGAACCAGCAAACCCCAGAAAGTCAAGAGCGTCCAGATAATCGAAGATCCGCGATTCACGAGCTACAAGGTCAGGAGTTAGATTGGGTCCATGGACAATCCTTGCGCACCTGGAAACTCGTGATCTTGAGAATCGTTTCGCTTCCTAAAATAAAATGAATAAAAATATAAATGGTTCCAAGCTGAAACTCGGTAGACACGAGAAATCGAACGTACGAACGTGGAATATTCTCTCAGTGCCATTGGAGCGAGAGCAACGAAGAAGAGCGTGGGAAGGATAAATCGATGCGAGCGTGAAAGTGGTTGTTTTTTTTTTTTTAACAAGAAGACGCTGTAGTATGTACGATAAATAGTATTTAATGTTGGGAAATGTGCAATAATAATAACGACCCATCGTAATTGAGTACTTAACGGATTCTTGGCGCGAGATTTCTCGGGGAATCCACCGAAACGTAACGCTCGTCGTTTACTTGGCAAACGAAACAAACGAGAGGGGCTCGTGTCTCTCTCTCTCTCTGTTCGTCGCGAAATGCAGTGCGAACGGACACATCGATTTGCCAAATAATGATCACACTTCAGAAAGGTACCTTGTCAAAACTAGGCTAAATGAGACACGGTTTGTTTTCTCCAAACGAGACACACCGCGAGTATTCTCATATATTATATATATATATTTTTTTTTTACAACGCTGTAAACTCTATACTCAGAAAAAAAATAAACGCTGAAACGTTACGAGTGTCTCCGCAAAACTTTCTCGTCAACCCATCTGCCCGCTCATCCCGACGTCGTGTTCACGGCCACTGGAAAGTGAATACATAATCTCCGAGGTGTCTTATCATATTTTTCTTCGTTTCTAATTAATATGTCCGTCGTTGTGCTCGCATCCATTAGAACGCTGATAATTAATTGATCGCGGCCGCGACGACTGGACGCCGCGGGGCAATTAAAAAAACAAAATTTATGTTCCGTGGCGGTTAAGCGCGTTTTTATTTATTTCAATTTCTCGTTGATACACAGGAAAGCCAGTTATTAAAATATTCTGAGCACCGAGCTTAATCGACTAACGAAGTTTCGAATTTATTTCACGAAAATAACTGGTCGTGTTAATTGCGAAGTTTTATGGTCAAAATCCAACCAGCGTACAAATTAAATTTACTTCTACTTGCACAATCGACGGGCAAATGTCAAATGATAATTAACCAATTTGTCGATGACCACAAATTACAGAAATCCAAGCAGCACGGCGAATAAACTGCGGTCTCTCTATTTCTGCCAAATGCTATTCACGCGAGGAAATCGAAAATACGCGAGACAACCACAAACGATTTTCGTATTCACTTTCTAAGCCGTCGGGAGGCGGCGATGCAAATTTCTTTCGCGGGTGTAAAAATTACGAAGCGTCGGCGAGCGCATCGACCGGACTTAATATTTCACCGTCGATTAACCATAGGCATCCCGACGGAAGTTCGATAATACTGTTAGAACGTCGAGCCATTAACGTCCCGCGGATAATCCGCCAGGCACAATGCTCCCCGCCCCCCCCCCCCCCCCCCACCCTCAACCACCCCCACCCCCGATCAACCCCCACCGAGCTGTGCCTCGTCTACGCGGATCGATAAGCCGCCCACCGTCAGCGGCAATTAGATTTAATTAGCGGATCAACATAGTACGAGTAAAAATTTGTGAACCGCGACACGATCGGTATCGTCTCGTGAGCGATGGCGGCGGCGATTTCGTGTTTTCACGAGTGCGAGTCGACTCGCAGCACGAATCGTATCGCTCAATCTAACTGACGCTCCGAGCAATTAACAACGCAAGCGTTTAACGCGCTCGGCCGACGCGTCCGAAGCGAGTCGAGTGATGCACCTGCAGCCGGTGGTGGGAGAGACCGGGGCATGTTGGACCAGAGTAAAAATGACACGTGATAAAAAATTGGTCTTCGTATACGAACCTCCTGTAAATTCACTGCAAGTCGCAATTAATTTTCACTCGGTGACCACGAAAAAAGCCTAAAGCTGAGTGTCAAAATATGGAAGAAACGTAAGATTTTTAATTGCGTCCCTTTCGAGTTATTCCACGCGTTCCAATTGGCCCCGGCCTCCCGTACGTGGAATAAACTCCCACTGCGCCCACGCAGCGATGGGTTTCTTCCACGTGTTCATCGCGCTCTCAAGACGCTCGTGGGGCACGACGCGAGGCAGGCACGAGCCAACGGGCAGTTAATGCGTGTGTTCTAGAGCGCGTAGAGCCTGGCGAACGTGGCAAAAGTAATGACCGCGTGGGTTGTTTGATCTGCGGGCTCGCGTTCGAGTTGGGATAATTCACCGACACAACGAAACGGATCTCGCAAAAACAAAGATATACACAAGAAGGGTGCATCGATGATTCATCCTCCGAGACTATTATCACCCTCATACTGATAAAACGCTTATAGTGATAAGCGTTTTTAATTTATTATTCGAAACCTGAAAAATGGAAAACGTTCCAACCATTCCATGGATATCCGATTCCGGTTCATTGGTCAGGACGTCCGTTCCATTTGCGGCCGCGATCAAGGTTGTCGTAAAATCAAGTGAAATCTGTATCGACGCAGAAAATATGGATACACAGATATAGATATACGTGTATATTGTACTGTAGGTGGAAATCCCCCCTCTCTGCGTACTTATGGCGTGTACCGAGCGCGTGGAAGTGTTCTGCTCGATGATTTTCATAATAACAGTCGTGCCCCGCGCGCACATCCTAAGCGCGCGCCTCCGGACTCCCGCAATGATGGGCCCAACGCGGGACAAGACTTTTCCAGCTGCGGTCGCGTGTCGCGAATGAAAGTATCCGACGGTCTCGACCGCCGTTGCCGGACTGTATAGGATAATATTTAGAACGATATTTTTCACTTGGTTACCAGAGTGTATAAAGAAAATCGCGTATCTACTATGTGGCTCAGTTCTCGCGCGGAGGTTCCAACCGAAGGTACCAACTAGTCGTCGGCCAGTGCGAGAGAAGACGCGCTCGCTGCGAGACGCAACGTTCGCTGCTTCGTTTTAGTCTTGGGGACTTTTTTTTTTTCTTCGCGTCGTCGCGATCGATCGATTGGACTTAAATGTGTACGCAAGATTTGGTGTGACAGCTTCGTTGCCGAAGGACATTACGACTGCAAGATCGAAGAGGCGGGCCACGCGCGCCGCTGTGGGACAAAATGTTGATTCAACATGTAAGTTTTGGAGATTCGGGTGTGAAGGTTGAGAGAAATTCATTGAGATTGATTGAGAATGGGGTTTAGAGGAAGCCAAGGTTTTAATTTGTGTCTTCAGTTTGATGAACTGAAATTTTAGTCTTCGGTTGAAAATTGTGATAAAATTGGGCGTTTCATGGTAAATTAAAATGTAGTATAAATAAAATTCTTGTTTGATAGTCACAAGCAGAGTTGTATGAATCTGGCAGAAAAGAATTTGATTTTTCCAAATTATTTGCAACGCACTCGCAATGTTCTTGATTTGCGCGCAAGAAACGTGGAATCCGCTGACTTTCTCACCATAAATAAATAGTTCACCGCGAGACTTCGAGAGATCTCGGCGCAGCGAATATGAATTGGAAATGAAGATTCCGCGCAGATGCGTTTTTCTACCGCGCAGCTTTTATTCAACTCAATCGCCCGTTCCGCGCACAGCGTACGCGCCGGGAGGATCCGCGCGCGCGGCGGTCTCCGCGTGTGTAGCGGCTACGAAGAGCGCGCGCGGTGAGAAAGTCCCATGAACAGTTTTGGTTCCATGCACATCCAGATCCTATTCGCATTATAAAGCGTGCGTGTTCCACTAGTTATCTTTTTACTTTTTCCTTGCTTTTCTTTTCTAGGTCAGCTCCTTGAAATTCTTCTCGCCTGTTTTGAGAGCATTATTACTCGCTATTGGATACTTAGTGAATTTAATTGACATGTCGAAACGTCTAGAAGAATTTGCAGTTGAATCGAGTGTAACATTTTTTTTTTTTTTTTTTTTTTTTGTTCGTTCGTTTTTTTCGATTGTTCTTTTCGTCGTCGTCGACCAGTTGATCAGGGGAATAATATGACAGAAATTAAGAAGAATTATTAAGAAGAATTATTCGTTCGCCACGACTTTTAATTGAGTTACAAATTAAACGCGTCTTTGTCTCAAGTGATAGCCTGTCACTTTCATAAAAACGTAGATCGTTCAATCAGACAGGAACGAAGAACAATAAAGCATTACGAAAGGTATATTAATCCTGTGTCCATTTTGGCAGGTGATCATTTTGCTGCTAAGTTGGACGTGCGTCAGAGCCATCGAGGATGAGAAGCCGCCACCGCCGAGCGATGCCTTCGATCAGGTGGCGACGGCCTCGGAAAATGCGCCATCCTATTCAAGCCCCGCAAAATCGGCGCCCGAGTCAAGAGCTCCGGACGCCGTGAAAGCCGCGAACATTCACTACGAGAACTCGAACGGATTCATCCCGATGACCGCGGTGGACGGTGGTCTTCACGCTCGAACCGACGATCGTCAGATCAACGTGACCTTGAGTGACAGCGAAGCGTCGTCATCAAACCTGGCGACGCACTCGGTGTCTGGTCTCATCGAGGATGACCCCGCCTACTCGACCGAGGCGAGGATGTTCCTGAATCTCCCTGGTCCCGCGGCCGATCGCCGTTCTTTCGACGCACAGGACGGTCAGAACGAGTTCGAGATCCTCAAGGTCACCAACGAGACGCCGGCGATCGCAAATTACCACGAGTTCTACGAGAACATGCAGAACAATCTGAACAACCGCAACAAGATCGGCAGCGCGTCGACGCGTCACTCGACGAACACGGAGCCCGAAAGTGGCCGAACCGTCGCGCAGAATCAGCGGACCAAGGAGCGAATAAAGAAGATCGAGAAGTACCTGACGAATTTCCACGGCGAACGCGACATCGACGATCCGTACAGATCGCCGTACTATTCGCACGGCAGCGCGAGCAACAAACCCGCGACGAGCCAGAACAAAGAGATATTCGAGCCGGAGAAAGTTTCGGCCAATTTTCATCAGCACTCCGGCAGCTCGAATTACGACGTCTACGGCGAGAGTCCGTCCGCCCGGCAGAGGTCGTCAACGTCGAGGACCAATTACGACGACGGTGCGACGAGATCAAAATCGTACGGTCACTCAGCGCCGAATAAGAATCGTCATGTCAACTCGAAACCCGTGGTGGTCGTCGAGCCGGGCGACTACAAGTTGGACCTGAAGTACGGACCCCAGCAGGTCGTCGGTAAGGTCTCCACCCTGGACGACTACAGGAGTCCGAAGTCGCGCAAGGAGACCGTGGAACCTAGTGGACGCGACGGTGATTCCCATATCAACTCCGAGGATCGTTATGGCCACAGTTACGAGAGGCTGGAAGACGCGGGCGACTATTCCGACGAGTCGAGCGACTACATGGAGATCACCGAGAAACCCCGAAGAATGCACAAGAACCGAAGACGTCCTTATTCCCCGGAGAGCAGCTCGAAGAGGCTGCCCAAGGAGCACAGAGGTCATACGAATGACGATCTTGACTTGGACGATTCAAGAAAGCATAATTCCGCCACGAGGGCCAAGCAGCACAGACCTAAGGCCAAGCCGAGTTACTGGATCGAGGATGACCGCAGTCCCATTGCCGAAGAAAGCCTTGAAGATCAGACGAGAACTCGTCCTCCAACGAAGACCGAGGGGAAAAATTCGAAGCACCAACATTCCAAGGGTAAAACTGTCACTCAGTGGAGCCAAGTCGCCCCGAACATCGAGATCTCGCACTCCGACGGCTACCAGGTCGACCAGGTCGACAAGCCGAAGCTCCTGGTCCCGGTCAACCTGAACTTGGTACCGTTCGCCAATTTCGATCATTCCACCGCCCTGGGAAACAGTCAGGGCTTCGACTTCACGAACATCCCGAGTTTCGTCACCGCGACGCCGATGGTCAGCACACCGACTCCGCTGTTGAGCACCGGTCATTCCGTCGTCGCGCCCAACGTCGCGTCCAACGTAGTCGCCAACCCTGGAAACGCTCCGAAGAACCAACCAGCGCCGTCAAACGGCAACTACGGTCAACCCACATCGGTGCCCGACATCATCGTCGGTCAGAACTCCTACCAGAATCCCGTCCAGGCGGTTCTCCTCCCTCAGATCAACGTCAACAAATACGCACCTGGTTACAGGACTCACTACTTACCCAGCACGGTCGCTCCCATGTTCACGGTCACCCAGACGATGAGCCCGAACGTCCACCACCTGAACCCAACGATGCAGACCGTCCAGAACTCCCAGCAGGTCCACAATTTCCCGAGCACCGTGACCCCGCGACCCTCGAACACCGCGAACCAGAATTCGCACCATTTGACGATGAGCCCGGTGTCACCGGTGACGCCGCTTCAGCCGCAGCTGCTGATGCCCCAGCCGACGCTTCAAAGCTTTCCGTTACTTCAAACGCCGTATCATAATTCGAACTACAACATTCTCGTGAATCCCAACGGTCTTCACGGGCAGAACGTCGTGCAGCCAGGAAATCAGGGACCAACGACGCCGAGTCCTCAGCCGTCGTCGACGACGCTACAGGCGAATTCGATTTCGAACGATAATCTGCAGGGATCGGAGTCGCAGATGAGGAAGAACGGTGGGCATAACGAGAACCAGCAGTTCCTGGCGACTGCCAGTTTGTCGGTTGGCAACGGCGCACAGCATCAGCAAGGAAATAGCATCAACAACAATAACAACAACAATTACTACAACGGGAATCAGAACAACCAACAGCAACAACAACAGCTGCCAAGACCACAGCAAAACGAGCATTTCTACCAGGTCTACAGGGATGATCAGAACAATAATTACAATAATATCAATAATAATAATAATAACAATAATAATAATAACAACGCTCAAAGAATCAAGACTTACGTGCACACCGCTCAGATTCTCCCGGGAATCATTCATCAAGGTCAAAATATTCCCATCAACTTCAACGGTCAGAGCTACGCGAACATCGGGGCTCAGCTGCAGGAGCAGCAGAGCGCACCGACGCCGAGTATCGTGGCGCAGAGGCCGCGTGATCAGAATCAGCAGAATCAACAGATCCTGAAGGCGGCCAACGACATCTTCGAGAACACGTGGAAGCAACTGCAACAGCTGCAGACGACTGACGACGCCTCCAAGAACTCGCCTTATCAGCAGCTCTACCGGGTAAATGACAACTTGGGCAGTACGAGCAACGACAACGTCAACGCCGTCAACAGTCTGCAGGGCGCGAACTCGGCGAAGGCTCATCTGCCGGTTCTGGGAGCGCAGAACGTGGAGATCGTGAATCCCAACATCAGACCGAGTCCCGTCGATATGACGATGTTGAGTCCTTATCAGACGCTGCATCACTATCCAGCCGCGGTGCTGACGACGCCGATACCGATATTCAGCACGACCGCGAGCTTCCTGACGCCGCGACCGATCATGGCGACCACTGTTCAGCCGATCAATCTTCAAAGTTACGTCGACTCGCTGACGCAGATGGGATCTCACAGCAATCAGGTCAACAAGTTGGAATCGGCGCCTGGATCAAGGACCCAAGAGCAGCAGCAGCAACAGCAGCTGCAGCAGCAGCAGCTGCAGCAGCAGCAGCAGCGTCCGCTCTTCAATCCCATCAACTTCGTGCCCAATCTCGACCTGATGAAGAGTCAGTCGATGCTCAACAGCAAACTCACCGAGCAGCTGCCGCATCAGTTGAACCTCGTACCCCTAGTTCCAGGTGGCAACTTCTTCAAGGGCACCTACGGAGCGCAGACCGAACTCGTTCAGAAGCCACGACTCAGCTCGGACCTGGAGAAATACGCGGAGGAAATGTTCAAGGAGTCGATGAAGACGATCTACAGCACCCACAAGTGGAACAACGATCGTCGAACACGCGGTAACTATAGCGCCGCCGAGTTGAACGACCTTGCGAAGCTGAAGAGCGAGCTGCAGCGATTCAAGGCGTCGCTCTCGGACGCCAAGCAACCGGCGAAGGACCTGCTGGAGGGTCATTACTCGGAGACGAAGATACGGACCGCCGAGCCGTCCAGACCGACGAAGAAGCCCGAGCTGTCGATCGCCGCGATTGAGCAGCTCTTCAAGTCCGACTTCAAGCACAAACCCTCGTCGTCTGACTCGTCACCGAATTCGCATCACAAGAATCGCCCGACCGGTGGCCACGGATCGTCGAGGCCGTCGAACGATCACTTCAACGACTTTAAGAACCTGATGCAACTGAGTGACTACCTGACGCCACCGAAGCCCAACTCGTTCGTGTCCAAGAGTCCGTTCATCGATGGTCCCAAGCCCAAGAAGAGACCCGGGCAGTCGCCTTCCAGATACAACAAAAGCAACAACAACAATAACAACAGGCCGAGACCAAGTGCTCTGGTTTCCCGACCAGCTTCTGGTCCCGAAGCATCAGCGAGCAATCATCTGGAATCCGGCATCCGCGGCGACGGTTCGCGCTACGAAAAGCATCATCAGCACCGACCTGGAAAGTACTCAACGCGCGATGGCGACCGCTACTACTCGGACTATCGACGCGAGCCGAGCTTCGACAGTTACCCGACCTTCACGACGACCTCATCGCCCGACAGCGGCGAGCAGACCTCCAAGACCGACTACTACGATATCAATCATCCGCGCATGCACAATCTTCTGGGTCTGCTCATGAAGAATAAGCAGCTGCCGCACGGCAGCCCACAGAGCTTCTTCAGGGACGACGACGAGCTGCAGCAGTACTTCGAGAACGAGAAGCGCCGGATTCACGCGCAGATCTACGACGAGACGATGAGGAACTTCCAGAAGAAGGCGGATGGCCCACCCGTCAACATGGGACCACCAGCGCCGGTCAATGTGGCCCAGGTCCGGTACTATCCCGGCAGAGATGCTGCGTAGTAACTCGACCTTCATCGTGCGTCGAACATTGACGGCGATTCACGCGATACCCTCCCAAAGAAATCCACGTCGATCGCCGATCGCCTTGGGACTCGCCGTTGTTGTCGAGCCGAAAAAAATCCGTGTGATTACTCGGATCACATCGACACCTGTTCATCTCGTTCATCTTCACCCTAATAGTATCTAAGTACGTTCTAAGCTATTTCTAAGGGGAATTCTCGACTGATTAAGTGGAAAACACGGAAACCAATGCGTAATGTAACCTCGATTACGAACTGTACATATGAAAACGTAAGATTATATAAATGTGTAATATAATTGATCGCCTCTGTCGTCTTTCCCACGGTCCATATTTTTCGATCCCTTCCAATTTCTATGCGCACTTCGCTGAGCTACTTAATTTAGATACCACAGCCGATTTGGTTGCAGCTGCACCGCATTCGCCGCGCGGAGGCTGGAAAATTGAAAACCTGTGACGACACAGCACTATATTTCTTTCACGTTTTGACACCAGAGTCTCCGAAAAAAAACGCTGTCCGCCCAATGGTGGATGTGCCAGCCGATGCGCAGCTAAACGGTCGCCAATCAGCGCGGTGGCAGCGTGAAATGCTGGTCAACTCGGGGGAACCGCGGAAGCCGCGAGCGCCAACCGCACAATCACCAGTGTCTGAACTATAATTCATAGTAACACGATTGGTCTTGTTTATTCAGCCTTTATTCATCCTCATGACCGATCAATCTCTCAATCGCTTCAAGGTTAAGTTGTCAATTTGTGGTCACCCAAAAAAAAAAAGGAGTCATCCCAATCTTAAAATGATTAAATAGGTAGAAATTCGTTAAGCCAAGAAATAAAGTGCTGGCTAAGCGACTAATCAGTTCAATTAACTAATTGATCAGCTCCGAGTCGGTGATTTGGTTAATCCAACCAATTCGATCTCATCTGGTCCAAATCCGACCAATTACTTCACCCAGCGCAGAACTCTCGTTCTGTCGTCCGGAGCTCGACCGCTGCCCAGCAGTCGTGACGCTCCAGAGCGTCGAGGAAATCCTAGTTGTGAAATCGTCGCAAGTACCGGACAGTCCCGCCTGTTCCTCTGTCCCGTTTCCCTCCTACTATTCACTTTCTTCGTAGCTGTTTCCTCGAAATGTCGCGAGAACGTTGAGGCGCTGACGCCGAGCTGCGTCCCCTTCGAAGACTTTGGGTGTAGTCGAACGGGTGAAAGTCAAAACAATCGTTGGACCCGGCGACACAATACCCGGATCGCTCGGTTCCGACCACGGAGGTGACACTCTTTACCGGGAATTTTCACTTTTCCACTTCGCCGTTATAACGATTATTACGGCCGTAAGAAAATACCATAGATTTCTTCGACATGCCCCGGTAAAGTGGGATTTAAGCGGCACTTATCGAGCCTCGAAGATTGATGACCGACGGCGACGTCGATCGGCGCTCGCTCGCTGCAACCGCACAGGAAACAATTCATTGTCTTCGGTCAACGTGCACAACCTGTCAACCAGGCGATTCGGGTGACGCGATGTAAGCTGAGTGGAGCGATAATGACAAAGTCGTAATTTTTTTTCATGAACTACCCCAAGCGTGTCGAATCTGTGACATGTTCCTGCGTAGAGGTGACATTCGTAGTCACTGTCGCTATTGTGAGTCACGTTACGTTCTTTTTTTGCTTCGTCCGCCTCTCAGTGAGACCCTCGAGGCTTCCACCTTTCTCCGCGCGTAGCGTTGGCCCGGATAGTTACCGCTTGGAATTTATCGTTTTTCACGGCTTTCTTCGGCTCGCGGGGAAACAACGAGACGAAGCGGACGCCCGGACCGAGTAAGTCTGATGAGTAGAGTCTGTCACGCGCGACGACGCCGATGATATTATATCGGACACTTCCACCGATTAGTCCCGCAAAGAATCGAGTATAAAGGAAAATCGTATTGGAAAAGTGTAGCAGCTGCATCGAATGCTCCTTATTGTGTGCCATCTCCCTTATACACAGTTGCTTGTCACTCGGCGTCTCCCTGGGTGTCAATTAATCACAAAAAGCCGGAGGCAGTTTCCAGCCCCGGCAAAAAAAGTCCAAGCGAAATGGGTAACGCCCCGCTGACGCCGACCAATCCGACGAGACGTCGACAGATATTTGAATCACCGTTTCTTCGGTCGACAATTGGTTTTTGTCGCATTTAGAAAAGTGCGATCGGTTCCGTTGTCTCGCATCGCTAATCCTCGAGAATATAAAAGACTCGGGGAGACGATCGGGCCGACCAGTAAAGATCGAGCATTAGTTTCAATCGGATCGGCGTTATGGGTACCATGCTGGTACGTGTTAGTCCAAAAAATATTTTTTTAGTATAAGCAGTGCACAGTTTTTTTTTTCGAAGATAGTATTTTCGACAGTGTCGACAGGGTAGTGATGTGAAGCTCTAATTGCAACTAATCGGAACGCGGTTCTGTGACCGCTGAATTGTGGCGATAGGACTAACGTGGAAATTATCAACGCGATCCCAAAATTAATTTCTCGAAATCGTGTTATAAAGACTAACAAAAAGCCAAAAATATCGACGATAAAAATAACAAAATTAAGGGAAAGAAGTTTCCTAAGAGTAATTGTAAAATAACGGCCATCCTGCATTTTGATAGCCTGTGAACTAGTTTTATTATTATCGCTTTGATAAAAGTCATTCTTCCTAAGAGTAATTGTAAAATAATGGCTATCCTGCATTTTGATAGCCTGTGGACGAATTTTATTATTATTGCTCTAATAAAAGTCATTCTGAATTTAAAAAGCTGAAAGCACAACACGACATAAAAGTGCTGTGACTTTTAATCTTAGCTTCCTAATCTCAAGCGTGTGGTCTTGTTACAGATCCTCAAGGCCGCACTCCTACTGGGCGTGGCAACCGAGTCGATGAGTTACGCCGTGACGTCTTCGTCCACCAGCGAGCGACCCGTCACCACGACGACGTCAAAGTCGAAGCGCGACTTCACGACTCCGTCGTCATCGCTCAGTTGGTCCACCGAGTCCGGCAACTACCAGGGTAGGAAGGCGCACAACGCGCCGTACAGCACAACGTCGATACCGCGTGACCCGCTGGAGGCCGAGACGACCGTGAGATCGGTTTCGGGTCACGAGCCCTCGCAAAGCGTGACCTACAGTCCTTATCAGTACTACGACAGCAATGCCTACAGTCAGTACAGTCGTCCACGCAATCAGCATTCCACCCAGACGACCAGCGCGCAGCCGCCTCTTCAGGGTGGTTTCCAGGCGAGCAAAGACCCCCGCCAACTCGGTTCAACCAACGCATTCAAAAAGACGTCCGCCCTCTACACTCCCCAGTCCAGTCAACGTATCCAAAACAAATTGTCGGCCAACGGTCAGAATTCCCAGTATTTCGCAAATCCCAGCAGTTACAGGATCCACTCGGAACCCAGCAGCAAAAATACTCCACAGATAACCCTGAGCTCATTCACGACCTCAACGAACGGTCAGAACTTTCCCAAGTTCAAGTCGCAGGCGCAGACCACGCAGACTCGACCGAATCGTCGCAGTCCGGGAATCGGTTCGTTCGACAGTCTGCCGCGATTCCGATTCAATCCCACTTCGTCGTTCAGCGTTCAGTCGACTCCACTCGTGACCGCGGCTCAGCGTTCCAGAAACACTGTCTACCCTAGCAACTCCTATCACGGCGCCAAGAGCCTGGACATCGCTCCCACGACGTCATTTTCCGGAGAACTTTCGGGAGGGTCTGGTTTTAAGTCTTTCAACGGCCTAGGCGACAATTATCAGTACGCGGGTGGAGCAGCACCTGGCGCCGGTTATGCCAACAAGCAGGTGTCCATTCCCGAGACCCTGCAGTTCCAGAACAGTCCGCAGGTCACGGGCTTTATTCAGGCATTTGAAAACGAGCCGGTTCTTCTGGGTGGCGGCCTCGATTATCAGACCCAACAGTCTTCAGGTCTGAGCTTCGACTTTCCAAAGTCCACTCAGAACAGCCTTCAATCGGGTGGGGGTTCCTTTGGGTCTCAGATCGGTAACTATCAGGGTCGCATCCTGCCGGTTCACACGTCGAGCAGCACAGCGCAACTTCCGCAATACAAGGGC
The DNA here is from genome assembly GCA_964034905.1 of Itoplectis maculator. Lineage (NCBI taxonomy): Eukaryota > Metazoa > Arthropoda > Insecta > Hymenoptera > Ichneumonidae > Itoplectis > Itoplectis maculator. The sequence goes on from OZ035870.1 coordinate 4,916,331, forward strand.
GCAAGCATAAACGCGTTTGGCAACGGCGATTACGCCAAGCCTGACGGTGGCTATCAGCTTCTGGCTAATCAGCCGCAGTTGCACTTTACGAGCGCGAACCCGCTGCAATCGGTCGGCGGTCACAGACCAACGATCTACCACTCGAACAGACCCTTCGAACAGATTCGAACGGATGTGGAGGTGATAAACAAAAAGCGGCCAATACCCAAACCGGATATTAGTTACGAGCACGATTTCGACGGAGGTAATTAAGGTTTCGATTACTGTGGACCTTGACGAGCGAAATTGGAAAATGCTGTATTACGTTTTGCAGGTTTCAAGATCGGCAAGGACGTCGGTCAGTTCAACGCCGACAGCGTCGACGACGTTTCCGCTCCGGCCAAGAGTCCAGTTCGCGACATCAGCTTTGAATTGCCCTCGTCGAACCTGTTCAATTCCTACGACGAGGCGTTCGGGAAATACTCGAAACTCGCGTCCGTCGAACAGGACAAAGTCAAGGTCAGTCCGAAGCCCGTCTACCTGAGCGCCGAGGTCGACGTCGACGACGACGGCGATGACAAGTCCGGGGAATTTCGTTCGAGTTACTCCGACGGCGTGGAACCTGTCAGCAGCTACGAGGATGAAGACGAGGAGGAAAGTCGACGGAGCGAACGACTGGAAACACGGGGCGGGAGAGATCAGAAGAAAGGCCGGGACAATGATGGCGATGACGATGACGACGACGACGAGTCCGACGCTTACAAGAGCTACGGTGTCGATTTTGAAAAGGAGTTTGAGGAATCTTACCGGAAGGAACTTCCCAAAACTGGTACGTGTTATTACTAAAAAAAAATGTCATTGACAATACAGATATGTCCCATATAATTGCACATAATATCTTCATTGCGTTTCCATGTTTAATCGTGCGCTCAATTTGTTCAAAGATTACGTCCACGTGAAGGAGGTGCCGGAAATCGAAGAGCCGACGTCGGAGTCCAAGAAGCGCACGACCAGTCGCAACAGCCCGAAGACGTCGCGAGGAGGCACGAAGCAGAAGAGCCGACACGTCGTGCAGACTGAGTACGAAGAGCCGAAGGAGTACGAGAGTTACACGACGCACAAGTACGAGAAGCCCAAGGAGTACGAGAGTTATACGACGCGCAAGTATGAGAAACCGAAAGCCAAGGACAGCGAGGGTCACGGCACGAGGAGTTCGTTCAGGACGACGACAAGCAGCGCTGAGCCCGAGACGAAGGACGCGTTCGGCTACAAAGTGACGCGAGACCGAGGCACGAAGAGGTACACGAAGCGCGAGGACTCGGAGATGGCGGCGTCGGACGAGGACGAACCGGTTCAGGTCTATCCGAGGAAAACCCCGAGTATCACTCGGGACTCCGCGTTCGGTCGACCCTTCAACTCGTCGAGGTCGAGCTCGACAGTCCAGAGGTCGGCGAGTCCGACGCTCTCGCCGATCGAGCTGATAAAAACATTCACGTTTCCGCCCTTCAGCAGCGCCCGAGCAGCACAGGCCAAACAACCGGCGACGAAACAAATTTCCAGGGCCACCGACTCGTACGGAGCGCCGTCCCTTGGCGTTCAAGCGTTCGTCAGTCCCGACGTGCAAACCTACAGCCTGCCACTGATGCACCAAGAGGGTCTGAGATATTTCGCAAGCGGACCAGTGGTCCGGGAATTGGCCGGAATCTGATCGAGCTCCAGAGATTTTATCGACACTAATGTCGCGTTGTTGTATTATATATATTATTATTTTTTGTTAAACGAAAACACGTCAGCGAGATGCGGATAAAATGCTCGTGCAATTTTTCAATCAAAAAATATCATGTGTTGCTGTTGATGTACGTGGAAGGAATAAACACGATGTTGACGATCGAAGGAAAGGCGGATCGGTGTATAACGTTTTATTATTTCCTATTTTTATTTTTATCTTTTATCTTATTACTTGATTATCCGATGAAAGTAGTTTCGTATTCATTTACCCCTTTAGTGCATACTAGGCTAATCACACGCGCTGGCGCGTGTGCCCGAGATACTTTTGCGCTGCTGCGCTCTTATAAAGCTTTAAAAGGTTAAATCGCAACTAAAAAACCCTTGTTCAGTTATTTTTTAACAGAAAAAAAAAGGAATTTGTCGTTTTGCTTGTCAGGAATCCTAGATCTGGCCGCCTGGCCAAAAACAGCCCAAATCGGGGTCACGAAATTAATTTTTTCAAAATATCGACTTCTAACCTATACCATCGTTCTCAAGTCGCATATTCTACCCCTGAAAACACTGGTTACAACCCTTTTTTAGTTGATTTAAAAAAAAAAATTTTGGTCGAACAGTTTGTTAGAAAACGTAGATCTGGCCGCCTGGCCAAAAACAGCCCAAATCGGGGTCACGAAATTTATATTTTCAAAATATCGACTTCTAACCTATACCATCGTTCTCAAGTCGCATATTCTACCCCTGAAAACACTGGTTACAACCCTTTTTTAGTTGATTTTGAAAAAAAAAAATTTGGTCGAACAGTTCGTCAGAAATCGTAGATCTGGCCGCCTGGCCAAAAACAGCCCAAATCGGGGTCACGAAATTTATATTTTCAAAATATCGACTTCTAACCTATACCATCGTTCTCAAGTCGCATATTCTACCCCTGAAAACACTGGTTACAATCCTTTTTTAGTTGATTAAAAAAAAAAAAATTTTGGTCGAACAGTTCGTCAGAAATCGTAGATCTGGCCGCCGGGCGGAAAACCGCCCAAATCGGGGTCACGAAATTTATTTTTTCAAAATATCGACGTTCTGAAGTCGCATATTATATCTCTGAAAAGAATGGTTTCAACCCTTTTTTAGTTGATTTAAAAAAAATACGATATTTGACAGAACTTTCAAAGTTATCAAGGACAAATGAACTTGGACTCGGTCTGAGAGTTCCAGCCAATCACAGCTCGAATAGTTTGCTAACAATGCTTTTCGTTACTCATGAACTTTTGAAAAGAGTGATTGCTAAATTTTCTTTAATAAATCGAATCTCTTAGTTTTTGGACAACATTTGGTAGATTTTTCAAATTTATAGAAAGACCGGTTTGGTCGACATGGTTGCCTGCAAAAGTGGCGCAAAGATCACACAAAAAAAATCTTTCTCGTGATAGAAAAGACGCTTTTTTCCAAAACAATTTGATCCCGAGATTGTCGAGACTCTCGAGCGTCTGGAGTGAGAGTCGTGAGAGATTATTTCCTGTCTTCCCGAGATAAGACTCTTAATCTTCGTCCCACGCCAGACAACACGGTCTGGCGTTGTTGTCCGCTGAGCACGAGGAACGGATCGAAGCGTGTCAGTAATATCAGCGCACATCGGTGATTGCACACGGTGCCCGGTCGCATCGCCCAATCGTCATTAAAACCTTGCCGGGAGACCTGTAATTTTCGTCCAGCTCGATCCTATACGCGCGATTTCTTTTCCTCCCCCCCGCGAACTTTAATAGTTTTAATTAATCCCTCGGTTATTGTCCCGAACGACACCGAGCGTTCACCGAGGCGGCCATTTTTTTACCCATAAGATCGTATATAAGACCGATGACTCGAGGCAGTGGAGCATCAGTTCCATCACCAATCCTCCTGCAAGATGAAGACTGCTTTCGTGGTACCAGCAGAATTCGTCCTTCAATTTTGACTCGTGTCATTGAAACAGTAGCTCAACATTTTTTTTTTACCTTGTTTAGATCATCCTCAGCTTCGGTCTGGCGGCGGCCGTCAGCGCAGATTCGACGCCGGACGCCAAGAAAAAGGAGAAACGTGGAGTCGCACTGTTCGGACCCCCGGGTTACGACGTCTTCGGCGTTGTTCCGGCCTTCGGGACGACCGCCTGGGCGCCCGCTGGTTTGGGAAACTCCGCTTGGCCTTCTTCGGGCTCCGGTGACCTCGCCCTCGGACAAATTCAACTTCAGGAGACTCACAACGTCGCTCTTCAGGTATTACTTACTTGCTTCTTGATAACTTTCGACCACCGCGGTGACCTTGGGTCGATGAACGAAAGATTGACGATCCTTTTTCAGGCTCTGAAGGATCCTTATCCCGGAACGCCGAGCATCGCTTATCCCCCGGAGGTCGTTCGCGCCGTGCAGCAGGCCAAGGAGGCCAATCACAACGTTCTCGTGGCTCAGCAACGAGTCTCCGAGGCCAAGCAGAGCGCGTTGATCCAGCAGAAAATTGCGCTCGCCAAGGAGGCTGCGGCTCGCGAAGCTGCGCAGCGGTAAATTATTTATTCCATCGTCGTTGTATGCTCTTCAGGGTCGTCCAAAATCTCGTGAAATGGACGCTTAAGACTAATTGTCAAATATTTGTCAAAATAACATGATTTTGTTTTTAAATTGACTTTCAGGTCTGAGGAAATAGCTGCGCACGCTCAGGCCGAAGCGCGAGCCAGCGCGAAGCAATTGGTGGCTCTTCAGCAGCGTCTGGCGACGCTGAAGGACTCCGTGGCTGCGGCCCAGAGGGTCGCGGCCGCGAGGGAAGACGCCGCGGCCGCTGCGATCCAGCGTAACGCGTCGGAAACTGCGGCGGAACTTCGAAAACAGGACGTCGACAAGCAGATCAATCAGAGTGAACGGGAGGCTATGGTTAGTCAGGAATAATAATAATAGTCATCGCGTCAGTCGAAGAATATGAACGTAAAATGAATTTGCAGATTGAGGAATGATTTGCATAATCGAATTTGCATTTTCTCTTTTTGCAGGACAAGGACGTCGTCGCCGCCAGGGAAAATGCCATAGCCAGCGCGGTGCAAAACTCGGCTGCTCACAAACCCTCTTATCACCCCTGGGGATGAGCCTCGCGCTTTAATCAATACGCACCTCGTTATCGTATTCGTAATCAAAATAGTATCTAGCGGCATCGTTGTATAGCCAGTGGTGGTGGTTTTCGCGGGCATTTATTTTGTAAAACAGACACTTACCTTGTTGTTGTTATATTTCAATAGTTGTTGCAAATAAAAGTTGTTTACTGCAAAATATACCTACACTTTATATTTAATCTGTTTCCTGTTACACACTTGAGCAAACTTAAAAAAATAAAGACGATTGATTAAAAAATAAGTAAAAAAAAAATATATTTTCATCAACTATTACCTTAAATAATATTGCAAGCTCGAAAACAATTTGTCAGTTTTTGACTCAGTAATTAACTAAATTGTAGTTAAAGTTCTGATAAACTTGTTTTGTTAGACATTCTGACAATTTTTAAAAACCGTATTTACTCTCAATTTCCGGAAAAGTCGTTCGCGATCGTGAGAGACTCAAATCAATCCCAAGGTGCTTCGTGCCGTCGAGTCGTTCGGCTAAATCACGAAGCAGGAAGTCTCAGGGATCCCGAGAAGCTAGTCAGGTCCGGTCGCTTTGTAGCGAGAATGACATTACTCACCGAGGGGCGCGCAGTGGTCGCGGGTTTGCAAGATGCACTGCTTACGTGCGCGGCCATTGGGAGCATTAAGCTCGTCTCTTGTAATGACAGTGAAAGTGTCGGATAGCCAATGGCTGATCCGCATTTCGCGGCGTTGTAGTCGCCGGGACGAACAAGGTAAGGTCAGTCCCCAGTTGCGTGCCGACCGGCAACGAAGTAACGACCGAGAGCAAGAGTCGAGCGCGCGTGTCGTTATCGCGTATCCTGTATCTCCACGACGGGCGTGAGCACGCCATAGGCCCTGGATATAAACATCAGAGCAACCTCTATATGTGCTTATCGCTCTGTACGGGAGAAACTGGACGTCATAGTCACTAAATGGCTTTATCCAGACCACAGATCCATTCGATGGACCTGAATTAAACGATTTAAGAATTGCAATGATGTGAACTATCAACCCTTCCCTTGCCTAATAAGAATTCAGTAAGGGAGTGATTTAGGGTAGACAAAACAATTATGTAATTGGGCTGACTATGACCAATTGATTGAACTAGTCGCTTTGTTGGTCCAATCAATTGATAGATTGAATTAATCAACATATTTCGTCCAGGTCCAACTAATCGATGGTTAGGCCAACTAATCAGTGGTTAGGCCACCTAAGCAGTGCTTAGGCCAAATAATCAGTGCCTAGTCCAAGTAACCAGTGTTTGGTCCAACCAACTAATAGGCAGTTGGTTGAACCAATCACCAATAACCAACTATTTAGGCTACTTATTCAGCTCGCTAGCCTGATAGCGTAGTTATCCAAAGTCATCAGCTGCTTCATTCAAATCAATTGGTTCAATGACTCATCTACTGCTATTTACCGCAAGTCAATTGCGGTTACTGTCCATTTCCCTCATGCTTAGAACTAATACAGTCATCCACATAGATCCGAGCGCACTGAACCCGTAGCGCCACTCGTTTTCCCGCTGAGCTGACCTACATCATCGAGCGCTGTGAACAGTCTAGAACGTTTCGCACACGCTTCAAGCCGACAATCGAGCGACACTCATAACAAGATCGGGATCTTAAGCTCAGCGGAACTCGCAGCAGCTCTCGCAAGATCGAAAGACGATCTTCTCATATCGAATCGCCGTTCGCGAATAAACTCAGCCTCGCGATATTCCTCCGGTTATATCGAGCCCGGCGCGCAAGCCACCGCTTCGCCTTTCACGCGGGACCGACGCCTAAGACTCGTCCGCGGGGCGACCGGATGCCCTGCACTTTCATCGTCGCCGTTGTTCGCTTTTTTCCTCTTGTTTTCCGACTCGCGGCCACTTCCCGTGCTCCTTTTATCCCCCTCAGCTCAATCTCCTATTTGCTTTCCTTTCTTTTTGCCAACTTCAGACGTACCGAGAAACCGACGATATACATCATCATCATCGTCGTCGTCGTCGTCGCCACTCTCGATGTCGGTCGAATTATTTCTTATTTTTTCGTCCCTCTTCTTCAGCCTCGCCCGACCGAACGTAATCGGGAGACTGTTTCAGGATTTTTGTCGCACGGTTTTCCCGCCGAGGCGTCAATTAAGATCGTTAACGCGACGTTCACGGGTTTCACCTTGAACGACGCTGTCGCTTTCGCACGGAATTTGAAGCGAGGCCGTAAAGTTACCTTGTCACTTGGGGTGTTTTTCGTCGTACCAATTGCGAAGGTCGCGGAAATTATAGTTATTACGAGTCGAATAGGAGACAATAAATTCTGCTGTTATCCAAATCGAAAGTGGGTCAGTCCTTCCAGGTGATTATCGGTTAACTCGCAGAAGTAAATGGTCGGAGGTGTAATTTGCATTCTTCAGGTTCGAGACTCAGTCATCGGGTGCATCTGGTGGGGTGAACGCGGCAGCGGACGAGTGAAACCTACGGGGCGTAAGTGACAGTGGCGAATAAAAAGTTTCGACTCCACTTGATACCTGTGATAAGTGGAGCGTACAGCGAGGAGCGATCGGAGCGAATACGCAAATGGTACCTCGAGTCAGTGAACGTCAGCATCGAGTGTCGTCGTCCCTCAGTTGAGACGTCAACATTTGTCAACAGATTCAGGAATCAGGAGGTAGACTCTGGACTCCGTCTTCGTCGTCGTCATACCGGAGGGTCGTTTTGCAGATCGGAACTGCGCGGCGGTCCGGTTTCCACGACCGGGGACCGATGCCCCAGGTCGGCAACTCGCTCGCATGGCGGCCGCTTCATGGGAAGGGAGAAAGCTATACCTATAAAAACGAACGGTCCATCGGTCGAGCCACGCAGTGTAACATCGACCACGTTCGAGGACACCGTTTAACGTCGGACGAAAAATGCTTCCGATCGTGAGTAACAAAAAGACCATTACAGGGTGAAGATAATCGAAGGACGAAGCGTTTCAAGACGATTTCAATTCGACCCATTCAATGTGGATCCGTTTGTCGAGTTTGCGATGCTGACGAACGTCTCTTTGCAGGTCATCGTTGCCTGCCTATTGGTCGAGTCCATCCTGGCAGGTTACGCTCATGGTGGCGAATTGGGCGGTTGGCAGGGGTGAGTAGCTTTGTTTTTAAGATTATAAACACGTCACGTGACACATCTTGAATGACTGATAATCACTTTGCATTTGATGTTATTGCAGAGTCGATTATTCGTACGGTCACGGTTCGTCCCACGGTTTTGGCGCCGGTGCGATCAATCACGTGCAAGTCTCCGTGGGCCAGCCGGAGCTGAGCTCGTACGGAGGCTATGGCTTCGGGGGTCACGGTCACTTCGACGGGGGTCACGGCGGCCACGGCGGATGGGAGCATCAGCATTATCCTCAGCATCACTATACCCACGCGGTGCCAATCAGCCAGCACGTGGAGGTCAGCAGGCCTGTAGCCATTCCGGTTTACAAGGAAATCGGTGCGTCTGCTGACATTTACTATGTATTCCTATTTTTAAAAAATCTCGAATGGATGGCTAATGTGCATAATAATTTAATTTATGTATGCTGACTAATTTGATGTCAACCAAGTTCATCCAATACATTATTTTTCTTCATGCAAAAGAATTATCAATCTTCAATTCTACAACAGATTGAATAATCCATAACATGATATTAATTGTTCCTATCCATTTCAGGTGTCCCCGTGGCCCAACCAGTAGCGATCAAGGTGCCTCATCCAGTAGCCGTGGGCGTTCCGCAGCCGTATCCGGTTCACGTGCCGGTGGCGAAGCCGGTGGCGATACCGGTAGTGAAGACGGTGGCGGTTCCCGTCGAGAAGAAGGTTCCGTATCCGGTGGAGAAAATAATTCCGGTACCGGTGGAGAAGCCAGTGCCAATAACGATCGAAAAACACATCCCCGTGCCGGTCGAGAAGCCGTATCCGATTCACATACCAGTTTACAAGCACGTATTTCATAAAAGCAAGCCGAGTTACGGTCACGGCTGGTCACGGTAGAAAGAGAAGACGAAGTAAAAAAAAAATATAGCGCCAGAAGTTCAACGACGTCGCGGCACAGCGGCGGACCATTATGGACTCGTTCGTGCGAGACCGCGGCGAAGTCCTCGCCAAGCGCGCGCGATTCGCTTCAGCCAATCACGCGCTTCGCGCCCGACAATGCGACGCACCGACCAATCGGAGGCCGCTGCTGGGGCGCCACGAGCTTCAGGCATTGTTATAGAAAGTTAAACGACCTTTTGCCATTCTTATGCGAGCGACACAAACTGACATGAGGACAGATGACTGGAGGCGTCGTCGACAGCCTCGTCATATGTCCAACCGGAAATGGTCGTCGAGTCGCACGGTCGGTGCGCCAATCACCAATGTCGACGAGCATTTACTTTAAGTAGTTGTTGATTTTGAAATGTTACCTTGTTGCATTATTGTGTAAATTGCGCGATGGAATTGTGGTGACAATTATTCCGATGATACTTCGTTACCCCTGTTACATGTACATAATTTTTTTTTATTGTTTTTTTTACTTTTGTACCAAATAAAGTGATAATTTAACCAAAGCGATAAAGGTGATTTATGAGTGTTACTGATTTTCCTCTAAACTTCGGCTTTGCTCGTTGCCTCGTTCAATTGGGGAGGGGGAGTATTTTTGCTGATGCGGAAAATGATAATGATGATGAAACGCGAGATGTGTGTGTTTTCTCGCTAATGTCGTCGGAAAAACTACCGGCGGTTTTCACCCGACAGCCGCAATCCGCCGATACAGGTAATTAAAGAGATAATTTAACGATGCGAGATAGAATCGACGATTTGTATGAGTTATGGGTGTCTGGCTTGCCGTTGCCACTTCGGTCTCGTTATGCTCTCTTCACATGGCGAACACACAACGGGCCGAAGAACCCGAGCTGAGTCTCGTCGTTAAGTTACTCGAGCTCGCGCGAAACTTGGTGCACTGAACTTTAATTATTCTTATGATCAACTTTTTTTTTTCGCTGTGACGTTTTGCAGGAAAAGCGCGGGTGACAGGAAGTTACCTGAATATTTATTTCAATGTCATTTTACCCTTCATGAACTCCTCAATGAGAATCTTGGTTATTTTTGCAATGATAATTGAAGAACATTTTTTCTTATTAAAAATTGCGAAAGATGCAACATTGTTTTTATTTCATTGTTTCTTAACCAACTTATTGTAATTTACAGTAGCTCCATACATTTGAATCTCAATTATTCGTAATTTTGCAAAATAGTTCAACAAATAATTTTTATTCAATTTCAGAGTGTCGCAATCATTTTGTATTCAGTATTTTCATCAAGTTCACTTCACCAGGATGGAAAGTTATTTATAGAAAACACGTGTTCGTCGTATTTACGGCATTGCAGAGAAAAATTCACGAATACGAGTTCGACATACAAATTTACGATTGCAGAGTAAAATCATTAACTGCTAAAAAAAGAAAACTTGTTTCAAATCGAAGCCGAGAATCGAGACTGAAATACGAGTTCTCTTATCTCCACAGCGATCGATTCCGCGGCGTGGCGGGAATGCAATAGTATTAATCGTGGGTAGTTCACGGTGAAGGTAAGCAAATGCAGTCAGGGCCGGACAAGCGGAAGCTCGATGCGCGCTCGGAAGTCTCCGTCTGTGAACCGTGTATTATATCGCGTATTATATTTCTCGAAAGGATCCAAGACATCGGAGAGTGTGTAGCTTCCGAGAAATCATTGACCGGAACGGCGAGTGGCGAGTGCTGATGTTTAAGATTTTCTTACGGCTTCTACGATGACGCTGGACGCCAATCGTCATTTATTTCAACAGTCGAGTCTCTTCACAACGTGGCTGGAATATAAAACTGAAATATGAAGCTGGAGTATAATACGATATTTAACGCAATAATATTAATCGTAGGTAGTTCACGGTGAAGGTAAATTCACGCAGTCAGGGCCGAAGGAGCGGAAGCTCGATGCGCGCTCGGAAGTCTCCGTCTGTGAACCGTGTATTATATCGCGTATTATATTTCGCGAAAGGATCCGAGACATCGGAGAATGTGTAGCTACCGAGAAATCTTTGGCCGCAACGTCGAGTGGCGAGTGCTGATGTTTAAGATTTTCTTACGGCTTCTACGATGACGCTGGACGCCAATCGTCATTTATTTCAACAGTCGAGTCTCTTCGCAACGTGGCTGGAATATAAAACTGAAATATGAAGCTGGAGTATAATACGATATTTAACGCAATAATATTAATCGTAGGTAGTTCACGGTGAAGGTAAATTCACGCAGTCAGGGCCGAAGGAGCGGAAGCTCGACGTGCGCTCGGAAGTCTCCGCCTCTAGAGCGAACTATCGACCGTATATTAGATCGCGTATATATATTTTTCGCGAAAGGATCCGAGACATCGGAGAATGTGTAGCTACCGAGAAATCTTTGGCCGCAACGTCGAGTGGGGATGATATCCGAGTCGCGGTGTATCGGTCCACCGATACAGAGAACGAAAGGCAAGACGCCCAGACACGTCGCCCGAACATTGTTGAATTGTTCGGAGTTCCGCAAAAACCATCGGCTTCGCGGCGAAACAATCGCTCGCTCTCTTCTCGGCCCCCCGCGCGCGGAGCTTGTATGGCGCTGCCTACGCGAATCGCCGGACGGTCTGATACTGTTTCAGCCAACACACAGAGAGCGCAGTGTAATATAGAGTACCGAGAGAGCACGTCCGCCGTGGCAGTGAAAGGCGGTGCGGTATATTAAGACGGGGCATGGCGGAAGATGTACCAGTCATAGGAGAGAAGTCTCGCGCCGTAAACAGCAACAAACTTTGGTCCGAGCACCGAATCATGCGCTCCGAGATGAGAGTTACCGTGAGTTTAGGGGATGAAGTAATTAAAAAAAAAAACAAACAAACGAACGAGACAAGAAAAAATGTTGCGATTATAAATAATGCGAATTTTTTCGATTGTACTCGGAAAAATCGTAGTTTTCCTGGTGGTTAAGTGACGTCAGTTATTAGTCCCTATGACGATTTTTTTTAGAATTAATTCGACGTGCCTAAATCTTGTTAGCCTAAAAATGAGTCACGTGGGAAAAATTGACAGCTGTCATTAATTAGGGACACAGTATTTTTTTTCAAAGTGTTTAAGATGGTGGAACGTTGACATTTTTTTTTCTTCAAGGTGTTGCTGCTGTCGCTGACGACCCTGGCGGCCGCGGCGCCGGTGAACGTGCAGGCGTATTACGACCAAAATTCGGGGCAGTACTACGTGCCGATGTACGGGAAGATGTATCGGATCGAGAGATCGGATCACGAGGCGGCGTCGAGCGAGAGTTCGGGCTACGGCGGCGACGACTACGGCAGCAGCGGCGGCGGCGGTGGAGGCGGTGGCGAGTACGGAGGTCACGGTGGCTTCGAGAGCTCGGGATTTCACCCGTCGAACGGTATCCCGGGCGGTGACGATCATCACCAGGACTACTCGTCGTTCACCGGCTTCGACGGAGGTCACGGAGGTCACGAGGGTGGTTTCGGCGGTCACGATGGCGGCGGTGGTCACGAGGGTGGATTCGGCGGCGGTTACGACGGCGGTCACGCTCAGGTTCACAGTGTCCCCGTGTCGCAGCACGTCGAGGTCACGAAACCCGTCGCGGTGCCTGTTTACAAGGAGATCGGTATAAAATTAATTTGGAAAAGAAAGAGAAACAGTTTCTGACTTTGGCGACTAATGTCACAGGGATAAAAAAAAATAGTTCAAAGTTTATTAGTGATTCAATAGATCGAACAAAATTTGGGCGACCGAATTTATTCGGCGCCAATTCATTGGGAAACCATACAAATTTATTGTATATGAATTAATTAATTATTAATTTGTCGTCACAGCCAATTTAGTCGCTTAAGGCCCAACTGAACAATTATTTTTTCCCCCCCGAAAATTCGGGATGTCAAAAATATTCGGAAATCTAATTATTTTTTAATCCAACAGGAATTCCGGTGCCTCAGCCAGTGAAGATCCACATCCCACATCCGGTGGCCGTGGGAGTGCCGCAACCCTATCCCGTTGCGGTTCCGGTGTCGAAACCCTTCCCCATCCAGATAATCAAGACGGTGGCGGTGCCCGTGGAGAAGAAGGTGCCCTACCCGGTGGAGAAGCACATCCCGGTGCCGGTTGAGAAACCGGTGCCGATAACGATCGAGCGTCACGTGCCGGTGCCGGTCGAGAAGCCCTACCCGATCAAAATTCCCGTTTACAAAACGATCTATCATCACGCGAAGCATCACGGAGGCGGCCACAGCAGCCACGGCGGTGGCGGCCACGGTCATGGTCACGGTCACGGTCGCTAACGAGGCCGCGCGACCTTCGCGACTGAGAATCGTTCGTTAATCGCTCGGGGAAATCGGTCGTAAAAAAAAACGATCGATCGCGAAAAAAATGATCGAGAGTTCCCCGAGTCGCCCACTCGAGTCCTTGTTTTCTACAATCTTGTTATGTCTAACACCTGTACATATCTCGTTAATGTTTTTGTTTTGTTCTTTTTATACTATGTTTTCATTGTACTTTGTGTGACGTTGATTTATTCTTTTAATAAAAAAATATATGAAAAAAATGAACAATGTTGGTTCTCTCTGAAAATACAATGAGCCGCACTTTTCCTCGTCGCCGCCAGTGAAAGTAAACAAGAAACCGAGGGCGGAGTTCCGCGCGGTGTTTTCAGCGCTACCGCCGACGAAGTGCAGTGCAGATGCTTGTTGCAGGCTTCTCCGGCGTTATTAGCTGTGTAGTCCTGTAGTGTGGTACCGCTACGGAGCTCCGCGTGGACCGCAGCTCGAAGACCAGGCGCAGTGTCACGGTCGAGGGCATTCGCGCTGTAAGCGCGGGTTTCGCCGCCGGAGGGAGAACGATTTTGACGACACCTTCGTCTTCAAAGAGGCCGCTGAACTCGGCTTATTATTTTTATATTTCAATCACAGATGCAAATTGTTTCTTTATATTCTATGCGCAGACAGGGTTTATCCCGTTTTTTACTCGATTATTTTATAAAAATAATAATAATAACTTAGACGAGAATAGATTGATGCTGTGTACCCGGCGTTGGCACTATTTTTGTCGGGTTCAACGACCTTTCGTACAAATTATTATTACTTTAATTGCTTCTTGAGTAACAAGAATATTGAAAGTAAAATATTCCTGGAAATGCTACGAATATCGTTTGTCGTTTAATGTTTGGACTTTCTTATGGCTTCCACGACGATTTTAGACAACAAATCATAAACTCACCATAAACATTTTCTGTTTGGGTATTCGGACTAATTTTTTAACATTCATGTTATCATGTTACAAAAATGATATACCATATATTTAATAACTAACTGAATATTATCAGATTGTGCCAATGATAAATCAATCAAGACCACAAATCCACCTGAACGATCAATCAACGAAACTTATGTGAATTGCGGATGAACGTGTCAATATCTCAAAACGGAAGTCAGTGCTTTCACAATAATCGTTCAAAAACCGCGAAGTTCACTCCACGATTCGCGCGATGATCTACCAGATAACCGGCGCTACTAATGAGGGCATTTTACCGCTGCATAACCGTCAGATATAATACCACATTATTCCAGAACACATTCTCGGTAACATCAAAGTGTTTTTGCGATGCCCACACTTTCCTCGTAATTCCCATGTTCGTTGATCGTCGGCGCATGTTCGGAAGAGGAAACGATATTGGCTGCGAAATGTTGGCAAATTGGACTTGCTGATGAGATGCCGTTGCTACAGCGATTTTACATCTGATACGTGAAAGGAGATCTAGAATAATCCTGCGGCTATTTTCTCCCACGTGAAAGGAGTCGTAAAACCTTCGACAATCCACACTCTGTTCGTAACGGCGAATAATGTGTGCCGAGGTCTTAAATGCCCGGCAATTAGAACGGCGTCAAAAACGTCAGAACTCGGGAGCAGAGCGGCGGTGGCTGCGCACAATAACTCATTATGGACAAACACGACAGGACGTTCGTTCGCCGCGACCGAAAGTTCGCGAGAGGAACGAAAGGCGGAAATTCAGGCGAGAATTGCGACCAGTTAGCGAAATTGCGCAACAGGAGCTGCGTCGATGCGACCGCCCTGTCAACGGGGCTGCGGCTGCTGTGCAGAGTCGGTAGGGAGGCCTCTGTTGCTCGCTCGGATCAACGAGAGTGAAGGTGTGCGACGATCCGAGTTCGACTGTGCGGGGTCCCATTGGCCAGGATAGTGGGGCCTCCGATGCTTACAGCATTTGCCGGGTATATAAGTGATTCTTGTTTGGAATCAATCGAGTTGGCGTAAACTCGTTCCACCACAGAGAGCTCTGTGCGATTCCGCAAACATGAGTGCAAGGGTCTTGACAGTACGTGATAATAACATGGATTTACGATTGTCATTCAGCGCGTGGAAGATTAGTGAGTTGTCAGGATGAACTCGGGTGCCAGATTGATGACGACTGTTCGATGGGTTGACTTGTTCGTCAGATTTGGGTATTCTGGCGTCCAAGTTGGTCCTGAGATGCAAGAGAAAAATGTTTGGCTTATCTAACTTGCATGATAAAATAGGCTCTACATGGCCAAATTGGTTAGACCAACCAGCTAACTTGTTGGATCAAAGATGCCAATAGATTGATCCAATCAATCAGTGTCAATCTGTCATTGTTTTTCTCGGTGTGACAACTCACTATTACCGTCAGTGCAGTTTTTTCGATGATTCGCAATGGTAACAAGGGTCATTGATTTTTCCCATAAGGTGACCATATTGCTGGCGGTAGCCGGGGGTTGCCGCGCTTCGGCAGGTTGGGACTTGGGCGAAGGATCGCACGGTGGTGGTTGGAACTCCGGTGGGCTCACCCTCGGCGAAATATCGCACGGTCACGGTCACTTCCAGCTACCCACCATCACCCTCGGAGAATCTGGTTTGAATTTTTTCGTCCCGTCCTTCGTTCCGCGCTATCTATGTCCGCGAGTTTATTGGATTTCTCGCTTCTTGACGTGCGTAATACAAGACGCGGGCTTAAAATTCTAGGCCACGACGACGACGGCTGGAAAGCTTGGCCTGGAAGTTCGATCAGCGGCGGCGGCGGCGGTTGGATTGGAAATTCCCTCGGACACGGCGGATGGGAATCCAGCGATTCGCTCGGACACGGATGGGAGGGAAAGGTCACCCCGATAGTCAAGGAGATCGGTGAGAATGAATGATTGAAAATCAAGATGTTTTCTAGTATTCCAATACACAACCACTACAAGAGTGTAACACTACAGAATTAACTACAAGGGGATGTTCATTTTAATCGTTACTTCAGACCTATGGAATGAGGTCCCATAAAAATGAAGCACCAATCCAGCAAATGTTCATGTTCAATGTATCTATCGATTACAGGAATTCCAGTGCCTCAGGAAGTCGAAATCAAGATTCCCCACCTGGTACCGCAGAGCGTGGCCCAGCCCTATCCGGTCTTGGTTCCTGTTCCGAAGCCAGTTCCATTCGAAGTAAGGAAACGCATTTTTCTCCCTCCCCCTCGGTGTTTCGTCAACCATTTAATTGTTATACGAAGATCGTTACGAAACGCCTGTTGATGTAAACTCATAACGCGTTCTGATCGGCAGGTCGTCAAGACGGTGTTCAAGACTGTGGAGAAAAAAGTACCGACTCCAGTGGAGAAGGTGATACCGGTTAAGGTTGAAAAGCCGGTTCCGTTCACCGTGTACAAAAATGTGCCGTATTCGGTGGTGAAACATGTGCCGATCAAGATTCCCGTCCACAAGACCGTTCATCACTACAGCCATGGCCATCATTGATGATCAAGCCTTACCTCGTATCGCAGTTGTTAAGAATTGCCTAGTGTTGTACCGCGGGTGCCACGATTCGCGTTTGAATCTACGGGGTCGTAAGTCCCGATACTCGTGGCTCGAAGATGGCGCCGTTGGTACACTGCACGCCAACTTAATATTATGCAGTTGTTGTTGAAATAAATTTGCACTGAAGTTACTGGATAATAATATATTCACTTAATAAACAATAACATTTGTACAGTTTGATAACACTTAAAAATTAGCGGAAGGTGTGAAAAGTGTCGTGTGTCGCGGGGTGAAATGAATGTGCAAACTGAGCTGAAGAGTCAGTTGCTGCCGATCTGTCGATGTTGGCGTCAAGTCTTAGACTGACTTTGGTAACGAGAGACAAGAACCTCTTCCAAAAAAGAGGGGGTTTCGACATTACTTTTCGCTCGCATGTAACGAGGAATATTATTGGTTGATGTACAGAAAGGGTGGGTGGATTTTTCTAGTTACCAATCGCGGAAGAGGTGGTGAGGGTAGGTAGTCAGCGGTAAAAACCCTTGCCGGACGCTGGGTCGGACCGGCGGTACCTGGCGCTTGACGCGTTAGGTACTGTCATAAAAAAGGTTTTTCCGCGGGATGACTCGATCTTCGGCCGGGCGTCCGTCTAATCTTTTTATGGCAGACGCCGCGGTGCAAATATGCTGGTACTCGTTTGTACGTGCGTTTTTCCGTGATTGCCGGCTTATATTATAAATGTATTTAAAAAAGGAGAATAATATGTGTCTGGATGCCAAATGTTGGAAAACCCCTTGCACGTGGTCCGGCGTACGTGCGGTACGTCGCGACCTCGTGCATCAGCCTGTCCCTTTTTATGGCTGCCCGGCCGAAGTGAAATTCTTTGGCCTGGCGAGCCGTCGTAGGGTGACACGGTTATCTGGGTAACTAAGAATATGAATGTGTTGATAATGTTAAAGGATTACAACCCCCTTTTGCGGGGTATGCACGCAACATACTCCCCCCGTTGAGAGGATTCCCGATCAACTATAATCTACATGGTTATATAGTAATTGTTCGTAGTTATATGTCAGTTCGTTTTTGCACTAGCACTGGGTAGTCGGATGTCTTCTGGGACGTCGATTGGTAGTGGAGCCAGCTTCTTGACGTTCCGATCAAGATGTCCAGTGGCGGTCTTGACTCGAACCGTCCGGATGATGCCATCAGGTCCAGGGTGAGTCCCCACAACCCTTCCCAGCAACCAGCGTAGTGGAGGGAGATTGTCGTCTTGAATGACGACGATCGAACCGATATCGATGTTGTGGGCCCCCTTAGCCCACTTGCGGCGAACGTTGAGCTCGTTGATATATTCTTTGTGCCACCTGGCCCAAAAATCCTGTTTTAGCTTCTGGATGTGCTGCCAGGACGACAGTCGATTCGACGGAGTCTCTGTAAAGTCATGCTCAGGTGCGCTCGTTAATGATTCGCCAATTAGGAAATGACCAGGAGTGAGAGCGAGTGGGTCGTTAGGATCGGAAGACATAGGGGAGATCGGTCGTGAATTGAGAATGCTCTCAATTTCGATTACGAATGTGTTCATGTCTTCGAAGCACAATAATTCGTTGCCGATGACTCGTCGCACGTGATGCTTGAACGATTTCACGGCAGCCTCCCAGATGCCACCAAAATGAGGTGATAATGGTGGGATGAATTTCCAGACGATCTCCCGTTTTGTGAGAAAGTCTTGGACCTTGTTGTTGTGTTCGTTAGAGCTTAGGAGAGTTTGAATTTCCTTTATCTCATTTCGTGCCCCCACGAAATTCGTGCCGTTGTCGCTGCTGATGGTGCGCGGCCGTCCGCGTCTCGCGATGAATCTGCGGAGTGCTGCGATGAATGCCTCGGTGGTCATGTCGCTGACGACTTCCAAGTGTACGGCCTTTACTACTAGGCAAACGAAGACTGCGACGTACACCTTGATTTTTGCTCGATTGCGAAAACGACGTTCCTTGATATAGAACGGACCGCAGTAGTCGACTCCGACATTGCTGAACGGTCGGGCGGGTGTGATTCGATCTTTCGGAAGTTGTCCCATCAGGTAGTCCGGTGTCGGTGGCTTAGCTCTCGCACACCTGACACATTGGAGCACGATTTTTCGTACCTGGTTGCGTCCGTCGATTAGCCAGTATCTTCGTCTGAGACAGTACAGCGTTGTTTGTACTCCCGCGTGTCCATGGCTTTGGTGCTCGTTTTCGATTAGCAGTCTCGTCAGATGATGCGACCTTGGCAATAGAATCGGATGTTTCCGATCGTTGGACATGTTGGCTTGTTGTAGCCTTCCTCCCACGCGAAGTATCCCGGCTCCGTCGAGGAACGGATTCAGTGACAACAGTCGACCTTTTGCGTTCAGCGGTCGGCCGTTTTTCAGGTCGAGGATTTCTTGCAGGAAGGCGGAGGCTTGTGCTACCTTTATGAGGCATGTGTCCGTTTGTCTCATCTCGATTACTCCTGGGATTCCCTTGAAGTGGTTGTTCACCTTGAATCTCAAGCAGTAAGAGACGATTCGTCGCAACTTCCAAATCGATGAGAAGTTCTTGATGAATTCTTCGGTGTGGACCTCTGTGATCAGACAAGATATGTTCTGCCGTTTCTCGTTGTCCTCTTGTGGGCGCTGAATTTGCAAATGTGGCCACACTTCCTCTCCTTGAGTTAGCCATGATGGACCAGTCTTCCAAAGTTCGTTGTTTCGGAATTCTAGCGGCGTTTGTCCTCTGGAGATTTGGTCGGCTGGATTGTCGTGCGTCCTCACATGTCGCCAATCTTCTGGGTTGCTGTTTGAGCGTATTTCGGCGACGCGATTTGCGACGAAGGTTTTTAGAGTGTGAGGCTCGGTGTTGATCCAATGCAACGTCACGGTGGAATCGCTCCAGAATACCGAGCGATCGATTCTCACGTCGATGGCTGCCTTCACTGACTGATACAGCTGCGTTAGAAGAAGAGCGGCGCATAGTTCAAGACGTGGTATCGACTGCACCTTCCTTATGGGTGCTACTCTTGACTTCGCACAGAGAAGTTGAGATTCGATGCCCCCAGATGCATTGGTGGACCGCAGATAGACGCAGGCTCCGTATGCCTTTTCGCTGGCGTCACAGAATCCATGAAGCTGTATCTCGGTCGCTTCGGGGAGAATCATTTTTCGCGGAAATGTAACGTTATGTAGTTGTGGAAGCTGTGAACAGAAATTGGTCCAGAGTGTGTGGATGCTGTGTGGTACGGATTCGTCCCAATCCAATTCTAATTTCCACAGCTCTTGCATGATGAGCCGAGCGTTGATGATAATTGGCTGCAGGAGTCCGAGAGGATCGAATATTTTCGCGATCCTTGACAGCACTGTCCTCTTCGTGATTTTTTGCGGATTTTCGATTTCCTTCACGGTGTAGATGATCACGTCTTGTTGTGAATTCCAGTAGATGCCTAGTGTCTTCAACGTTTGATCGTCTGAGGATTGCAGTTGCATGTTGATGGATTGATCGGCAAGTCCATCGAGAAGTTCCGGAGCGTTCGATGCGCATTGGCGCAGGTTGAATCCGCCGCTACGTAGGAGGGCGAACATCTCGTCTCGTAGTTGTAGAGCTTCCTTGAGAGTTGAGGCTCCAGTGAGCATGTCGTCGACGTATAAATCTCTTTTTAATATCGGCGCTGCTACCGGGTAGTGATATGCTTCGTCTTCGGCGAGTTGATGGAGACTGCGAATGGCCAGAAACGGTGAAGCCGATAACCCGAAAGTAACAGTGTTGAGTTCGTACGTGTTGACGGTGTTACTCTCGTCCCGCCAGAGAATTCGCTGATATTTTCGATCCTCGGGACGGACAAGTACTTGGAGATACATCTTTTCTACGTCCCCGGTGAGCACGTAATTGTGTGTGCGAAAACGTAGGATAACCGAGAAAATGTCATCTTGGATTGTTGGCCCGACCATCAGTGTTTGGTTGAGCGAGATTCCCGTGCTGGAAGATGCTGATCCATCGAAGACCACTCGAGTTTTTGTGGTGAGGCTGGTGGCCTTGACGACGGCATGATGAGGCAAGTAGAAGCCGTCTTCCTTCGGATTGCTGACCTTGGTCAGGTATCCTAATCGTTCGTATTCGGTGATTACTGCCGAGTATTGTCGTTGCAGATTCGGATCACTCTTCAGTTTTCTTTCTAGTCCATAGAGACGTTTTAAGGCGGTGGAATAAGAGTTTCCGAGCGCACCCTTGTTGTCCTTGAATGGCAAGGCGACGACGTATCGTCCTTCTGAGGTGCGCGTGGTGTGTGCTATGAAGTGATCCTCGCAAGCCTGTTCCTCCTTGGAGAGATGCTTGACTGATGCGCCTTCTTCAATTTCCCAGAATCTGGAAAAGTCTAGCACTGGTTCGGTGAGATGGCAGTCCACGTGATTGCTTTCATGGTTGTTTGATGCAACGCTGCCGCCGATGACCCATCCGAGTTGCGTTTTTTGCAGAAATAGATCCGGCCTTCCTGGCGACGACAGATTTATCTGCCCTACTGAGAGCAGTGAGAGAGCCGTGCCAGCACTAATGAGCATTTGCACTGGTGCTGGTTTGTGGAAGTCCGGATCTGCAAGACGGATGTTCGCGGGAATGGCTATCGCTGCGCGATCAATTTGTGCGTCCGGTACTTCCGAGGAGATGCGTGGGACGGTGAGGAATTCCAGTGTTCTGCTATACCCGTTGAGGCGTGATTTGATCGTTGTCCTGACTCGATAACTGGATCGCGTGGCCAATCCATTGAGCGCTCCGATGGACATGTTGCACCGTCTTTTTTCCAGGCGCAATTTGTTGGCAAAGTCTTCGGTAATGAAGTTTGCGGTCGAACATGTGTCGATGAGTATGCGACATGCGTTCGGTCGGTTCTGGCGGTCAATGGCGTTGACCACGGCTGTCACCATAAGCATGTTGAGCGACGTGTCGATTACAAAGCTGGTGAGCTCCTTGTTCTCGTCGGGTGCTCCTTCTAGTCAGGAGCTAGTCTGCGCGGTGCCTTCATCCCGCGGTAGATGCAACATCGTGTGATGCTGCTTCTCGCACGTGCGGCATCTTCCCTTAGATTTGCACGTCTTTGTTTTGTGCTGGCCTCGGAGGCAGTTGAGGCACAACTGTGCTTGTTGCGCTGCCTTGATCCGGCCGTCGATGCTCAGTTCGGTGAATTTTGAGCAGTGATAAATCGCGTGTTTTTCCTTGCAGAGAGGGCATTCACACGGCTTCGTGTCGGTAGCGAACGTCTGATGCGCGTTGCCTTTTCGGTTGGTACCGTTGCCCTTGGTGCCTGAATGACCCCTTGCAGGCGCGGGTCGCGTTG
The DNA here is from genome assembly GCA_964034905.1 of Itoplectis maculator. NCBI lineage: Eukaryota > Metazoa > Arthropoda > Insecta > Hymenoptera > Ichneumonidae > Itoplectis > Itoplectis maculator. The sequence continues at coordinate 4,938,298 of OZ035870.1, forward strand.
AGCCCGTTGGTTTGGTGCTTGAGCAGTGGGCTCGTTGCGATAGAAAATCAATTAGCGAGGTGTATTTTGGCAGTTCCTTGTCCGGCAGAGTCAATTCCCACTGGCACGTGAGATTGCTACCAATCTTTCTGCTGAGAAGAACGATGATATACCAATCCGCGTGTTCTAACGATTGTCCCAAGTTTTTCAGGGACCGGAGATGCTGCTGAACGGTGTCGACCAGCTCTTCAATTGCCTCTGCGCTCTCATTTCTCAATGGCTCGATGTCTTCTAATACGTTGCCGTGGCGTATTATCGCCTTCCGTTTGTTGTCGTATTTTTTCGTCAACAGCTGCCAGGCGTCCTCGTAGTTGGCGTCGGTTGTTTCCAACGCTTCGATCGCCTTTGCTGCTCGGCCTGTCAGAGATGACTGCAGATAATCCAGCTTGTCCGAATTTTGCAGATGCGGATTATTGCTGATCATCGATGTGAAACGCGACTTGAAGCTTGCCCAATTTTCTAACTGGCCGTCGAACTTCGGTGGGTTTAGCTCTGGGAGCCGTTTGTAGACCGTCGTGGTCGTGAGCCGCGCGTTGGAGTTCGCATTGACGCTACTGTCGCTGTTCTCGGACTGTGATCCGGTTGTTTCGGGTGATTTCTTCAGCAGAGTTCGCGCGCGACCGATTGCCCGATAGTAATTCGCTTCGATATCTTGTCGCGCTTCGTCATGCTCCTCGTTATCCGGTTCATAATCTTCTAATTGCGTTTGCACGTTTTTGAATTCCTCGAAATGATTTATCAGTCCATCCATGCGAACTTGTACGTGTTCATAGTCTGGATCACTTTGTTGAGAGTCGAGAAAGCTGTGGAATATCGTGATCTGTCCCTTGATCATTCGTCTTCGTCGAAGACAGCGCTTTATTTCGACGTCCTTATTCGCGTTTTCTACGGCGGACGTGCCTGAATTTTCTCCTAGCATTGTGTCGCGTTGCTACCTTGGCGGGAGGATGAGAGGAAATTGGCTTATCAGAACGAGCTTACCTTTCGCTGATTAGAGTCTCGATGCCCTCGTTGTAGGTGAGATTCCAGCGCTGCTGGCTACGGGTGATGCTCCGGTGCGGGATGTCCTGGTGGTGCAGGATCTCGGCTTGAGGAGGCTGGTGCGTCTTATTTTCCGAGCATTGACGATGAGCCGGAAACTTCGACGTTGACGTCCTTGAACGTTGGCACGTGTTGCAGCGATACAGGTTATCGCGTTAGCTGGTCACTTGCACTTTTCGATTGTTCCCTTGTGTTATAACTCGTGGTGAGTTATCGTATGAGGGGATTTTCGGTGATTTACCGGAGTCTAATGTTTGTTTTTTATTCACATTCACCTTCACTTTTCACTTTTCACTTCTGTGGATCATTGAACTGATGCGTATCCGGCTCGAAGGACCATAAAATGTGGTACCGCGGGTGCCACGATTCGCGTTTGAATCTACGGGGTCGTAAGTCCCGATACTCGTGGCTCGAAGATGGCGCCGTTGGTACACTGCACGCCAACTTAATATTATGCAGTTGTTGTTGAAATAAATTTGCACTGAAGTTACTGGATAATAATATATTCACTTAATAAACAATAACATTTGTACAGTTTGATAACACTTAAAAATTAGCGGAAGGTGTGAAAAGTGTCGTGTGTCGCGGGGTGAAATGAATGTGCAAACTGAGCTGAAGAGTCAGTTGCTGCCGATCTGTCGATGTTGGCGTCAAGTCTTAGACTGACTTTGGTAACGAGAGACAAGAACCTCTTCCAAAAAAGAGGGGGTTTCGACATTACTTTTCGCTCGCATGTAACGAGGAATATTATTGGTTGATGTACAGAAAGGGTGGGTGGATTTTTCTAGTTACCAATCGCGGAAGAGGTGGTGAGGGTAGGTAGTCAGCGGTAAAAACCCTTGCCGGACGCTGGGTCGGACCGGCGGTACCTGGCGCTTGACGCGTTAGGTACTGTCATAAAAAAGGTTTTTCCGCGGGATGACTCGATCTTCGGCCGGGCGTCCGTCTAATCTTTTTATGGCAGACGCCGCGGTGCAAATATGCTGGTACTCGTTTGTACGTGCGTTTTTCCGTGATTGCCGGCTTATATTATAAATGTATTTAAAAAAGGAGAATAATATGTGTCTGGATGCCAAATGTTGGAAAACCCCTTGCACGTGGTCCGGCGTACGTGCGGTACGTCGCGACCTCGTGCATCAGCCTGTCCCTTTTTATGGCTGCCCGGCCGAAGTGAAATTCTTTGGCCTGGCGAGCCGTCGTAGGGTGACACGGTTATCTGGGTAACTAAGAATATGAATGTGTTGATAATGTTAAAGGATTACAACCCCCTTTTGCGGGGTATGCACGCAACACCTAGAATGTAAATGTAATGGCACATTTTGTAAGAACCTTTTGTACAACGTTGACTAGTTGGTAATTGTTATGTGGCATCTTGTTTTATGTTATCTAAATACATTGTCGACATCTCTTTTGCTAAAATATCTGTCTATCTTATTGAGTCCTATCCACGTGGCTATCGATATGTGTTATAATGGAATAAATTTTGACTATTAATAAATCTCCGAGCGCAGACACATCTGACCATTGTGCTGACTCACTCGAGATTCGCCCTCGATTCGTTTACGGTTAACCGACAGCAGACCCACGATGACTATTATTACTGAAAATGCTGGTTTCGCCGCAGAACAAATTGCACCCTCCGGTTCAGGCGCTGAAAACACTTGCTCAAGTTTACGGACGCGGCTTCCATCGGCAATTTGCACTTCCCAGTCGTCCTTTTTGTTATTACGGACATCAAAACCGTCCGCGAGCCGTTCGTGGGCCGTCGAACAAATGACAGTAATTTCCGGGTACCCGACACACACACCCGCTTCTTTCTCCTCGCGATCCTCGAGCGACCGGATAAAATACACCGGGAAGCGGAAATTGAAGTGGACGCGCGCATAACGCACTTCTGAGATACTTCAACCAGATTCCCGATCGATTACTGCGGCAATCAAAAAACCGTGGAAAATTACGTACGGAAAAAAAATGGAACGGATTAACGTTAGGAAAGTACGGGTACTCGAATACGGACTAATAATGGAGTACCCATTCTTCCGTGGGGGAAGCGATTGCACGTAACTTATGCGAAAAGCTAATGAAAAAAAAATCGTCTGCCTTTCACATGGAGTCGGGCACCTCCCACTTTTCCTAAAAAGAGATAACTCAGTCGAACTTCATCCGAACAATGAATGCAAATAAATGACAGGCAGAACAAACGAGAATATTTTTACTGCGAACTGACCAGAGCAGCCAATCTCTGCTTTCACGTACATTTCTTTTATTGTTGTATTCCCAACCCACAGAGTAAAAGCACCGAAGCTGGAAAATGAATATTCATATATTTCACTGCACTTTGCAATGTACGTAATTTTTTTTTCAATTCCCACAATCAACATCCATAGGCACCAGAGATAAAATCTTCGTAATTTTCAAGGATGTAAAGTATATTCTGAGTAACTAGTTTGAGATCATTGTAACTATTTCAATAAGACGTTATGGCAGTTACGCTCGAAGGATACGTAAAAGTCATCACCGCAAGCCGAAGGCAGATACGATAGGGACATGAAAATGCTTCTCTTCGGGGTGAAAGTACTAGATCATCTGGATCCCGTTCGTTTTGCTCCACGTCCGCTTCGCCGGTTCTTACGTGGCCGCGCTTCTCGGAATTGAAAAGAAACAATATACCGATCACGTGCGTACAATCCGCGATCTTCGGGGTATCGGCAAGAAATGAAGCGAACCTCTTCCTGACTCTCGCTCTATGCACGCCCGGAGCTCTCGCTGCTTCCTGTTGAAAGGACGCGTTGCAGCGGCTCCCACGAGAATCGATAGCTAAAAATCGGCAGGTCTCGAGGGTGATCCGGTGTAAATTTTCGCTAACGATGTAGCACTTAACCTTTTGGCACAGTGATTCAATCGTAAGCTAAGGAGAAACCTAGAACAAGTTGCGACAGGGAGAGTCTAATAAAAAATCGGAAGTTTATTCCGATCCAATTAAAAATCGGAACTTCATTCCAATCCCATTAAAAATCGGAAGCTCATTCCAATCCAATTAAATCGCGGAAATTTATTGCAACTCCATAAAAGATCGAAAGTTACTTCGATAAAAAATCGAAAGTCGTAATCCAAATCCGTAAGCTGATCAATTTATCGCTTTGAGTTATTTCTTTTTTATATATTTTAAATAAGGCTTTAGAGAACCATAATGGCGGATCCCTAGCGTTCTCCATTTCACCCGTATTACCGATTCCGCCCGTCCTTCCTACCCCTCGCCGCAAATCGCTCCGGTCTCCACCTCGCCGGCCGAACCCTCCGGGCTCGTTCGCACTTCCGGTCGAGCCGACACGTTCCCGGCCGAACTTACAAAGGGTAAAAGCATTATCGCGAGGTTCCACGTCCCGATCCCCCGAAACGCCTTCACTTTCGCTTTTCCTTGCCGATCGGCACCGCGAGGAGAATGGTTCCCCCGGCGAGATTAAGAACAACAAATGTTTGCGGTGAACGGGACTCTCGTTGGCCGCTCCGTCGCGCTTATCCGACGAGAGCGCCGCGTTTTTTGCCGAGACGAGCGTCGGAGATTTTGTGGATAAAACACCGAGAGCGTCGCCGAGCAACTTTCCTGCGTCGGAGCGAGTGAGAAAGCGCGACTTGAGATGTTATTCGCGTTATTATTATTGCCTCGCGTCGTTTTCGACACTCGAGCGTGCGGCGAGCGACGACCGGTGATTAGGAGCAGAAGCGGTCGGCGAGCGCACCATTTCCGGTATACCGTCTCTCACCGCAAGTGCCGTTGCGTTTAGTCGGAGTTGAATTTAAAAAAAAGAAAAAAAAAAAAAAAAAAAATAGAGGCATGTGTATCGGCCAATGAAGGAGGAATCTGCAATTGCCTCCCTCTCGGCGCGAAGAGGGAACCGGCGAGACTCCTCCTCGGCCGCCACGAGAGGTCCTTGATCGCTGCGCGCGGTAACCGGCGTAGAATCCCTCGACGAGGCACCGAACCCGGGCGTGCAACACACGATAATCCTGGATGGGGCGAAAGTCTAGAGACGAGGTGGCACCGGTGAAAGGTGGCGGAATCGAACGGTCGTATATAAGCTCGTACTTTGATCCCTGCTCGACACTCGACACTCGTCTATCCACGCGACACCATCGAACGGCGCGTCCTCGACATGAGTTACACTGTGAGCAATCGGCATCGGAATTTCCGCGCGGCTAATCGTCGGATCGGATCGGGCGCCGGATCGATCTCCGGGGAATATCGGGATCGGACTGACGAGCTAATTGCGGAATATCCGACAAATTACAGACGTCGTACAAAAAAAAAGCTATCTTAGACCGTAAAATAAAATTGATAATTGTCGATCGACTTGGAATTAAATTATAGATCGATTCGGAGAGATCGGATCATGAGGAGACTAATAAATTACCGTTTCGCCGAAGCAAAAATATTTTCTTTAAAAAAGTAGGAAAAGTTATAAAAGAAAATATGGGATGAAGAAGGCGAGAGTCTGGAGGGAGAAAGAGAAATTAGCGCGTAGCTCGAGGCGTCATCCATCGCGTTATTTCGCGGAGAGGAATTGTTGATTTTGCATTATTTAAAAATAATAATACACATTAGCGTAATTGATAGCTCACAGCCGAGGGCGATACTTTCACGGTTGCGCGCGGTTCTTTGATTCAATGCGATTTATTGTTTACGTTTTTTTTTTTTTTTTTTTTTTTTTTTCGTTGCAGATTATCGTTCTGGGCCTCGCGGCGCTTGCGTCGATGGCAAACGCTGGCGACTACGGTCATGAGGAGCATCATGAGCACAATACTTACGAGGAGAAGACCAGACCCGTGGAAATACCGGTTTACAAGAAATATGGTGAGTTAAAAAATCAATCAACGAATCAGTAATTAAACGACAAAATTAAATAATTAAACAATTATTTTTGGAAGCTTCTTGGTCTACGTTGAAACTGAATGCAATGCAATAATTTATTTACGAATTTTTTTACGAGTTTCCATAAAAACCTACAACGTTCAGAACGAAATTTATAAATCTCTTCGATTTTCTTTAAGTCACAATGATAAATTATTAATCGAAACTATTAATTATCGCAGCGATACCAATACCACACCCGGTGCCCGTGAAGGTGCCGCAGGAGATAAAGATACCGATCCCCCAGCCCTATCACGTCCAGGTGCAGATACCGCATCCCTACCCGGTGGAGGTCGTCAAGGAGGTCGAAATTCCGATCGAGAAGCCTGAGCCATACGTCGTCGAAAAGAGAGTACGTAAAAAAATATTGAATAAATCGCATTTACTATTTTTTTAATTTTTTATTTAACCAAATAATGCTTCAATCTGTCCTTCAGGTGCCCTTCGTGGTCGAGAAACCGTATCCCGTGTACGTCGACAAAAAGTTCCCGGTACCGGTGGCCAAACCCTACGCGGTTCATGTGCCCATCTACAAGCACGTGTACCATCACTCGTCCAAGGGCTGGCACTAATCAGATCCACCGCAGGAAGCCCCGAACGACTTCCCCCCCACGACGGTCGGTGCCCCGCGATCCGGAAGTTCAATGACCCCTTCGCCCACCAATCATTCTCTCCCGCTCGTCGCACCGCTCATTGATCTCTAACACTTTGACGCGAACACCGACATGTGCGGCGATATCCAAAGCTGATTCCTTCCGGAATTCGCGATTCACTGTATTATTACTGATAGTTCGGACTGCGATGTCTCAGACGAAATTGCAAGAAAAAAAGGATCGAATGAAAACCAAAAAACATTCGAATCTGAACGCTGATCAGCGGATGATGAAATGTTGATCGATGATGATGATTGAATGGTTCTAATTATTCTGAGATTATTTTTAAACACGAGTTCATCGAGTCGATTGTGGACTTTTTTTTAGAAAAAATTATCTACGAGGACAATAATTCCTCATCACGTTTGACAGATTCGGTGGATTATCGAAAGTTACAAAAAAAACGCAGATCGACGTGTCCCTGGGGAGGTGTTCAATGCCTTGTAAATACTTTTCTTCTGTCCACGACTGTCTCGTTACCATTTGTTACCGTTTTTTACTTACCTGTGTTATGTTTGCGTACGAATAATATTTAATAAATGGTTTTTTTCTACAACACCAATTTATTCTCACCTCTCGAACCTAACATCTCCAAGACAAGAAAAATCCTTCGAAACCCAATTTTTTCAGTTTCCCTTAATTTCTAAAATAAAAATATATAGCACATTTCATAGAACATACACAGATTTTTTATGCTTTTCTTTTCGAAAACGCGTGAAAACATTTTTTTTTTCTCGATACATTGAAAAGCCATGCAATTAAATAAATTAGATTCCCCGGGATAAGAATTTCTCTATCGCGCGGAAAAATAATGTTTTACTTTGTCCCGGTCGCGCCGTGCGTATCGCGTGTGTCTCTCGGCGCGAAAAATCCGTGCGAATCGGACTCAAGAAATAACGTCGAGGCAGCGGCGGTCAGAGCCTCGCGATCCCGATTCGCTGTAATGAGTCTAGTCGTCGGTGCTCGCAGCGCAGTCCGGGCGAGCCGCTCCCGTGCGTCTACGTGATAAACCACTTTTACCACGAGATGCACTTTCACTGTTCCGCTAGGAGATGCGGACGGGTATACGATACGAAACTCGTTTGCGCGCAGGTATCAGGTATATAGATGGCGGAGGCTGAAACCGCGGCGCTGAAACTAATCGGATGTACCGCTGCCGCGCCTTCCACGATCCTCGCGTCGCGTCCCTCGTGCGACGTATAAAATTCCGCGAGATTCTCAAGGACGATGCTCGCTTCAATTTTTATTTTTATTATTATTATTACTTTACAACCGTCTGTCAGCTTCACAGTCGTTGAGCTCGGATCGCGTCTGCTTGGGTCTAAATTAATTGGACAATGAAGCGATATTATTCATTACCTGGTATTATTCTTATTATCATTATTATTATACATCAGTTTTTTCACGGTTAATAAAAATGATGATGACGAACGGCGATCAGCGTCTCGGGAATACAGAGGATTTATGTGTTTTTTTGTAACTTTTCTTTCAGCAATATTTCATTTTATTTTAGAGAGTCAGGTCGGTGCAGAGTAGAAAAACTATGCTGCGGTTGTTTTGCGGTGAAAAAGGCAAAAAGGGAGAGGCAGCCAGGTGAAGGTGTCCCATGTTGGAATGCGGACTGTTTGGGTTACTATGTGAGCACGAAGCTCAAGTCGCTCGCTCATTCGCGGATATTTCGCGATTATACACGTCGTGTATATCACTCCGGGTGTCGGAGGCGAGGTCAGTTTTACGAGTGCACACGCCGATCGAGCGTCCCGACGCGGCGCTCGGCAGAGAATGGAGCGCGTCGTGTACCCCTCTCGCTGAGAGGGTAACAGGAAGAGAAGGGAGAAAGCGACCCGGCTATATAAACACTTGGCCGTGACTTTGAGAGCATCGCAAGAGAAATACTCGGGCGCTGCACCGGGCAACGAGGCGCGCGCACATCACATCGATTTCCTTGCACATTGTTATCGACAGGTTTCGCAGTGACCATGAAAATCTTCGTAAGTTTTTTTTTTATCGATTTTGATTATTATATTCGGTTGACACAGAAATAACTCATTGGGTCAAGTTGACGTGGCTAAGGATTTCAATCATCTGCAATCTCCTTTTTGCGATATCGCAACGGATCGGATGACGTCACGATAATGAAATCCGAAAAAATATCTTTGCCATAAACTAATTACTTAACGCATTTTTTTTTCGACTGTTGTGGCTAAAAATCCAGGGTGACGTTTATCGAGTCTAAGAATAAAATGTTGTTCAATGACATTGGAAAATAATAAACGTACAATTTTTGCTTATCAATTGTTTTTTTTCTTCAGATTATTGCAACCCTTGTGGCAGGAGTCTGGGCCGGTTACGAGGAGGAGCACTCGACGTATCACGAGACGGCGAAGCCGGTGCACGTGCCGATCTACAAGAAGTACGCGATACCGATACCCCATCCGGTGCCGGTGTCGGTGCCGCAGCACATAAAGGTGCCGATACCGCAGCCGTATCACGTGCACGTGGCGGTGCCGCATCCGGTGCCCGTGGAGGTCATAAAGCACGTGGAGATCCCCGTGGAAAAGCCCGAGCCTTACGTCGTCGAGAAGAAGGTCAGTCAGCGCGCGCTTTTGCCGATCGAATTTACCGCAAGGCGTCGCCGTCATCGCGTAACGCCGGAAAATTGCAAACGTTCTAATTGTGTCTTTCGACGATTCGCAGGTTCCTTACGTCGTCGAGAGACCCTACGCCGTCACCGTGGAGAAACATTTTCCGGTACCGATACCGAAACCTTATCCGGTCCATGTGCCCGTCTATAAGCACGTATTTCATCACCAGAGCAAGGGTCACGGATGGAAACACTGAGCGAGGACTCGACGCGACGAACGCGTGCGATCCTTGCAAAAAATAAGAGCCGGACAATCGATCCTGTCCGTTTAGCCATTTCATAGGTTGTACATAGATTTTGTTATATATATATTTTTTTAATAAAACGTTTTTTTTTAATTGTTATTTACACATGTGTATACTACATTTTTTATATAATCGTAATCCAATTTTGTGTCGATGGTTGAATCTTCTGAGATGATGGGGAACTTTACGACGGGAAACTTATCCCTCTTTCATGCCTTTCCAATAAATTCCCCGAAAAAAAAATTCGCCCATTGCTGAACTGTTGGAGTCGCAGAAAAAATAAGAAATTCGCCTCAACTTTCCTTCTGAGTTTTCGCGTCGAGGCGCAGATTTCTCGTTCGTTGACTTTTTAAAAATTATTTTTTAATGTACAGTGGGTTTTTCAAAAAAAAAAAAAAAAAAACAAAAATGTAATTTCTCTTTCTCTCTGAGTTCGCTAATAGTTCAGCGCGGAAAACAAGTGGAAAGTGCACGCGAGCGAAAAGCCCGCGCGATCCATTGAAACCCGTCATCGTTTCGCTGCTCCACTTTTTCGCCCGCTCCGCCCAAAGGTGTCCGCGATTGATGCGGCGATTCCCGTCCGAGAGTCGCGCGGCTACTGCTTCGCCACGCGCCCCGCGACGATTCTCGCGCGACGCGTGCCGAGTCAATTGAGACGTTCGTCCTCGCGTACATGAAAATTGATACTCGCAGCGCCGCACGAGACCCTCAATCGTAGAGAAGTGCACGCGTCGCGATAATCATCACTCCGACCCCAGTGATTTTCCCTCTGCGGAATTATCCGTCATTACCGGATCATTGCGACAGCCGAGGAGTTCCAGAATTTAGAATCGGATCGAAAGCGATTGACAGATCGTTCGAATGATTTTGATCGCAAACCGGCGAGTTAATAAATCGTCGAGAGGCGCGTCGAAGTTTCCCGCGAGTCGCGTTTCCATGGCGTCAGGTGTGTCCGATCGAGTCTCAGATCGAGTCTGCGGCGACGCGCGATCGCCGCAACCGACCGCCGATCCCGCAGCTACAAAGTGGCTGGTAATTCTGCCTCAACAGAAGAAAAAAGAAAAAAAAAAAAATGCCGAGCGAATGTTGCACTGTGACTGGAATATATACGAACACGCGCGGACGTAGCGAATGGACGCGAAGTCACGCAAACATATCTAGACGGCCCCGTAATGGGGTCCCTTTAGCCCGAGGTGGACACTTACGGGCACACCAGAATTTATTCAGGAAATACCGGAGCAGACGCGAGAACGGCTGCTGGAGTTGCGTCACCGCGTCAAACGTGGCGACCGCTTTTTACGCCCGTTAAGGGAATTTTCATCGGGGCGCGCGCGCAATGTGCGTTTGATATCGCAACGGTGCGCGCCGAGTCGCTCCCTCCGCGTGCCCCGAAAAGTTTATAAAACCCGACGGCCCGCGAGACGCGCGACTAGTTTCGTCCCGGGCACTCGATAAACGACGACACACCGAGGAATCGAGGGAGCTGACAAGATTGGAAATATGCTCGGACGATTGGTGAGTATGCACAAAAATGTCCAATCGTTAGATTCTGCAAGGAAAAAAAATCTAATTTAACGAAGGGCTTTGAATTTTCTGCCCGAGACACGACAAAACATTTTTTAGTAAATAAAAAAATCAATAAAAATATGATATCTGATCATCGCTAGACACAGTTGAAGTGATGTCATTTGGTGCCATTAAAATACTTAATATTTATTTAACAGCTTAGCAAAAAAAATCGTTACACTGTTAAAAATCCGGTGTTAAAAACAACACCAAGTCGGTGTCTATATAGGTCCACACCAATCACGGTGATAATGAGCGGTGTTAACTGAGTCTGAAATACCGACTTTCACCGCAAAAAGTCAGAAGTGCCGTTTTTCGCGAATTATCAACGGATCGAAGCGAAAATTGAAATACAGACACTAGTAATGTGAATCTCGTTAATGAATTAGTCAGAATTTTGATTGTCGAAAAAAAAAATTACAGATCAATTACCCGGTAGAGGAATCTGTAATGAAAAAATTGATTTTTTTCTTCAATTTTTCGATAAAAACTGAGAAAAGCGACTAATTCATTCACGAGATAATAAGAAATCACACGTGATACGTGCATTCGTGCCTTTAAAGCGAAAAGTGTTATAATGTTTCGTCGGTAATACAGGAAAAATTTAACGAAACGGCTGGTGTTAATTTAACACCGTAAAAAGTGTTAATATTAACACTGTAATAAGTAACACCAGGAAAAAGTCCACACCAGCAGCGTTTGACACCGTAGATTTTAAACAGTGTATGTCGTTTTAGGGCTAATTTACTCTTATTAATTTTTCTACCCGTCAACCCTCGATAATTTCAGATACTGGGCCTGCTATGGCTCACGTGTGTCCAATCGGACACGCTGAGCATGGCGATGGGGGAGGCCCCGACGGCCGTCAAGGCGCCGATGACGTCGATGGGGCTCGAACCCATGGCTGAAGCGGCTCCGATGTCAAAGACGAAGCGTTACCTGTCGCACCAGCACTCGTCGCCCTGTCCGCCGTTCTATCCGCACTTCCACATGCATCCCGAGCCGATGTACGCGGAGCGACCCTACGGACCGCCGGCTTATCCGAAGAACGACATCCATCCAGCTCAGCATCATCAAGGTCACCAGGCGCTGCAATATATTCACCAGCCGACCTACGTGTCCTACGCGCCAAAGCAGACGGTTCAGTACGTCAAGCCGCCGGTCTACCATCCGCCGATTCAGCATCCGCCGATTCATCACCAACCGATTCACCCGATCCAACCGGCGTACCTGAAGCCGCCGCCTCGCTGGTTCTCCTACCAGCCGCCGATGCATCCACCCAAGGTCGACTACCCGAAGCAACCGATGTTCTCCTACGCTCCGGCTTATCACAAGCCGATGCCGATGTTTTCGTACGCGCCGGCTTATCACAAGCCGATGCCGATGCCGATCTGGCCGACCAAGAAGATCGAGTATCCCGTCGCCGAGGTATCGTACCCGAAACCCACGGTCGTCTACAAACCCGAGCCGCCCAAGTGCGCCCCGTGTCCTCAGCATCCGCCCCCACCCCCACCACCACCGCCGCCACCACCGCCGCCACCTCAGCCGCATGTTTCCTACGTGAAGATCGCCCAACCGATCCATCCGGTCGTTCATCAGCCGCCGCCTTCGCACGTTTATCTGCCGGCGCATCACCAGTCGATCGTCAAACCGTGCGACTGAGATCATGAAGACAGAGGGGGAAAAAATGGTGGTTCACGATTTGGGCGAGTGTAGCGAATTAAGGTGCTCGAACGAATAAACACGTGGTATTTATGTACAAAAAAATGCATTGTAAATCTTGGCTATCTGCAGATTTATCTGAGTTTTGTTATTTTTTAATTTTTTTTGGGAGCCGAGAAACGTTGGTTTAATTACCCATTCGGCGGAACTTCGGCGGGATTTCTCGGATCCGATTGTTCTGATAGAGAAAATAATTTCTTAATTTGGGGGAGGGAAACGCGAAGCACATTACCTGCTCGAACGAATAAACACGTGGTATTTATGTACAAAAAATGCATTGTAAATCTTGGCTATCTGCAGATTTATCTGAGTTTTGTTATTTTTTAATTTTTTTTGGGAGCCGAGAAACGTTGGTTTAATTACCCATTCGGCGGAACTTCGGCGGGATTTCTCGGATCCGATTGTTCTGATAGAGAAAATAATTTCTTAATTTGGGGGAGGGAAACGCGAAGCACATTACCTGCTCGAACGAATAAACACGTGGTATTTATGTACAAAAAAATGCATTGTAAATCTTGGCTATCTGCAGATTTATCTGAGTTTTGTTATTTTTTAATTTTTTTTGGGAGCCGAGAAACGTTGGTTTAATTACCCATTCGGCGGAACTTCGGCGGGATTTCTCGGATCCGATTGTTCTGATAGAGAAAATAATTTCTTAACTTGGGGGGGAGGGAAACGCGAAGCACATTACCGGCTCGGGACAATGAGATCTTGCGATATGCGATTGCAGCGCAATTGGGTTCCACTTTCTCAGGGATTTTTTCGTCATTGCTGTAATTGATTTAATGTTACCAATGATATATTAAGTTATTTATAAAAAAAAATCCAATCAACGAAGTTCCTGGTTGTAAGATGAACATCAGGTAATTTTGATTACCTGATTATAGAGATTCGACGGGGATTTTTTTTTCGCCGTACACAACACATTGAGTCATGTGAATCTATTTGCTTTGCGTCGTTGTATGCATTAAATCCAGCGTTTTCACTGGCTGCGGTGCTGGAGGAAACGCCTTTCTCAAGGTTTCCAATCGTCGAGTACATCACGCCGCGCGTCCGCACCTCGAGTCATTCTTCAGCCGCGGCTCGAACTTTTCAAAGGCAACATCGCCGCCCGCGTCTCTCACGGGAGACCCTCGCGGTTATTGTTCTAGCACTCTCAGACGGTGCTGTTACGTCCGCGCCATTGTTGAACGCGCGAGGAACGAGGCGTTTGACGTAACTCCGACACCTGCTACAAGAACGACCAGGTTGTTTTTTTGTTTCTTTTTTTTTCGAGATGACGTGGAACACTTTATTTTACTTATCGTTAAATTATTTTAAAAAAATCATTAATTAAAAAAAAATCAAGATACAATTTCTACTTCGTTGTCTTTGAAAAAAAAAAAAAAAAAAAAAAAAAAAAAAAAAAAAAAAAAAAAAAAAATAGAAAAAAAAATCTTAATTAGTGTTACCAATTATTAATTGCGCCAGCCAATTAACGAACGCAGCTAAATCCTCAGAGAATGAAAATAAAAGTATCGCGCAGTTCGCAGCTCGTATGATAATTAACTAAGTATTACCGTCTCGTAAGGTCAGCGGGAGGCAATAATTATTCATGTTAATGAGATACTCGCTCGGCGCTCGCGATGTAGATCGGGAGAGGTGGAGGCTGGAAAGGTTGGCGAGTAAACATCCATCGGGCGAACCATTTCGCAGGTTTCGAAATTGCACGAGGTCCGAGGACGCAGTCATCAGCGCGGAGAGCAGCGCCGAGCGCCAAGGCGGCTTTTCCCATACCCACAGCTCGGCCCGCGTGCGAGTTGCGGGCCAGCAAAAGTACGGCTCGGGGTTTCCGAGACGAAGTTACACCGAGGCTGAGCAACCTCCGCGTACACCGTCGTAATGTGCGACCGTAAACATCCGCTCGTGTGGCGTAGGTGGGTTCCCATGGATTTCGAAATCTTCGTAATTCAGCGGCGGACACGACGCTCGGAGTATATAACGCGATAGTTTTGGACCGTCTGGCGTCAGTGTCCGCGGTGAAAGCTCGGCGGATTCTTCACCGAGACGAATAAAAAATAAAAATAAAAACAATGAAATTCATAATCGTGAGTGTTTTTTTTTTAATGGTGGAAAGCGTCGGTCGAACTGTGAAAAATAAATAAATAAATAATATAGGGTGAAGGCACCAGTAAATGAACAGTCACCAGTGAATGAACAACAGCTTTTTCAGAGTTCACGACCAATTATGACGACTTGGCTAAACATTAGATTCCTAATTTGTTAATTTTTTAGCTATCCACTGCGATTATTTTGTCGCTGAAGCTTATTTTCGATCAAAACTGCAGGTTAGATTGGCTCGTTCATTTACTGGTGTTTTTCGATTTTTGGCTTTTAGTATTTATTTTTATATATTTTGCGATAAAAATACGAGATTTTTTTTTAGCTGTTTCACATATTTTGACATTCTGGTCAACGTTTAAAATTTTCGCAAACAATTTTTAAATATTGCATTTCATAAAAACTCATGATAAACAAATCTTTCTGCTTAACCGTTCATTCACTGGTGACTTTACCCTATTGTTGCTGATTTGTTGTCGCGTTTCAGCTGTGCCTCGCGGCTCTCGTCGCCTGCGAAGCCGGATTAATTCCCAGTCAACTTTCGTACCCCGATTTTCCGAATCTGAAGACCGTTCATCACGGTCACGGGGCGACGAGTTATCAGAACGTTCAGATGCAGAACTTCGGCTCTGTGCCGATACCGAAGGACCTGCAGGTCGACGACGGCCACGAGTATCGTCACTCGCAGTATCTTCACGACGACGTCGACGTCAGTCACGAGATTTCGTCTCTGGGACTGCGGAATTACGGTGACGAGCATTTTGCCGTTTCGTCGGAAGGTATTTTTCAATAATTTTGCTAATTAGCCTATATTCGATACTTCCGTTAACTGTGATATACATTTTATTCCACGGGAATAAATTATTATTTTCTTCGGAAAAACAGTGATAAAATTGTCGAAATTCCAATTATGACGTTTCGTTTAAAAAAGTATTTTTTATTTTTTTTATTTTTTTATTTCCATTTCCCAGGTACACCCGTGAGGGTTTGATTTATTTTTTTAATTCTCCACGGGAATAAATTATTCTTTTCTTCGGAAAACAGTGATAAAATTGTCGAAATTCCAATTATGACATTTCGTTTAAAAAAGTATTATTATTTATTTTTTTAATTCTCCCATTCGTTGTATAAGGATTTATTACTTACCTTTATTCAGATCCATACACGTTCGAAGATCACGTGCAACCGGTGGAGCATGTGGAGCTCGAGCCCGAGCATCATCGCTACGTTCCAAGTGATTTCGAGCATTACGACCATGAGGCGGATTACGAGTACCACTGAAGAGAGTCTATCGCTCAATTGCATCGGAAGTGAATTGCGCCGCGGCGATCTCCGAAAACTCAGGGCTCAACGAGGGACGAAACGCCGTATTAAACGACGAATAAAGCGAAAGAAATAAGTCACCGTTAAACATATGTTTCAGAGAGGCCTAACTCTCTGTCTCTTTATTTCCTTCTCATCCGACGAAACCCACTCGTCCTCCTCACTCCTCGTCTCCTCGCTCCATTTTTTTTCTCTCATTCTTCCTCTTTTTTTTTTTTGGTTTCCAATATACAGGTTAAAATAATAATTTACGCAAATAACGTTGCTACAGTGAAAACGACGATTCGCGGAAAAAATCGTCACAACGCTAGTTTCTCGTGCTCTGAATTGTTTTTTTTTTTTTATGTACAATGCCTCGACCGGGTTTCCGTCGCGCTCACAAACCACGCGCGGAGAGCGTCGGGGGTAGTAAACTCCCCTTCGAACCTCCCGACGAGCGCCCGAAAATCCGCGGTCTCGAATAAAAGACTATTAATTCAACTTTTGCAAAGTACATTATACTCGCAGCAACAGACACACACGTTTTCTATGAGTTCTTCCTGTGGCTGTTGCTCTTTTTCTCATTGTTATCATTATTATTTTGTAATATTATTATTATTCGCTATTATTATTATTCTCTTAGGTTCTGTTTTCTTCTTCTTCTTCTTCTTCTTCTGCTTCCTCCTCTCTGCTTTATATTACTCTTTCAATAGAATTCGTTAGGCGATAACAATATATTCGAACTAGGAAATCGACGTGACGAGAAACACTCGGCGAACGGGGAGCTGCGAATAATCCTCCGCACCCCCCGCACGTTCCCCGCGCTAATTATACAATAGTATTTACTCCTGTCTCATCATTTTCTTTTTGTTAAATCTTCCTCCTCCCGCATCTCCTTTAAATCCTGTTATCATATACTCTATAAAGACTTGACTAGATCACTTTTAGTTATTGACTGCTCGGTCTATTCGCTCGCGCTACCACGTGGGATGAGACTCTTATAAAAAAATATTGAGGGTAGATGAACTAGTATACGATACTTACAGTTTTTATCTATATATAATATATATATATGCGCATTTTGTGTTTAGTTTTTTCTCGTTTAGGTTTTGCTGTATTAGGGTGGTTCTCCGTTTGTTCATTGATCCCACGCGATCGTCGGTCGAGAGTTTGGCGTTTTTTTTCGAGGGGGGGGGGGGGGGGATCGAGAGGGGAGGGAGAAGGAAATAAGCGCGGCGTTACATTGCCGCACGGTCGACGGGCGATCGGTGGGACCAACGATTATTTCTCAACGACGCCGAGAGCGATGGACGTCTGGACAGGCCGAGGAACGACCGCGCGCTAACGCGAAGACTCGAACTTGTTCCCAATTCCAATAGTTTTTTTTTTGTTACTTATTTCTTTTAACGATAATAATAAATTAATCTTAAAAATTAGAAGGTTTCTCCTGCTCCCTGCTCGTTTGCCATCCTACCTCGTGTTTACCCCTCTTCCTTTCTCATCCGCCGCAGTCGTCGTCGTAGCCACTGCAGCCGCCGCCGCCGCCGTCTCCTCCTCCTCCTCCTCCTCATCGTCGTCGGCGGTTATCGATAGGCAAAGAGTTCTAAGATGCAGTAGCGACGTCGACTTTGGCGGCTTGGATCAGACGTAGAACTCGCTCTTTGGACCCAGCTCGTACTCGATCTCCTCGTTCTTGTACGTTTCCATCGCCTGCAACGACGCAATTATTTATCGCCTCGCTTCGTATTCATGTATGCTAATTTCATTAACCCGCGACCACCGCGCAATGGAACGTAATATTAGACATGTACGTGAGAAACTATCGTCATTGCAGCGCTGAATTCGCTATGGAATATACATTGTGCTGCATTATTAGAAATGTTAATAGTATAAGAATTGAATTAAATTCTCTGGCAACTCACCCCATTCATATCCTTCTGCAATTCCTCGAGTTGCTCGTTGTGAATCATCTTCAGCTTCTCTTTTTCGCGATTCTGTATCATCTGCGCGATCTTTCGCTCCTCCATGAATTTCTTCGTGTTGTTCTGCTGCTTCTCGCGCAATCGACCCTCCTTTATGCCCCGCGTCTTCAGGCTCTTGTCGTTCATCACCTCGCGCATCGACTCGACCGACAGTCGCGCCTGTCGCGCGTTCATCTCCTTGATCTCGCGATCGTGTCGCGACGCGAGTTGCTTCGTCTGCGCGAGTTGCGCCGCGGTGCAGAGCTTTCGCAATTGGTCGCGACGCTCCTCGAGATGCGTGCGTACGAGCTCGCGCTCCTCCCGTCGCTGACGCTCGGCGAGATGCGACCACTGAGCCGTCTGCTCCGACACCGCGCGACGCACGATCGGATCCCTCGACAGCTCCGTCTTGCTGCGTTTTGCAAATCGTTTTGTTAACGCTTATCACTCTATCGCGCTCAACTAATCTTCTAGGCTAATAGACTTAACTAGGTAGGAAGGTGTTCTGAGCAACGACAGTTGTGCCTACGACAGACGAACAAGTTCTAATTTCTCTAGCGTCTAATTCATCGATTAAAGAAAGAGGAAAAGAAAAAAATCGTGTCTTGAACTATAGATAATGAGCTCGCAATTGTCTACGTTGATTCTAGTCGGAGAAAGACTTGCACACAGTGAAAAATAGTTTCACTGTGTGCATTGCAAAATAGGTGATTGCAATTTTCAGACGTTGTACACGCTATATTTTATAGAACCCTTTTCCATTAAAAAACGTGCTGTTTATTGAGTTCTCATTTAATCGCAAGAAAAGAAAAATGAAAAAATCAATGTCAATGTTTTAATATAATCACAGAACAAATTATAATTGCAATTTTTTGTAGAATTATCTAAACTACGGAAAATACTTTTTTCTCCCGACTCCACTGAAATAACCCCATTTCGTGTCCGCAACGCGGGCGGAAAATAGCTCATTTTTTGACAAATGACTCACGCATGCGAAATACGATTTCATTTCCTCCCTAGGGAGGAAATCGGCTTATTCCTGCCCGGCGGGAGAAATGAAAGTCGCATTACGCATGCGGATCGTCATTCGTTAAAAATAACCTAATTTTCCGTCCCCGTTGCACACGCGAAATGGAGTTATTTTGCAGTGAAATCGGGAGAAAAGTATGGTACGCTACATGGGAGGGATGCAACTTTTCACCTCGTGCGAATTTCTGCCCTCGCTTCGCTCGGGCATCAAACTTCACACTCGGTGAAAAGTTGCACTTCCCTCCCTTGTAGCGTAATGTACTATTACTGTGCAAAGATGGAGAGAAGAATATTACACAAGGAGGGACGAAAACGTGGTAAAAAAACAGTCGATTGGCTACAGCAGTTGTTGCACAATGACGCCTATATATAGGGAAACATAATTGGGCGCGGACTTCTCAGACAAAAGCGGACAGGCGGTTGTTTTTTTTTTTAATACGGTCAAGTACCGTAGAGCGTGTATAACAGTGTGTATAGCGCAATAGAACGTACAGGAGGAATCGCACTCTTTAGGAGTGCCAACTAGTTTGTTATTCTGCACCGGCCACGCACCTGCAGGTTGCAGCTCCGACAAACTCTGTCGTGCTTGCGTCAGATGAATGATTGAGCTTTCTTTTTTTCAATGTCATGCGCGATACAGAAGACTGTAGTGGTTCATCGATATCAATGGACACGTGATTACTCACTTCTTTCCCTTGATGAGCTTCTCGATGGCCGCGCACTGCTGCTTCTGGACGGATAACTTCTCCTTCTGGTGTCGCTTGCGCAACGAGTCCAGATCCTTCTGCTGCTTCCTCGCCATCTTCTGGTAGCCCTTTTCCTGGCGCAGCGACTCGGCCGTTATCGGATCAAATTCCATAGTTTCTGTCACAGAACAATATAACGCTCGTCAGATGTAATTCGCAATTCGATAGAAAGCAGGAACGAAAAGTGTCCACTAATTGCAGGTAAAAAGGCCGTTTTTTTGGATTTTCTTTCATTGATACGCACCCCTCGCCTTTGCGGCTTCGTGTTGCCGGCTCTGCGACGAGTCAGTCATGCCCTTCGAGTCGCTCTCCTCGCTGCCGCCGATGCCCCGCATCCTCGTTTGCGCGCTGACCTCGGTCTTTATTCTCGCCGATCTCGGCGCGGTCAGGGCGTCCATGAATTCTAAAAAAAAACGTGGAACACAGTTCGTACGATCCGTTGGACAATCGACGCAAGCCGAAAAGCGTTCTACGACGAACCTTGGAAGCCATCGGGAACGTAGATCTTAATTTCTATGTTGCAAAAGAGCATCGGAAGGGACATCGGGAAATTGGCCTCGGTGCGAAGAGCTATGTGACGGTAGCCGGACTGGAGACCGTCGAGCGGAACGATTCGCTGACCGAGAAGCCGGGCGTTCGACTCGTCATAGACGGCGAATCGCAGGGCCGCCAGATCCGGCAGCACGACCTTACGGAAGAGGAAGGGCTCCTCGTTGTAGACCGGATTTAGACCGTTCGCTTGAACCACCCTGGTACGAAATTCCTTGCGAATCGTGTCGGTTGGTAGGCCGTACATCTCGACCTCGACGTAGGTGCCCACTTTTTTGTCAGAGAGAAACTGACCGGCAATAACCTGCAAATAGAACGCAAATTGTTCATGATAATGACTGTTCTTCTCCGTTGCTATTACCGTTACAGGCTGGCATTAAAGCCATCAGAGAGGATGTTTCCTCCGATTGACCAATCGAAAGTCTAACCTGGACGCTACACTGAGTGGCGATCACTCCATCGACGGGACTCTCGGCAAACGGATCGAAGCTTCGATCGGCTCGTCTCATAAAGTCCGGCTTTAACAAATATCCGGACGATCCGTTGTACTCGAATTTGCCCTGATTGAGTTGCATCGGCAGATCGGCCGTTTGGAAGTTTAGTGATACCATTTGGCAACCGGCGTTCCAGAAGACCTGAAACGTAGCGTTTGCAATTGGATAATAATTCGTTTCGTCCCAATAGTGGCGTTTGTGTCACTAGCGAATACAGTAAAACCTCGCTTATCCGGCCGTCGATTAACAGAGGCTCCGCATTATCCGAGGCACCGGACTCATATCCGAGCACTCCGCGTTAAGCGAGATGGAGACTCGGATAATACGGAAAAAATGAGCTCTTAAATATGTCGAGGAACAGTCGGAAATTACAGCGAGTGACCGGTTACTGATAAAACGATGGCGAGACATTGCAGCTAAAAAACGAATGAGCAGGTTGAGGCAGCCTTGTATTACCGACTTTCTTAAGTCACGCTAGTACCAAGTATACTATTGCTCTTCTTCACCAAAGATTACCGTACGTTCGTTAGGTTCGAGTCACGATTACAAATTTTTATTTTTTCTTATTTCAAATTCATATAAAAAAACAAAAGTTTTTCAGTTGTGTGTGTTTCCGTATTATCCGAGTTTTCACTTATCCGAGGGGTACCTCCTCCCCACATTACCTCGGACACGGAAAAAAATAATGTATTGCCACAACCAAGAAATGAGCTGACACAACCAACCGATTATTCTGATTCTTCTACATCTCGCCTTATTTGTGTCAACCAAAAGGAATTGGTTGCACGAACGAAGTTCCGTTTGGTAAGCGGCACGTTAGTTGCGGCAACCAACCGAATGGTTGACACAACTATTCGAGTAAGCAGCTCAAGTATCCGATTCCTTGACTGTTTAAACCACGTCATTTATTTTCGGCATAAATTGCTCTACCTGTACAATGAATATTACACATTAGCGTAAATGGCATTACTACAGTTTTAATCGTACGATTTTTAGGTAACGTACAAACCTGATTCGCACCTCGAACGGCACACCACTGCCAAGTTAATGAAAAAGTGACGTTATGCCGGCAAGAGAGGAAACTCTCCAAGGATGCGAATAGTAGCCTCAACCATTCGGTTGGTCGTGGCAACTAATGCAATAGATACCGCAGCTATTCACGTAAAACTGCGATACAGCAACGTGAACGATTAGTTGGCACGACCAAACTTTTTTTTTCCGTGGATAACAGAGGTTTTACTGTATATTGTTGCTCATATATTGTTGCTCACCTGCGGCATGTAATTCGACGAGTCAGCTCGCGTGCCCTTCGGATATATTCTGCTCATCTGTCGCTTGTTGTAGTTGACGAACTCGATGGCCGAGGTCTTCAGATGATTTAGACCGGACGTTTCGGCGAAGGAAGACATGTTGTGATGGATATTTTTCTCTGCGGTGGGGAAAAATCATCGACGGTAATAAAACGCGACGGGAAACGGGGCTCGAACGCCTCTCCTCGTAATTTGTTGCGCTTTGCGCGTGTGGGTGGTACGCGACTCACGTTCCGCAACGTCGAAACCCTGAAACTTGATGGGCTGCGCGTAGTTGACCATGGATGACAGCCAGGGATGAACGTTGGTCGTGCTTCCAGTGTACGGCTGAACGACCGCGAGCTCCAAACTCTCGCCGAGGCCAGCTGGACCGGCGCCAGATTGCGAGGACTGCTTCTGTTGACAGACCACAGCAGCCGCCACGTCGACCGCCACGACTTCCTCCTGGAACACATCGGAATCCTGCCCCCAACGCCCCCCAGCAACCTCGCATCATTTCCTCATTGCGCTCGGACATTTCCGATTGTTCGGTCGCGCGGCTTATTACGGAAGCCGCAGTGTTTCGCGAGATATGTATTGTTTCACTGTTTACCACGGACTGCTGCTCGACGACAGCGGCTACCGCCGGAGGGGCGCTCGGATCCTCCTTGACCTCGTCCTCGATCACGAATTGTCCCTGCTTGAAGAGCTCCAGCTCCTGCTTCTCCACTTCCGGCTTCAGTCTCTTGTTCTTTATCAGAATCTTACGCTTCAGCATGCTGGGCGGTGGCAGAGGAACGCCTGGTTCAAGCTGCAACATTTTCCAAGGGTCCACCACATCCAGTAAATAATTGTGCGAAAAAAAAAAACAACCGCGTGTCCTAAAAACTGACACCGCTGCAGAATCGCCGGGAAATTCGTGACACCGAAGCAGCAGGCAGAGCTCTAACGAGACGACGCTCGAAATTCGCGGCGCTGCTTCGCGCTCTCGCGGGTTCAATCGATAATCTCATTAGTATATACACACATCAACGGGGATCTTATCGAGAGAAGGACGATGAAGATGACGAAGGTGAGAGACGCGATAGTCGACGACGACGACCCCGGGTAAGCTCTTAATTTACTAATCAAGTCACGCGTTCGGGGAGAACCGCGCGACGAGTACGTGTGTAGGACCGGGGCGACGGTTGCCACGTTATGCCGCGTTCATCGAGGGTTGCCCTCAAGATCCTCGAGTCTTTCCGCTCGCCGTGTGCACACACGCGAACAGACGCTCTCGCACACAACCCGAAACCCTCGTGCAAATTACGAAACTCGATCCTCACCGGATAATCCTTGAGGGGCTCGCGAAGCAACAGGTCGCCGAGTATCTCGTCGCAGTACTTGGCGAGCTTGTACTGCTGTCCCTTGCTGCAATGATTCTCGAAGCTCAGTATAACCGGATAATCCGAGGTGACGAACGCGGTGTCTCGGACCGCGTAGATCACGTCCTTGAAGAGGATGTCCGAGCACATTGCCTTGCCGTGCGTGATTATGGGCTCCTCGTCCTCGCCTTTGCCGTCCCAGCAGTCGAGCTCGACGCACCTGAAGCGGTTGATGAAGAAGTAGTTTAGGTCGAATGACGATGATAACAGGAAAGAAGATGATAGGGTAGGAGTACCATTTTTGGCCATCTTAGGACCCTTTGTGGCCACCACTTGTTCCATTTGTGGCCATACTTATTACACGTAAATTTCGGGATGGCCACAAATGGTGCAAAAGTGCTTTGAACGCTTTAAACATTATTTATTAAATAATTATGTATTTCAAGCCCAGCATTGTTCAATGTAAAATTTGCTTCAGTTCGTGAAGAATAATGTCATGTATTAATTTGATTAGATTGATAGTATGATGAATTAATATATCCGTTTTTCTTGTGGCCATTAATGGTACAGTGGCCCCAAACGGTGCGTCTACCCTAACACGAAAGATTGTGAACCTTGGCTACTATGACTTTGACTTTGAATGGAGTAAAACCCTTGAATGAATACAACAAAAATCTATTTCTGACCAAACGTTTAATTTGAACAACGTTGGTGAGCTCAAATGACAAACAATATATGTTATTTCTGGTCACCTAAACGTTTTGACAGCCATCAGCTCGGTCAGCTCGTTCAAGTGACTTAGCTCCGAGCTTTCTCGTCAACGCGTGATTTACGACAAATTGCCAGGCAGATTGCGCAACGCGGATTACCTGCAACCGGCGAGCAACACCTGTCTGTACATCTCGACGCTGCTCTTTCCACCGAACTGACGTCCGCTCAGGTAAGTATTGTGACTCGAATTTATGTAATAGTGCGCCAGCGGCTGATCCATGTCCATGTAGACGTCGAGCCGGTCGAGAAACACCGGGGCGTTCTCGTCGGACATCAGGTACCTTATGAAACCGTCCTTCGTCATTGTTTCTGCAATTGCAAACATTTTCCCCATTTATTTCCCTTTCTGAATTCACTCCACAAATTTGAAAAAAGTGACTTCGTGTCCACTTACTTTGATTCTTCGCCGCCTCGTTCTGCTCGTAGTCATTGATGATCTCGGACGCCCGCTTCTCGTCGTACAGCGGATAGAGAATCTCGTTGAGCGTCGGATCGCGCTGCTTGTCGTTCAGAAAGGTGATGAGCTGCTCCAGGTTTATCGTGTCGGCCTTACCCTGGGTTCTGTCGCGTCGGGAACATCAGCATCAGCATCAGAATCAGCAGCAGCAGCAGCAGCAGCAGCAGCAGCAGCAGCAGCGTCGGATCCAGACAAACGAGCGCGGCGCGAGAGACACGAAAATAAATTAATCGGTAAATTAATCTCCCGTCGCGCTCGATGGACGTCATTCGTTATCGCCCGTCCATCAAGAGCCGCAGGATCTTTCTCGTCTCGCGCTATCGCCACGACGGACACGTTAAAGAGACACACACACGCGGTTCGTGTCCGCGCCGTGGGTCAAGATAAAAATACATGTGGCATACGAACATCGACTGGAAGAGCTCCTCTATGTCGTTTCTCGGACAGATCTTGTGGTAAAGAGCGTAGAACGCGTCGAAGGTGAAGTCGTCCGGCTCAATAACGTCGTTCTAAAAATAGAAAATGCAAATTGTCGGTTGCGCTCATGTTCCACTGTAGACACATGCGCTCTTTTTCCCATCTCCTCGCGTATTATTTTCTCTTTTTTTTTTTGTTGCCCCCCTCCCCCCCCTCGCAGCGACTCCGCTGACGATGCTGCAACACACGGTCGAGCGGCTCGATCGGTTTCCTGGACGTTTTCTGTCGATTCCGGCGCGCTCGGGACGTCTCGCTCTCACCTTTTCGCTCGGCAGGCCAAGGTCCGAGAGACACTGGTACACGAGCTTCTCGGTCTTGCCGGATGCGAAGGTCCTCGCCACAACCTTCACCGGGACCTTTCCGTTCGGGTCGACCAGCATCCGCAGCCTCATCCAGCTGTCAAAACCATTCGGTATCAGATTCACGTTTAGTGCCGCGTTTTCTCTCGTAACTCGAATATCGAGACGAAACTTGGAATTGATTTTGGACTGAAGACCGAAACGGAGGCCCTTCGTTCGGGCCCCTTTATAATTCTTTATTCGAATAAGTTTCTTTTTTTTATCGACTGGTATTTTCAGCTGTAAAATCCATTGGTGTTAGCTTGGCATTTAGGGCCTCATTTTCAACTGCCAAGTTTGATCTTAAGATGAAATTTAGTATCGAATTTACGATGGAAAAGTCGGCCCTTTACGCAACCCTCATTTTAATTCGTTATTTATAATTAAAAAAATAATCTCTGTGCAATCGACATTTCGATTAACCGCGACAATTTACCAAATGTTTCAACGATCCAAACATTCTTTCCGTTTTTTACGAAACAACTTTCTGTCATCGGCATTGAAAGCGTAAGCGAAAGATGCGTCGACTTGTCGAGTACACAGAGTAATAATTCGTTCGAGGAAACTCACTGCTTCTTCAGGCACGTCAGGGGGCAGACGTTGTTGGCTTTGACGTTGTGTGTTATTATGCGTATACCAGCGAGCCATGTCTGCCGAAAGAAGAAAGCAACAATAAACAATCGTTATTACGCGAGTTTATTTTCGGATCGGTTGGACTTTTAGCTAAAAGTTACAGCATCGTCGGTTACACCAAAGCAAATTTGCATCACGCTCCCTCTCCCTCTCCTCCCACCTAATATCTATATCTCTCTCTCTCTCTCTCTCTCTCTCGGCGTTCGACACTCTGTACCCACTTCTGACGCTAAGACTATTTTATCACTGGCAACGACTACCACTACCGACTACTCCAACGCTCTTCGTGGATCTTCCGGTAATGAGAGCCCGACGAGAGAGCCCCGGGGGCTTTTCGCGGGGGGCACCCGGAGTCTCTCTCGGTCGCCTCGGTGCGGCACCGGCGTCAGCACTCGATTACCAATTAACGAGGCGGCGTCTTCATTAAGTCGCCGGAACGATCGATTGCGCAACCGTCGAACCTTCCACCTTTTCCACCTTGCAGCGCGAAAGCCACGGTTATCGCGTAGCTCTCTGACTCAGAGACGACCGCGACGTCGTCGCTCGCGTCGGTCGAAAAATCTCAGCCGCGGGCAAAATCGCGCGACTCGAGCTAATAATATTCGATGCGGATAAAATCGCGCGTTTCCGCGGTGATCGCGACGATCGGGAGCGAAAGCCCCGAAGGTCGCGGGCGACAAGAGGCGAAATCGCGTCGGAAACGAGACGAATGACCGGACGTCGCGCCGCCGCCGCCGATCGTATCGGGACGCCCGCGCGGATTTTACTCCCCGTCGTAAATTCGCGAGCGATCCGCGCGCGCGCAAGCCGGGTTGCGTCATCGCGAGCCGCGCGCGCGGAAAATTCGCGGTAGATGGATCGGAAACCCCGGGGACGCGAAATAACGATCGGCCCGATAAGCTTTATTTCGCGGGGATTCGGCGAAGCTCGCCCCGAGATTGCGCCCCTATTTTGGGGCTCGTGTGGGCAGATACCGTCGGGGCTCGCAGGTCATCGGGTTCCCGATGGGGGTCGACGGGTTTCCCGATAATTTGCGATACCGATATTTTTTCATAAAATAAAGAAATAAAAAAATAAAAAATTCAGCGAAAAAAAAAAGTCATTTCTCGCGTTTTTGATTCCCCGAGAATCAGTTGGATTGTCGAAACGAATAATTAGTCGATTGGTCCGGTTTGATCGCCCAAATCCGGACCTCTATTGAAACGCACAATTCAATCGAGTCGGTGAATAATATCACCCCCGCGAATCAGCGAAATAATATTTTTCAGCCCATCATTTTTATCCCCGCAATAAACACACTGTTAAAAATCCGGTGTTAAAAACAACACCAAGTCGGTGTCTATATAGGTCCACACCAATCACGGTGTTAATTAGCGGTGTTAACGCAGTCTGAAATACCGACGTTCACCTAAAAAAGTCAGAAGTGCCGTGTTTCGGGAATTATCAACGGATCGAAGCAAAAATTGAAATACGCCAGTAATGTGAATCTCGTTAATGAATTAGTCAGAATTTTGATTTTCTATAAGAAAAATTACAGATCAATTACCCGGTAGAGGAATCTGTAATGAAAAAATCGAATTTTTTAAATCAATTTTTCGATAAAAACTGAGAAAAGCGACTAATTCATTCACGAGATAATAAAAAATCACACATGATACTTGCATTCATGCCTTTAAAGCGAAAAAGTATTATAATGTTTCGTCGGTAACTCAGGGAAAATTTAACGAAACGGCCGGTGTTAATTTAACACCGTAAAAAGTGTTAATATTAACACTGTAATAAGTAACACCAGGAAAAAGTCCACACCAGCAGCGTTTGACACCGTAGATTTTTAACAGTGCAGCAATAAACATCCCACAGTTCGACCCCCGCGGTGCCGCGAATTTCGCTCTCTCTCTCGCGGCGCATCGCCGAATCGGCGGCGGCCGATCGATTGGGCAACCGCATCTCCGGGCGCGCGTCGTAAAACCGACGTGTTTCCTCGCGCTCGGCCCACGCGATTCGCCCGGCGTTTTGTATCCTATATAGTAACGAACGGGCGAGCGAGCGCGAAACGACAAATCATTCGCGTGTTAAACTAAATTTAGCGCTAGCACGCGAGTCCGCGCGGTCTTTTCGCCGCTTCCCGCGCGTTCCGCCTGTCCGTTTCCTCCCTCCTACCCTCTCCTCTCGACCCCTTCTCGTCCCGCGTAGTAACGATCGAAATATCCTATTCTGTAATTCAGCGAAATTTCGGGTGCGCGCGGATTTTATCGTCCGTCCGGGCGCAACGTCGACCCGTCGATCGCCCCCCCCCCCCCCCCCCCTCGCGCGCCGTTTGATTTTCCGCGCGTTTCAAAGACAACAAACTCCCCCGGGCGACTCCCGAGTTAAAATTTAGACCCTCTGCAAAACCGAAATTTAGTAGTCCCGCAAGGTTCCTGACACTCCTCAAAACCTCAGAAAGTGGCAGATACTACCCAATTGGAGTAAACGGAGACTACTGCGGGGCTGACATTTTTTGCTTAAACCTCCGTGAACTTCCACTTAGGTTGT
The DNA here is from genome assembly GCA_964034905.1 of Itoplectis maculator. NCBI lineage: Eukaryota > Metazoa > Arthropoda > Insecta > Hymenoptera > Ichneumonidae > Itoplectis > Itoplectis maculator. The sequence goes on from OZ035870.1 coordinate 4,967,162, forward strand.
ACAGAGTGAGATGAGGTTCCTAGACTCTTGTATAAACCTCCAAAAGTGGCATATTTTTCCTATTTTGATTCAACGAAGGGTATTGGAAGGGTTTAAATTTTAACTCGGGCTCGAATAAAACGACGAGAAACGCGGCTCCCACGGAATCGGCTGACACGCGCGGCGTCTCTCGTACCTTCGCCGTTGCGACGTCCGGACAGACGACGTGCTGATAATTGATGTTGGTGTAGTCGACGCCGGAACAGATGGTCAGGCTTTTATCCTCCAGCTGGTCCCCGTGTTTTGCCGTCAGCTTGTCGTACAGCTTCGGATCCTGAACGAGAAACAGTTGGTTCAGTGTTGCGGGAAATAAAAAAAAAACGTCGGCGTAATGAAAAAGAAAAAAAAATCGAGACGCGTGCGGTGGGCAAGAAAAAAAAAAAGTGTAATCGTCAGCCCGAGCACTTGGGGTCCTCGACGCAGCGGAGAGAAAATGGCACACGTGGGGCGCGAGTGGAATGCCCGTGTGCGCGCGCGCGCGAGGACACCAAACGCCACCAACCACGTGCGATAATGTATGTGCCCTGACACTCTGATATAACAGAGTGGATAATCCTTTTCACCTTGGGTACACCGCCCGCCCGTATGTCGCTCACTTGACACAGCTCGATGACGTCGCCGTCCTGAAAAAAAGCACGAAATCACACACGGAGCTTGTGAATTGCGGATAGCGATTTGCAGTTCCTATGCCTGGGTATATTTTATCGGACTTGAGTATTCGCGATTCGTTTCGATGAAAAAATCAAGCGGTTGAGAAATTGCTAATTCGAAAATTCGTTATTCCCTCAAATTTAAAATCAACAAATTATTTTATTGGATTATTGAATTTTTTTTTAAACATATTTGACGCATTAGCAGCAAACTTGAGTGTCACACATTTTTTTAAATCAATTGCATTGTACAAATTTATACAGATATATCATTTTTATTTTATATAGGGTAAAGGCACCAGTGAATGAACGGTTAAGCAGAAAGATTTGCTTATCCTGAGTTTTAATGAAAGGCAATAATTAAAAATTGTTTGCGAAAATTTTAACGGTTGACCAAAATGTCAAAATATGTGAAACAGCTAAAAAAATCTCGTATATTCATCGGAAAATATATAAAAATAAATACTAAAAGCCAAAAATCCAAAAACACCAGTAAATGAACGAGCCAATCTAACCTTCGGTTTTGGTCGAAAATAATCTACAGCAACAAAATAATCGCAGTAGATAGCTAAAAAAATAAACAAATTAGGAATCTAATGTTTAGCCAAGTCGTCATAATTGGTCATGAACTCTCAAAAAGCTATTGTTCATTCACTGGTGACTGTTCATTTACTGGTGCATTCACCCTACGAGGGCAGATTGTGTATTAATTAATGGGAAGAAGAGGAAATTATACGGAAAATGATGAAGGGTTTCCCCATGGACTCACCTTGCCCTCGCTCTGCCAGTAGATGAAGAAGCCGTACTCGTCGACCTTGAACATGCAATTGAGCTCGATCTCGGTGTTGTCCTTCTCCTCGGTCCATCGATCGAACGCGCAGCCGACGCGCAGCGGCTCCGGCACCTCGATCTGCCAGTTGAATTCGAATCTCTTCGTCATCTTTCGCCGAGTGACACGAAGAAGACGCGTGGGAGCTCGCGGAGCCGCGCAATCGCCGTGCCGTCGGTGTCAGCAACCCCCGGGGATGTCTCGTCGTCGTCGTCGTCGTCGTCGTCGTCGTCGTCGTCGTCGTCGTCGACGGGGCCGTCGAAGCCAGCGGACGAATCCAACGAGGCGGCAGATCTCGTCGCTTCTTCTTCAGCCACTGGGATTGAAATAAATAAAATAAATAAATGTTCATGTAGACTTTGACACTCGAAAATATTTATAGAGTCCGTAAAATAGATTCAAGTCCGTAGAATAGATAAAATAAATAAATGTTCATGTAGACTTGGACACTCGAAAATATTTATAGAGTCCGTAAAATAGATTCGACGAAAAATCAATCACGAGCTCGAGAAAAGTGGAAAAATTGTTTACAACAAGAAAAAATCGGTCCCCGAGCGAGTTTCCTATTTTAGCTCATTCGCAAAGTATCCGCGACTGATTCCTTTGACACTTTAATAAAAATAAAAAAAACACCCCCCGAAGCCACAAAAGTCCCGCAAAACGTCCCGGACTTCAATCGCACCGAGTTTTTCCGTCGTTTTTTCTTAAAAAAAAAAAAAATAACATTCAGCTCGCGGGGCTGCGCGCGCGACCTTCAATAAATGTCAACCGGGCGGAGGTGCGATAAACACGTAAAAATAGAAACGCTGGCGTCGCTTCCCCCGGCGCTTGCGAGACGAAAAAAAAAAAAAAAAATGAATTGAGGCGCGGACAAGCGATACGGGGCGATCGGTATACGCACGACTGGTCAATGATTTAGTAAAACGAAGAAATTCGCGGATGCAGAGCAGAGAGCTGCTCCACCTCCGCCTCGTTCTCCCCTCTTCCCTCGCGCGAGGAGGAGTCGCGCTTCCCCCTCCCCTACCGCAGGGGGTGAGAATGCCCGATGAGGGAAGCCCTTGACGGGCTGTGTTCGGGTGTTGCGCATTTATCCGTGCGGTATCTGGTCACTGGTTCTCCCGTTTCCATCGCGTTAAGCCCTGATGGATTTTGCGACCCCGACGTGTTATATCGCTGGTACACCGTACACGAACTGTATATCACTCAGGTGGAGAGAGGGTAGGAGGGGGGGGGGGGGGGGGGGGGCAGTGAATATATCGTGTATCTGGCTCGAACCACCACAGGACAGCGATAGGTGAGAGAGAGAGAGAGAGAGAGTGAGAGAGGATTCAGAGGCGCGAGAAGCAAACGCTCGGCGTTTGCCTCTGTGAAGCGATGAGCGTGAGGTATGCGGGGTGCGCGCGGCCGATGCCGCACGACTCGCGTCATCCCTTAACGCGATTCGCGTCTGGCGCCTAATCGGCCGTTAACCCCCGCGCGCACGTCGCGCGCTAACAGTCGGGGGCTTCTGTCTCTGGCAACAAATCCATACTACATTCCTGTGTATACGTATTGCGTTTGTGTGCATGTATATGTATACACTGTTAAAAATCCGGTGTTAAAAACAACACCAAGACGGTGTCTATATAGGTCCACACCAATCGCGGTGATAATGAGCGGTGTTAACTGAGTCTGAAATACCGACTTTCACCTCAAAAAGTCAAAAGTCCCGTTTTTCGCGAATTATCAACGGATCGAAGCGAAAATTGAAATACAGTCGCCAGTAATGTGAATCTCGTTAATGAATTAGTCAGAATTTTGATTTTCGAAAATAAAAATTGCAGATCAATTACCCGGTAGAGGAATCTGTAATGAAAAAATCGATTTTTTTCATCAATTTTTTCGATAAAAACTGAGAAAAGCGACTAATTCATTCACGAGATAATAAAAAATCACACATGATACTTGCATTCATGCCTTTAAAGCGAAAAGTATTATAATGCTTCGTCGGTAACACAGGGAAAATTTAACGAAACGGCTGGTGTTAATTTAACACCGTAAACAGTGTTAATATTAACACTGTAATAAGTAACACCAGGAAAAATTCCACACCAGCAGCGTTTGACACCGTAGATTTTTAACAGTGTATATATTTTACAATATATGATTCTACACCTGCTTCTGTGTAGCCCGAAGGCATAAAAACCTATAGCGATCCATCTAGCTGCCGCTGCGCCACCCTTAGTCTTCTATCCCCCCCTCTCCCCTTCTCGGGGAGAGGGGGGATAGATATATATACCACCTTGGCTTACTACAATGTCCGCCAGGTACTCCGTATAGCGGAAACTGTTTGGGCTTTGGAGCCTCGTTTGACCTCGCGCGCTCCGTTGTGTGCACAAAATGTTGCCCCATTTTTCATCGACCCTGGTACATACATGTGCCTCTGTGTATATAAGGGAGCTTGCTGTGTATATATGGGTAAGAGCCGGGCCCGATGGCTTCGAAAATTCCTCGCGGTTTTTGCCTGCCGAATTTTCGAAAGTTCGCCGAAGAATCCTCGGGATTTTCGGGAGTGGGAAAAACACGGATGAAATTCGCCGGATGTCCCGGGGGTTCAAGGTCACGAGGGGATGACAGACGGAGCTTGAGTGGGTTTTTGAGTGACATTTTTTTCGTGGAAAGTGGTTGCGCTTTCTTGGAAATTGTGGCGGCGACCTTCGAGGCTCGAATTTCGTCACCCTTAACGAAGACGACGTGTCGAAGACGTCGCGTTCTTATCTATTGTTATCAACCGGCGAGTCCGAACGATATTTTACTCCACTACCATTTTTATCGTAATGAAAGAATGCTCTCTGGCGATTTTTGGAAATGTTTTCATCCAACACAACAATTTCGCTTACTTCGTCATCGACACCGAAGAGGAATGAAGAAGAGGCTGAAGAAGAAGCTCAAGTGGAAAAGCGGCATATTTGTCAGGATACAAGAATCACATTAGGCGGGAAGATCGACGTGACAGGAGACTCGAAGCTCCGGGGTCCATAAAAGCAGCTTCCACGCAGCTCGGATGCTACGTGGATGTCGGTCTCGTCGGCATCGAGTGCGGTAACCGATAGCACTCGATCATCGGCGGAGCTTTCGGGGTCGTCGCGGAGGCGGCGACGAGGACGCAGGAGTCGCTTATTCTTCGGTCTTCTCGTCCGTTTTGGCGGACGAGAAGAGTAGACGAAGGAGCGACGAAGGAGGGATGAACTCGCGTATACGGCGATTCGGTCCCGAGTCTCCTCGTGTTCGGTGTCCTCGACGTCTCGAACCTGCGTCGAGTGCTTAAAAAGGAAATGACGCGGGGGCAGATTGAGAGGGGGGGGGGGGGGGGGGCAGCGGAAGGGGGAGGGGACGTCGTTCTCTATCGGGTTTCAACGTTTGCGTTCACGAAAGGACGTCGCTCAATCGGGAAATGGATTGCACGTCGCGGATCAATGCGGCCGCCGAAGAAAAGTGCCCCGGAGTAGCCTTTGCCCGATTATAATGCGTCACCGGGCGGCTACCGAGGACTCGAGCAAACATTTGACGTTCCTCCCACTCTCTGTTCGCCCCCATCCTTCCCCCATCCTTCCCCTCCGCATACCTCCTCCACTCAGCCACCCCGCTTTCTTCCTCTTCCGCTCTCTCGCTTTTTTATCTCTTCCTCTCCCTCTCTCTCTCTCTCTCTCTGTCTGTTTGTCTCTCTCACTCAACACTTCGATCTCCCGCGACTGTTTGCGATTCGTAAACTCGCGACGACGCACGCGGGCACGTGGAAAACTCTCTCGACGAACTCGAACGATTTTTCCGCTCCGCAGGAGACGCGTAAGTCGCCTACTTCAGATATATATGTGGAAGGATTCACAGTCAATTTGCCGTTTTTTTTTGATTGGCCGAAAAAAATATATTGCCCTATTTGCGTATAACGATGGGGCGATAAATGTCGCGAATTGTTTACGCCGGAATAAAAATAGTTTACGAGCTGTGCTATCGAAGACGAGTATTTGTATTTACTGGAATATAAATAGTTTGCGAGCTCCGCTATCAAAGACAATTTATATTGGAATATAAATAGTTTACGAGCTACGTACGGGTTTATTACTCGGAGCAGCGACAAGCGAACGACAAAAAAACAACAGTTTCGTTACGGCCAACGGGGTATTTGATTTTTTTTTTCTACAACACGGATTTTTGTATTTTTTGCCGATTCGCGGAAAATTTGATAAAAATATAAACACAAATTACCGACACTGATGGGTGTGCGGTCGGTGTGCGGCTTCGGCGGTCCCACGAGTTGAGCAGCATTGATTGCGGCCGTAACTTGGATGGGTGACCGTTTAGCCGTGCATCGACTGGCGCATCAAACAGTGAGCGGGAGGCATTTTTTCAGAAACTTTGGTGTCTGCACTTAAGGCGATGTGAAATACCGACCCTCACCTCGAAAACGCGGATACGCTTTTTTTCGCGAATTATGAACGGATCGAAGTGAGAATTGAAATACAGACGCCAGTAATGTGCATCTCGGGAATGAATTAGTCAGAATTTTGATTTTAATAAAAAAAATTGATGTCGGTAACCGATCTGTAATTTTTTTTTTCTAAAATCAAAATTCTGACTAATTCATTCCCGAGATTTTCATTACTGGCATCTGTGTTTCAATTTTCACTTCGATCCGTTCATAATTCGCGACAAACCGCACATCCAGAGATTTTCGGCGCTCACTGTTTCACATGCCCTTAAGAAGCATGTGTTTCTTTCGTGTATACACTGGAGAATCAGAAATATATAATGCCGTCTGTACCGGCACGGGTTTTCCGCAGTTTCCCCGTGCCCTCGGCAAATGCGGTACAGTGTAGCTAAATCGGCTGCGGACGCACGGAAGTTAGGTTAGCTTAGCTAAGTGCGGGTAGGGAGTGATAGGAGGGGAAAAACTAGGGGAGGAGCAAGGTAAAAACCCTCACGGGTGTACCTAGGAAATGGAAATAAATAAATAAATAAAAAAAATAAAAAAAAAATAAAAAAATATAATAAATATAAACACAAATTTAATAGGGTTACCTCGTTTTACGGGTCCGCGTGTACTTACGCCGTTAAGAGTTTCTCTTCCGGGTCGAATATCTCATCTTAATTGCCAGCTGCACCTGCGAAAACAAAAGTTCGTCGTGTCAGGCGCTGCGAGAGCTCGGCGAGTCTGGGGCGTTTTCTTCAATATATTTTATGCATGCAAATAAATAAAGCGCGAACGGGAGATGAAGTTTCGGAGCGTCTGCGCGCGAACGGCTGACGCTATATGCCCTCTATATTCCCCCAACTGGACCGAGAGCCGTTAGCTTTCTCACGCAAATCGCGAGAGTCCTGAAAATAGTCGACCGCCAATCGTGTGACAAACAATCGCAAAAAATATTGGTAATTGCTTTTTTAAAACCTAAATATTCTGAATTCGTTCACGATAGATAACAAAGTTATTTTCATATTTTTAATCAAAATATAAAAACAAAAATTCCAGGTCGAGAAAAAACGTCCATTTGCCCCCCTTTGCTATTACGCATTTTTTACCATTTCAATCGATGACCCAGTTTGCCTCGTCGGTATAAAAACTAAATCACGCTGGGAAGAGGGAATAAAATTGTGATGCCAGGTGCCGATTGGGGAAAAAGGCGAAGGAAGCGAGCGAGTCGACCGCCGTACCGGACTCTGAAATCGAACGTAACTAACGAGTGCGTTTAATTAAGCCGTCTTTCTGGACTTTTATCTGCTTCTCTTTCTCTCAGCCGTTTTTTGTTCCTCCGTCTCTCTTTCTCTCACTCGTTTTTCCCCCTCCGTCTCTCTTTCTCCCGCTCGCTCTTTCTCTCTATCAGCGGCTGGTAGTTCGGTGCCCCAGTCGCTTGCTGCGTTTGCCGACCAAAATTATCTTTGATAGGCAAAGCCACACGAGACTCTCTCTCTCTCTCTCTCACCCCCTCGCTCGCTCTCCCTCTCTCTATCGCTTCCTCCCCCTCCTCGCCGCCTCAGCTTTACATTGACCTATCGCGTGCGGATATCCCGAACAGTCGGGCTCCGCTATCAAAGACACTTATCTTAATTGGTGCGTGCGAACACTCGTTACAATGCAAACGTGAACCACGGGACGTGCTGCGTTTCACATTTATTTTCGCCTCTCGTGACGACGAAATAAAGAAGTAATAATCATGATTCCATCGTCGGAGCGATTATTTTTTATTATCGATCTCGTCTACACTGTTAAAAATCCGGTGTTAAAAACAACACCGAGTCGGTGTCTATATAGGTCCACACCAATCGCGGTGATAATGAGCGGTGTTAACTGAGTCTGAAATACCGACTTTCACCTCAAAAAGTCAGAAGTCCCATTTTTCGCGAATTATCAACAGATCGAAGCGAAAATTGAAATACAGACGCCAGTAATGTGAATCTCGTTAATGAATAAGTCAGAACTTTGATATTCGAAAAAAAAAAAAATTACAGATCAATTACCCGGTAGAGAAATCTGTAATGAAAAAATCGATTTTTTTCTTCAATTTTTCGCTAAAAACTGAGAAAAGCGACTAATTTATTCACGAGATAATAAAAAATCACACATGATACCTGCATTCATGCCTTTGAAGCAAAAAGTGTTATAATGCTTCGTCGGTAACACAGGGAAAATTTAACGAAACGACTGGTGTTAATTTAACATCGTAAACAGTGTTAATATTAACACTGTGATAAGTAACACCAGGAAAAAGTCCACACCAGCAGCGTTTGACACCGTAGATTTTTAACAGTGTATATCTAAGAATTCACGTTGGCTCGAATTAAAAAAATATATATTGTCTGGTCGAAACGAATTTAATATGTATGAAAACGATTAGAAGATTCGTTCAAATATAAAAAACGGGAGAATAATTTTTTCGATTACAATCTGTCACTTATTTTTATTTATTAACCGGACTGAATGTGAGTATGAAAAAGTGTCAAAGAAATAAGGCAGATAACACGACATTTTTATCGCCTTTCTCCAGTGATAACAATCGGGGCTATTTCCAGTCGTCGAGTTAATTCGATCGATTGCATAATTTATTCGCTCCTCCCGTGCATAAACCCATGATATATTTTCCTCACCCACGTAAGTTGCGCAATGTCAGTTGCGTTCGTCTGCGGAACGTCTGTACGATAGCGGACGCGATGACTGTGCGAGTGCGAATCGAGTGCGTGTACCGATATCGAAATTGAATCGGGCGTGTTTACCAACATCGCGCTTGTTACTCAACGCCCGACCCCCCGTTTTAATAAATGCAATCGAATTTCTCATCTGCAGAAAAAGTCATCGCTCGCCGACTGAGTTTTTGCCGTGGTTACTCAATACAAAGAACGACGACGCTATCACAATGTCGGCTCGTCGACGGCGCGCGAAAAAACCGAGGATGGTGTCGTGAATTATATACACGTCTCATTCCTTAAATTCTTCTCGTGTTACGACTAATCTGGTCTACCATTTTTATTTTTAAAAACGCCGCATTGTCAAATAAAAAATTGAAAATATCTCCGAGTCTATTTTAATAATTTTTTTGAAATAATATAAATGAAATAAAAAATTAGTTCCAGGGCTTGCGAGAAAATTTATTTTCTGCAAAATAATCGCATTTATTATTAGCGGAGGAAATTTTAATGCTGAATCGCGTCCATTCCGGCTTGAAACCCGTCGCCCTCGCGAAGGTGAAACGTCGAATTCCGCGAAAAAAAAAAGAAGAAAAATGCTGAACCGACCCGAGCTGTGCGCGGGCGACTCAGCGTCGACGATAATTCCCACCCCCCCGAATTGTCACCGTCCGCCGAGAGGGGTGAAAGTGTGTTTCAGTGGAACGGATACGAAGGAAATAAAAAATTAGTTCCAGGGCTTGCGAGAAAATTTATTTTCTGCAAAATAATCGCATTTATTATTTGCGGAGGAAATTTTAATGCTGAATCGCGTCCATTCCGGCTTGAAAACCGTCGCCCTCGCGAAGGTGAAACGTCGAATTCCGCGAAAAAAAAAAGAAGAAAAATGCTGAACCGACCCGAGCTGTGCGGGCGACTCAGCGTCGACGATAATTCCCACCCCCCCGAATTATCACCGTCCGCCGAGAGGGGTGAAAGTGTGTTTCAGTGGAACGGATACGAAGGAAATAAAAAATTAGTTCCAGGGCTTGCGAGAAAATGTATTTTCTGCAAAATAATCGCATTTATTATTTGCAGAGGAAATTTTAATGCTGAATCGCGTCCATTCCGGCTTGAATTCCATGTTGCTGAAGTTTGCATCGTTGGAATACAACGAAAATAAAAAAATAAAATTATTCAAACGGTTCTAAAATTATTCTAACGACTTTAAAAGGTCATTATAAAGATCAATCGTTATAATACATTTTTATAACCTGTGCGATCCTTTTGGGTTCAGTAGAATAATTTTCGTTTTTTTTTTTTCGTTGGTGTCCAACGATGCAAACTTCAACACCATTGAAATCCGTCGCCCTCGCGAAGGTGAAACGTCGAATTCCGCGAAAAAAAAGAAGAAAAATGCTGAACCGACCCGAGCTGTGCGGGCGACTCAGCGTCGACGATAATTCCCACCCCCCGAATTATCACCGTCCGCCGAGAGGGGTGAAAGTGTGTTTCAGCGGAACGGTCGGGGTCACGCGAACGGGTTATTATAAAAATCCCGGGTTCCCGGGTATATTTTCGTCGCCGGCGAAAAATATTGCGTTCGATATTCCCTGTGGTGAAATAACGGTGTGTACGAATTTTTTGTGTGCATGATTTTTTTTTTTTTCTCATTTTTTTAGTGTCGACGAACAAACGAATCGCAGCCTCGCGGCTTTTAATCTTGTTTCTCGTGTCTCGCGCGGATGCAGCGATCACGAGACTCGCGGGCTCGCGCGCTCTAAAATCGTCTGTGTATACAGACGGGGACTGAGCGGATTGCGAGAGCGCGTGTAAACCCCGCGGCGGCGGCGGCCGCGTTACTGTGAAAATAACGCCGGGGAGTATCGAGAAATTCATTCGATTCCAGCGCGGATCTCGCGGCATTCGCGTCCTTTTACGCCCATTGTGCTCCTCGTCTGGTATGCGTCGCTATTTCCGGCATTAAATCGATTATCCCGCGTCCGCTCTCGCGATTTGACCGATTATCGCGGCATTCGCGATAAATCAGGAAATTCTCGCGCGTTCCTCTTTTTGCGCCGAGCGCGTCGGAGAAAAATATGTTTACGCTCCGGAATGTTCGGTCGCGGTGCAGCGCGACGATCGGATTCCTCGATGGTTATTCGGCTCAGCGGATTCAGCGAATTGCGCATCGTCGTTGACGTCAAGACAAATTATGTCCAAGTAGATAAACATTTATTTGTCAGACGGACGGAATTCAGTAGTGTCAATGGGTTTGGTGGATCCGATCGTTTGGCAATAAAAATCAGCGAATTGTGCATCGTGGTTGAGGTAAAGAAAAATGAGATCGAAATAGATAAATAATTATTGGTCAGACTGACGGAATTTAGTAGTATCAATGGGTTTGGTGGATCCGATGTTGGATATTAAACAACGAACTGTCGGGTTTCCAACGATAAATCAGAGCTCGAATAAATCGACAACAATGGTTGCTCACGAACTTTTTAGTAGAGGACTAGGAGCAATGTTGCGAGCTAAATTTTCCGCTGATTCCAAATATGACCGGTTTTTGCCCGAAAAAAAAAAAAATTGAGGAGAAAAACGCGAAAAACGATTTTTCACTTTTTCCCAATTTTTGCACTTTACTAAAATCGGTGTAATTTAGAAGATTTAGGAAATAAATCCCATCAACCCATACCATGTTCGTGTTCTTATCATTATTTTCTAATGCATCAGATACTACGACTGCTGCTTCGAAAAATCACTCCAAACAAAATTTACCCAACGAGATCTTATCCGTTCTGCGCGGTTCATCGACGCGGCCTGATTTCTCCGATCAAACAAACCAAGAAAAAAAAAACCCGGAAAATTCTATTCCATCAGATAACCCGACTGCCGGAGCGCGTCCGCTAATTGCACAATTATTTCTTTCCGCCGCTCGGACCGCGTATATATTTTCGCCCGACTGCCCTGCGTCGTTTTCCACGTGCGGAACGACGATACATTTCGATATTATTATTCGACTCGACTGCAGTAAAATCGATTCGGGCCGCGACTCGTCGTCGTGAAAACAAAACAAAAAAAAAAAAAATCCGCCAGCGCACACGTGGAGAAAAATTTTGGCGCGCGCCACCGGAGCGCGCGGCGAATATTCGATCTTCCTCTCGCGGGAATTGGCAATTACGCTCTTCCGGCCGAGGCGCGAGAGGCTCGCGAGATTAATCCACTTCCTCCGAAGTGCGCGGCGAGAGCGAGGAAAAAAAAAAGAAAAAGATAAATGCCCTCTCGATTAAACCGGGCGGCCCTGCGTGCGTGTGCGGAGGGCGCAACCCCCGTCCGCGTACGTCTGCCAACCCCCTCTCCGCCCTCACAAACCCTCCGACCCTTCGAGCCATTTGCCTCGTGCACGCAGCGAGCGAGCGAGCCGCCTTCGCCTCTCGTGACCCATAAAAACGGAGTTCCCGTTGCGCGTCCGATGAGGCTGCGCGCTGCTGCTGGCGCGGATCGAGTTCAATAACGAGATCTCCGCACGAGAGCCAGAGATAATTAATCGTAACGCGCGACAACCCGTCGAGAACTCGGTGAGTTGCTCGGTAAGCGCCAGCTACCGATATCAGATCGCGCATCGGTAACGTAAAAAAAAACATAAGTCGCGGCGAGGGGTAAACAATTGTCGCCGGGCGATCGCAAGCTCGCCGCACCGATGATTAAAGTAATTAGAAGAAAATAGAGAGAAAAAATAAATAAACGTACACTGTTAAAAATCTACGGTGTCAAACGCTGCTGGTGTGGACTTTTCCCTGGTGTTACTTATTACAGTGTTAATATTAACCCTTTTTACGGTGTTAAATTAACACCAGCCGTTTCGTTAAATTTTCCCTGTGTTACCGACGAAGCATTATAACACTTTTTGCTTTAAAGGCATGAATGCAGGTATCATGTGTGATTTTTTATTATCTCGTGAATAAATTAGTCGCTTTTCTCAGTTTTTATCGAAAAATTGATGAAAAAAATGGACTTTTTCATTACAGATTCCTCTACCGGGTAATTGATCTGTAATTTTTATTTTCGAGAATCAAAATTCTGACTAATTCATTAACGAGATTCACATTACTTTCGACTGTATTTCAATTTTTGCTTCGATCCGTTGATAATTCGCGATAAACGGCACTTCTGATTTTTTTAGGTGAAAGTCGGTATTTCAGACTGCGTTAACACCGCTAATTAACACCGTGATTGGTGTGGACCTATATAGACACCGTCTTGGTGTTGTTTTTAACACCGGATTTTTAACAGTGTAAATAAACGTATTCGAGGGGGCGGCGCGCGAGGAGGAGCGGCGACAATCGACCGGGCGTTGGATATACAGCAGAAACTCTTGTTCGCTCTCGACTCCAGTCTACTTCTTATTCGATGTCTCTCGGTTGTTCCGTCTCTCTCTCTCTTTTTGTCTCTCCCTCTTTCGCTCTGTCTCTCTCGTTCTCTCTGCACTTATCCGTCTCTCTTGGAGCTCTTCACTTGCCATTCGTCGATTCCGTTCGCAAGAGTTTCCTCTTGAGAATGTACAGGAATGTATGTATATACATTTATATTCCTATATATTCTGAAGTATATAATGTAAGTGTATACATATATGTTCGACGGTAGCTACGCCGACTGTCTGATATATAGATACAGCGCACCCGCTTTATGTATACAGCTCCCCCTATCTCAATGCGATCGTGATTGAACCACGGATTGGGCCAGAGAGGAGTGCACGGGAAAATAAAAAATTTCGCCCTGATTGAAAAACGTATTTGCCCGAGTAGCTGCCAAAAATAACAGTTCCGAATCTGCCCTTCGATTCGGAGGGTTTTACGTAAGATCGAAGAAGTACGATTTGTTCTTACGATGCGTTCACGTTTTCTCAGGGTTTTTTTTTTTTTTCTTATTGGCGTTTGGAATTTTATGATTTCGCAGTAGAGTCGAGAGGATGCGAAATGTTTTTGGCAACCTGTGGGGAAATCGTTCTTAATCAATGAAATTTGTTTGCCACTTGAATCTCCACCAAATCTGCAACTGCAGCTGGCAACAACTTTTCTGCCGTATTGAAAGTGAGTTTTCAATTCACTTTCAATTATTTTCTCAGCTGTATCATCACAACTTTCATCATCTTCATCGGACCGGAATCATATTTGCTTGCTTCGAATTATCAAAATTCGACGACTGCCACCCATCTCCGCAGCTCAATCGACGAATTTTTCTATTTTCATCCCCAAAAACGTCAGAGAACATTCTCCACCCGGATTTTTATTTTTATTTCACCGGCCTCATTAGGGCGTCGCCTCTCTAATGAGGCTGCACGGGGCTGCAGAGAGGCGATGATTGGAAGCGCGAGAAGCCATCGGGTCGAAGGTCGAATTGGAGTTCGAGATTTTAGCAGTTCGGTCGAGCGAACGCGATATTTCAACTAGAGCAACGGGTGGGGAGGTGGCAGGGATTGGGGGTAGTGAGGTGAGGTTGGTAGGTAACTTTACGCCCTTTCGGGCCTCGGTCACAGATTCAATCAAGGCCGAAACGCGGCCGAACACAGGAACAAGTCAGCGAGTGTCGACTGTATCCCACAATTTCCCGTGACCTCGAGGTCACGCGGAAAACACTCGACTTCCCTGTTTCCCTCCCCCCCCCCCCCCCGCCCCTCTCGTCTCTCTCCCGTCGGCTCGATCGTCTCGTTTCCCACCTCTCGACCGACGAGACGACCCTCCGGCTATTTCCCACCGTCCAGAGCTTCCACTCGGCTCTCGGGTCTCTCTCGCCTCCCGGTTTTGCACCTTCAGCTCTCGCTGCCCACAAAAGAAGCGGGTAACACGCTCGACGAGCTCTCGGCGCCCTCCTTCGCCGGCGTAATGCTACTGATTAATTAGCTAATTGTCAGCAAGCCTCGTCTGCCAGAAGCAACGACGGCGTTTCTCCTACTTCTTCCTCCTGCCCCGCCGTTGCATTGTCGTTATTGTCCTGCTTGTCCTTATTGTCCTCATTGTTCGCCGGGGAAAATTCAATTCAGATTTAACCACAATTACACACCGTCTCCCTCTTCACGTGTCATCGCCAGGTTCCTTCTCCCTCTCTTTCTCTCTCTCTCTCGCTATCTTTCTCTGCTTCTCGTGCCTGCATTGTCACCGCAGAAGTTCAAGCGGACACCCATTGAATTTCATCCGCGGTTTATTGTTTTTCCACCATTGTGCACCTCGCGGATCTCGTACGATATTCAACGATGCGGGGGCGACGGCTCCTCTGCGTCTTCCTATGTTTTTCCCGGTCGAGCATGTGAAATACATAATGAAGTACATAATAAAATATATAAGGCAGTACATAGGTAATGCATCGCACACAACATATACAGCACTCGCGTCCGGCCTCCTCACAATGAATTGATAATTCCCTCAAAGTGCGGAACAGCTCGGAGGGTTGAGAGGGTTGGGAGGGTGTGTTGGGGGGTTGAGAGAG